>CALSFV010000022.1:0-595000 GCA_943737045.1 Parapristionchus giblindavisi | reverse complement strand
CTGATTTTCTAACTGCGATTTTCTGCGGTTATAAAACTTAAATAAAGCTGAAATTTCATTTTTCGACCTTTCTGAAGCGTAGGAACTTAAATTCCTACTTAACATCCTTTTTAAACCGCAGAAAACCGCAGTTGGAAAGCCATAATTTGAATTCCCGCACCTTTTTTCGCGCCCGCGAATTCAAATTTTCGAGTTTCCAGGTGCTTTTTTAGACCCTGGAAAGCCGCCATTTTCCGTTTTCCACTATTTTTTAGTGCGCCATGATTTTTAGTGCGCCAGTCTAGGTCTCGTAAGTCTACCCTAGTTAGTAGTCAAGTTAACTTTGATATAGTGCATGAACATTCGACAAAAACATTCTTTTCAAATATTTTCCTATTTTGGTTCTAAATAAGAATAAATCAGTTTATCGGGATATGTTTCATAAAAGCTTTAAAACTGTGAGTGCACTCCTTGTAACTGTTGATCACTCGATTCCAAGAATTGGAAGCAATAATAAATAATTTTTCAATCAATTAATCAATGGCTTAAATAATTATTTAAATACATACATAAATAATTAAATAATAAAATAAATAATAAATGGTTTCTCTTAATCTTTGCAGACAGTCAATCACCTCGATCGTCTCCATCATTGGTTCGTCTGGATGGAACCATCGATGCCTTCGGAGATCATAGAAGGATCAGGAGTGGAGAGAAGTTCGTTCGACATATGGAAGCGTCGCCTGAGGCGTAAGTGTGACTTAGGGACCTAGGGACTTAAGGACTTAGGATTTAATCGAGCTAATTTTACTCTTCGCTCTGGCAACACTCTCTCGTAAAAAAAGAGAGTGAGAGAGCATTGGTAGAGCGGTGAGTTTCAAACTAGCTCGGGTGTGACTTTAATCAGGGACAAGTCACAGGCCTTAAAGGCTTTAAAGGAGTGGCCCAAAAGGGATTCGGAAACGAAGAAAACAAATTGATTCGAAATACATAAATCTTATAACATGAAATTGCTCTCGTAAGCAGACCGCGGCGCTTTTTTTTCGAACGGAAAATGTTCCGGTTTTCCGATCGCAGCCGGAAAGAAAAAAATAGGAGAAATCGAGAAAAAATAATTGCTCTAATAAGTAAAAATAAACATAATAAAAGCAGCATTTGAAGATTTTTTAGTCGTTATCAGAAAGGTCATACTTCTGTTCCATGCGCAATCGCTCAAATGATACTGTATGCTCTACGAGCAATTCGTAATTTTCTTCAATATTCTTTAAAACTGTTTATTAATCTATAATTGCTAATTGTTTGGAAAATAATTGTTTTCATAAGAAAACACACAATTTTTTTCCAGAATTCAATTTTTGTTTTCCCGTTTGTTTGGTATTTGTGACGGGAAAATATCGATGTTTTTCGTACTCTGGTTAGCATACTGTATTTAAGTTGTTTAATAGAGTAGTTAGTATGCGATTATTGGTTGCATTGAATTCATGATTCTAGTTTTTATCTGGTCTGATTTGTGTCGCCATTTTATCTGAACCGAGAGTCTTTATAATGCAATTATTATTATAGTATCACATAATCATCGAAAGCATATCGCATAACATAAATAACATGCGGGATCTGTCGCTTACATTTCTCTGTTTCATCTCTTCAAAATATAATGAATGTGAACACTACAAAACACCACCACGTAATGCGAAGTATGGAAAATATTGTCTTTGTTATATTAATTAAATTCCCGTTATGGTCTGTCAAATTTCTTCACAAGAAAGTCTGAAGATGTTTCTAGATTCCGGTCGGAATTCATAATTAGTCGAATTGATGATAGAATCTAATCAAATCACATAGAAACCCATCCGTCTGGGCCCATTTCCCCATTTGGTTGGCGTGGAATCGCTAATAAAGTGCTTCTAACATTTAGGGCTCAGAGAAACTTTAAACTTTTCATGTTTTCGTTTCTATAATTGTCTTTCTACTTTAAGAATACTTATAATGTGTCCTAAGACTTCGAAATGCCTCGAAATAGTCGACATTTTGTACTACAAAGAGGCCATTGTTTCAGAAGCGACCTCGCACCTTTACGCGTATTTTAAATGCCTTGTTTGCTCACTTTCAAAAAAAATTTTGTCTGCTTTCAAATAGCACAAAATTTCTTTGTACTTTGACTGTAGTCCTCCACTGGTATTTCACCTCATCTCGCCACCGACCCAGGAGATCTACTTTTCTTATGAGTTATTTAATCACCGCTTAACTGTTCTATAAGAAATGGCTTGATAGGAAACTATCTCTATATCTTCACTTTAAAAGTATCACTGTCTGAGATTTTCCCTCCTTTATTTCCAACACCACATCCATAGATCGACAACAGCCACTTTTATCCATAAAAGAATAGAAACTGAATCTCACCGACTTTCAAAGCAACGTGCCCATTTTCATTCTTCTCTCCTTTGATTGCTACTATCAACAAAAGTGTTTGCTCTCTCACACTCCCGACATTTGGATCGTTCTCACGCCGCTCGTTTTTCGGCCCATTTTCACTACTTGTTTTAAAAGCACTCTCCGGGCTAATTTATTTAGTTATTTATTTATCGTACACGAAAAGGTGGTTCATCAATAACAAAATGGTTTTTGAACTCTCCGCGGAATTCGTTAAATTATCGGATTCCAAACTGACGTCATTATACCACCAATGCCATGCCCTATCAATCTTCTTCACCTTATTATTGGTAGCTAGGGATTATTATTATGGGATATTAGAGAACGAAAGGAAATTATGACATATTGCTCTTGCTCTTTCTCTACATGACTTCCCCATACCTCGCATAGTATTATTAACTCACTGTGGTTCTTGGTTATAACGGCTTTTAATCTTTTGATCTACCATGGTCATAATCATAGCATATCTCGGGTCTGGCCATCGTTTATTTCTCGTATCTCCACTATGATTACATTCCGCCGAGTGTCAGTTTTCAACGAAACTAACAATAAGTTCAAGAGCAGGACTGGGTAAAATATCTCTTCGTCTCTTGCACAATTCGAATAACGCTAGATACTGCGTGGGGTATAATCCAATGGGTGAACTTCTCCAAATGCTTCATTTTTCATTTCATTTATAACAAAATTATGAAGAGTTCGTTTCTGTCGCAGATAAAAATAGGGATGGACACTCTGGACACAGCGGAACGATTTTAGGTAGCTTTAGGTATAGGTACAGCTCGTCATACGAGGCCCACGAAATCCTGCGGGTAATCACTGCTAGGCCAGTATCATAGTTCCTGGTGGGACACAAACATGTCGTGGCATATTTTTGATGGGTTCAAAAATCAACCAACATGTTGTAGGCCTCCATTGATTCGGCTGTTCTTATTCGCATTACACCGATCATCCATCGCTCTACCTCTCCCTTTTCATTCCTCTCTCCCTCTCCCTCTCCCTCTCTCTCTCTCTCTCTCTCCCTCTCCCTCTCCCTCTCCCTCTCCCTCTCCCTCTCCCTCTCCCTCTCCCTCTCCCTCTCCCTCTCCCTCTCCCTCTCCCTCTCCCTCTCCCTCTCCCTCTCCCTCTCCCTCTCCCTCTCCCTCTCCCTCTCCCTCTCCCTCTCCCTCTCCCTCTCCCTCTCCCTCTCCCTCTCCCTCTCTCATTTTATACTATGTCCCTCGTACTTCCACTTGGTCCGCACATACATCTCCTTGTTCATATTTTCTTGTCTAACATGTGTCACTGGCACAAAATGAGAGCCCTCACTTCTCTCTCTCTCTCTCTCTCTCTCTCTCTCTCTCTCTCTCTCTCTCTCTCTCTCTCTCTCTCTATCTCTCTCTCTCTCTCTCTCTCTCTCTCTCCCTCTCCATCTCTCTCCTTCTCTCCCTCTTCCCCATCTCTACCTCTCCTCCCTTCTCCCTCTATCTGTCCCTCTCCCTCTACCTCTCATTTATTCCACTGCAAATGATAGCCATATATCTTGTGAAAACGTAGAGAGATAGATTTGAGTGTTTCAGAGGACTGAGGAGGAGGACATCATCTCATTTGTGAGTAACACACACAACTCTTGCTTCATTTTCATTCATCATTCTTATTCCTTGTTTCATTTTTGTACAGTACACTCACGGCAAATTGTCTTAGATATAGGTTGTCTAACTGTTCAGCTATAGAGAAAGATTAGCTTACTCAAAATTCTCTCAAAAAGACACGTTGGATAACGCTCTCTCGCTCGAGATAGTAACGGGGACTGGAGTAAGCTAACTAAGTTATCTCACATATGAGAGAACGTTTCTCTAATTGTCGCATCTTAGATAACCTATGGCTCAAATATGAGACAGTTTGCCGTCAGTGTAGTAGATAGGAAGTAGAATCTTGACTAAAATTGAGGGCTTAGCTCAAGTTATTATCGAAGTAGCCGATAATGCTGAAATCTTCAATAGTCTGTCTTTCTTTCAACCATTTTTTTTTATTTTTTGGAGTTTTTAAAGCACACCACGAGCGAATTTGACACTTTCCGATCCGACAACTCCGTTACAGGAGCGGACAGTTTCAAATTACCCTAGGGTGTTACTGCATTTTTTAATATCGGACATTTTTGATCGTAGATGATCCAATTTTCGATAAATAAATAGAAATCACCCAATGAAATCAATGAATCAATCTCTCATTGCACTATATAACGTCCTTAATCTGTTTTTCCCTCTTCCACTTCTGAGTGTAAGGGTTGAGAGGAGGAGGCACGTCTCTCATGCATTAATTCCCCATCTCTCGTCATCCAACTCAACTTCCCGCAAGCTCCCCGAGCTCCGGGTTAGCTCCCTTCAAACTCCCCTTGAGCTCCAGAGTAGCTCTTTCACGCCTCACGTTTTCATCGGTTTTTCTAGTCTGAACTTGATTCTGAAAATAGCATCATTCGAATTTAATTGGCTATATCATTAAAATGCACAATTTGTCCATGTTTTACTGCGTCATTGCAATTAAGTTAATAAAATAATACTAGAAATATATGTTGCTCATGCACTTATTAGCAAAACTAGAAAAAGTTAATAAATAGCCATGTAGACGAGATAGAATAGTTCAAAAGCTGTGAAAATAAAAGAAAACCAGGAAATACTCTCTTATTTTTACACACTCTCTCGCCTATTTTTCCTTAATTCAGTGACTTTTTAACACCGCTTAAAGGCACACCCGAGCTAATTTGAAACTCTCCGCTCTGGCCCCACTCTCTCGCTTTCTTTGTCTACGAGAGAATATTGCCAATGCGGAGAGTATAATTAGCTTGGGGTGTCCCTTTAAATCTACTCGGTCGTTCTGGCATTCGATTTGGTGAGAATATTGCATTCTCAAGCGCAATCTCTCACCTTTCTCCGTCTCTGCTTTCTCTGTCCTCTAGTATGTGAGACTCGAATACTCGGCGGTTTTGAATTTCACCAGCGGAAGCGCGACAGAAAAGTGGAGCGAGAGAGAGGGAGAGGAGGAGGAGGAGAGGGAGAGGGAGAGAGGGAGAGAGGGAGAGGGAGAGGGAGGAAGAGAGAGATTGTTTCCATTCCTCCTCTCACACGTTTTGCCGAGTCCGCAACATCACTTTTAGAGTGCGAACAATCATTGCACGAGCTCTTTCCACTATCGTTTTTCATTCACTTACCTGACTTAAAGGCACACGCCATCCTAATTTTACTCTCCGCTCTGGTCACACTCTCTCGCATTCTTTGTTTGCCGCGCAATATTCAGACTCCGCCCACTTCTTCGCGCGACATACCATTTTCTCTAGTTTTATCGAATTTTATGGCGTTTCCTCATCATTTCACAGGACTTCCAATTAAAATAAAATTATATGCATTGAAAAAACGTTCGAAAAAACCCTCCGAAAATTTGGAGTGCGTTTTTCTCAACGGTGGAGAAGTTTACTATATTCGGCATTTGGCGCGGTGTGTGCAAAACTTTTGTAATTCTATAATAGCAGAACTCTTTGTCTCTCGATGTCTTTAATCTCATTGAGATATGACATAATCTAACCAATTTATTGCTTGATATCTGCATTAATATCGAATCTTGAAATCTTTACATCTTTCCTATTTTCTTGGCGAGACGAATTATAATATTATAAGATGTTTAATCACCCACACATCTTAACATTTATCGCATCGCCAGAGTGTGACATCTTCATCTGACATCATTTTATACATTAGTCATCTCAAATCGTTAAGGCACAGTCCGAGCTAAAATTATTTTTCTCCGCATTGGGAATACTCTATCGCATACAAAGAAAGCTAGAGTGTAGCCGAATGTCAAATTAGCATTTTAAGCCCCTGTAAAATTTGCAGTGTTCTTTGCGAGCACGATGCTGGCTTTTGCACCCTCGATGTGTCAGTCTTGGTCCAAATCTTCCTCACTGATGTTTGTTCACTATCATGTCTTCTTCTTCCTTTCCGTACTCCTTTCAATCCTCTCCGACCTCATTCCGCTCTTTCGGTCCTTGACGTACGATTGACACTGAGTAAAAGCATACAAGACATCGTGCGTGTGAGCGAGATTTAGTCATTTCCCTTATGTTCTTGACTCTCCAAACTATACTACTATCGATATCACAAAACTTAGATAGATCTTATTCTTTCCGCATATTATTAACACTAAAAAGCATATAACAAAAACATTGCTTCCGTAAAAGTTGTAATATCTTTGTTTTCTGATCCATAGAGCATGATATGATCTCTGAAATTATTTACGTGCACAGTACCAGTTGCTATAATTACTAAATATGGTTACAATAAATTGATTACTTTGTAATGCGCCGATTACAAAATAATCAATTTATTGGATATTTCCCTGCATTTGTCTAAATGAGCACTTCCCGAGATTAAAATATAAGTCAATATCTTTGATAAATGTGATTTAATAGTTTCGATATGCATTCTCGGCCATTGCCATTAGCCTTGCAACGTTTATGAATCAACAGGGAATGTTTTTTTAAAGGCACATCCTGAGATTATTTGAAACTCCCCCTCTGGCAATGTTCTCTCGCTTTTTTTCTCTAGAGAGTGTTGCCAGAACGGAGAGTAAAATTTGCTCGGGGTGTCCCATTTATATTCGGACATAATTTCCTTTATATATCGTTGTCCTCCCAATCGTCGTCATCACTTTGACTCCGCCCTCTCTAGCCATTTTGTTAGTTCTCGATTTCGTCATTGCCGAAACAACCATTACTTTAAGTAATATAATCATATATAATTCTAAATTCAATTCATATTTCACATTAGACGTTAAGTCAGATGAGTAACGATGCGATTAGCTAATCATCCTTTAGGATAGACCACCAGAACAATCTCATAACTCTTCTCACTTCATCTCGCCATCGTAGAGTAGGTTGCCCTGTCCATAATTCTAAAAGTTCTTGTATATTCTCTATTGATTGTGTCATTGTAAAATGGCATTTCCATATTTTAGCTTTACTTATGTACATACTTCTTTTCCGATCATACGCTAAAAAGTCATCCACTTTTACTCACTTTCTCGCGTTTCCGTTTGGCTTCTTGGCTTTCGCGATTCTTGAACGCTACGCTAATATATTTATCACTAATATTATCCAATCTCTTGTTCAGCGCGCTCCCCACAAGGCTTACATGCCACCTCATGCCTTCATCTCGTCAGCCTAGTATCGTTCATACCGCTAGTAGTTTCGAAACCGTTGGTGAGACATTTTCAGTCCTTGTTCCCCGGTTTTCTGTTCCTGGTCTTTGGTTTCGGTCCTCGATCCCACTTGGTGTCAGCACATGCGATCATTTCCTCACCCTTGTCATCTCTCCTGTCAATAGCCCATCACCCATCATCTTCCCTCATCCCATCCCACACCAACACATCGTCACAGTCTAGTATACTTTACCTAGTCGAAGCACTACTCAGTCTCTGTAGTCTAGTAGTCTAGTTACCTTAGTAAGTCTTAGTAGTCTAAGTAACCTAGTAGTCTAGTTTAGTTTCCTTAGTCTAATTACCTTAGTGAGTAGTCCTTACTCTTCGTAGAGCCAATACTTATTCCCTGTCTATGCAAATTTATTATATTATACTTGCGTTCGTATTTTAAATACGCACTTGTTCGACTTATCCTAATAATTATTCATTTCATTTACACTCATTCTCCCTTGTTGACCGTTACTCGCAATCGTTTTTTTTTCTCTCTCAACTTTCAAAATATAAACGGAACTTTTTTCAGATAGTCCGATCCACGTGACCATGATTGGGTGAGATATTTTTATTTTTAAAGCTCATTTTGACTTGTGAAAAGTAATTTTTAAAGAATATTCCCAGCAAAACCATCGTGGTAAAGGCGAAAGCTCTCTAACGAGCTTTGTGCGCGTGAATCTTGAAAGCTGGAAATATAGTAGTTGATTTTATTTATTTATCATCATAAACATGTTTGAACAAGTGAAATACGATTAAAATGAACAAATTTGCACAGGGAGAAATAAAATGGAGAAAGTGGAGATTGTCAATCGTGTATCGATAACGAAAAACTATGTATATTTCATACGTAGAATATATGTTTGTATACAATAGTGGAGTAGTGTAATAGCCTAGTAGACTAGAAGTATATCTACCATAATCGATTGGTTGAGGTGGAACAATATGGAATGTCCACACGTCCATTGTCATCCACAGATGAGATCTGTCAGAGACACTTATGGATTTCTTCGGGACATATCTCTAAAGACAAATAATTCATTTCGAAAACATTTATTCATCGTGTATATCCCTCGACTAAAGAACTGGGACACAGGGACTATATATATATTGTATTTTCTTATTACTATATTGTGAAGTTAATCATTACTACTGGAAGTCTAATATTTGGTCTCATTGAGCATAACACAAAGTGTTTTCAAAGAATCGTTGAGTTATAATAATAATTGCCATTATACACACCATGCAATCTATGGGGATAAATCGAGGAAAGTTGAGGAATTTGTCATATTTCACCATGTAGGCACGATAAATCTTGTCAATAGTAGTGCCTATAGTATTTGATGAATTTTACTTCCTTCATCAATTGCCACTAGCTAGCTTAAATAAGATATACGGCGGGGACTGCATGAAAACATGAAGCGAATCAAGAATCCAACGCACTTTTCCCGCCCAAATAGCATTTAAATGCCACCGGGAGCATGCATTAGGTAAATATTTCTGGAAAAGAAATACGTCCTCGTCACATTTTTTTGGTTATAAAAGCATAGTGCGGTGTGTTTAGAAGACAGAGTGTTCTCTGATTTTCATTTATTTTTGACTTTTGAAAAACAAACAGCTTGAGTATTCAGAAAAAGTACCTGGAATCACTGATACGTACGCTTGAAATTTGGGAGAATCGAAAAGCTATTTATCTACGTATCGCAAATAATCGGAAATACAACGTTCTCACGAGCATTGTCTTTCTTTCAATATCAATTCAACGATTTATGGGAGGAGTCTGATAGAAAGACCACAGAACAAGATCGTTTATAGATAGGCAGCGAAACCGTCATAATTACGTTTCAGTCACTTGCCTTGTTGTTGGCAAAGTGATCATTGTTCTAGTCTTTGATATAGTATTTTTATTCAAATGTAGTCAATTATTCTTTGTTGAATCTCTGTTGGAATGGTTTATTGCCGAAAAACATTGGATTGTTGCCAAAAACATTTGGGATAGTGGCGGAGCAAAAAAAAGCGAAGTGAAGTACGAAAAAATCTCCCCATGTCCCACGCATTGCTCTTGGCTTTCTCGTAAGACTTCCCAATCCGCTCAATACATTTATCTTATCCATTATCGACATTTACTTATAGCAATGGACTCTACGTAGCTTATCCCTCTCCCTCTCCCTCTCCCTCTCCCTCTCCCTCTCCCTCTCCCTCTCCCGTTTAGCATTATAGATATTACCAATGACGCTTCTCAATCTCTATGCCTCTTCATGAAATTTTTGCATACTCCTCTCTCCATGCCCTCCACTCCCCTGTCTCTCACCTCCTCTTCCCTCCTCTCTCCCCTCCCTTCTCGTCTCTCTCCCCTCCTTCTCTCCTACCTCTCCACTTCCCCTCTCCACTCCCCTCCCTCTTCCCCTCCCCTGCCCTCCACCTCCTCATCATCCTCCATATACACGCATTAGTGCCCGCGCATCAATCTCGCAGCATCTCCTCATTCGGTCTCACAAGCCTAACTCTTAATCGTTTCATTATCTTTATCTTCTTTACTAGTATCGGTCATGGTCCTTGAATATCTCCGATGATTCAATCGCGAGTGAGAGGACTTTTTGCAGAAAAATTGTGTGAAAACACACGAAATATAGTGAAATTTCAATGGAAAACTTCTGTTTATGGTTGAATTTACTCACAAAAATCAAACTTTTCTGGAGGGGATAACCAAAGACCATAACTGACGAGTATCATCATTATCTGTATTCTGTACAAAAGTAACGAAAACAAAAGAAAAGCAGAGAGAAAACACTCTTCATTATACACACTGTCTTCATCTTTTTTCCTTTCTTTTCGTGCCTTTTGAAGCCTACATTAGCACTGAAAAAGTAGGAAGTATTATATCTTATCATCGTCTATCCCTCTACCCCCTATCGTCTTATCATCTGAAATAGTAGTCGTAAATATTGAAATATTGATTTATCGATTGATTGATTGACTGATTGAATGATTATCAGCCCAACTGTTCATGACGGATTACCTACGAAGGAAGATTATCAGGCAACGTTTTTATCCTATATTTTTTAAATCCATAATAATTGCTTGACAATCGTGCGAGAATTCTTATTAAGTAAAAAAATGTTATTTTGCATGGGAAAATATATGAGGGAAAAAAACATATTTCCTGAATTGCTGTTTTTCGAAATTGTTGCAAAACTAAAATGAAGTTCTCAGCTCTGGTCACACTCTCTCGTAGACAAAGAAAGCGATAGTGCATTGCCAGAAAAAAATTGGCTCTTGGTGTTAAGGAAGAGTACCACATGTTATATCTATCCATGGTAAATCTCTGCAGCTCTTGCACTCTTGTAAGTCTTCCCGTGCAAAGGAAGTAGTCTGACCCATGAGAGTGATGAGAACAGGGGGGAGATTAATCAACGACCACGCGCAAGCTATGCAGACTTACTACAAACGGACCGAAACAAGACCAAAAAGGACTTAACTGTCACAATTCGTACTGTATTTTTAATTTCGCGGATTTTGTTACTGGCGCGCAATTTAAATTACGCATCTGTTTCACTCCCATAGCCTTCAAAGTAATTTGGAAATATTAAAATCTCACGTTTATGAAACTCTGCCATGTGATTTCACGCAGTTTAGACTTCGGGCGTTCCAGTAATGAGATATGTGCGTATTCTATTCAGAGATTCGACAACCCAATTGTCCGATTGACTGATCTTCCTTGTTGTGCGCTTTATTTTCCTGAATTGTAGCTTTGTGACCAATTCAAGAGTTGTACCTCCCTATTTTATAATAATTAGATAAAACGACCCTACAACAATACACAACAGCAATAAAAGACCTTTATAGCAGGGAAAGGCGCACTTTTTGAAAATTCAGGAAATTCAGCAAAAAGATTCGAAGTTGCGACAAAAGAGCAACGAGCTTACCACTGAGCTATGAGATAGATGAGATGACCCCACCAACTTCTCGCATATCACTTAGCATTCGCACATGAGGTATTTACATGAACATTCGCGTTACTCCATCATTTTAAAAATGACAGATTTGGCTGGGCTTGTGAAAGTGTAATATTATCATTAAAGGGCATTTCCTGGTTCTTCTTATGTTCTCCATTCTGAGAAATAAACATACCTGGACCTACGTCATCGCGCAATTCTCTAACCGAAACACCGCGTAGAGCTTCCTGAGAGTTGAAAGCCTTGGAAAAATCAAGTGTTTCGGTGGTCCAGAGATATTTGAGCAAGCTTTGTCTCAACAAAATTAGTTTCAGTTCTCAGCTTCAAATTTTGTTATCATTTCATATACTCTAACGCCTCTATATATTCTTTCATTATTTTTCATAGCTTTTGATCTTCCAATGTACCTGAAACCATCTATGCATATGATTTTAATAATAGTAATAATTATGTAAATAATGTTAATAATAGCATAATAATAATTTTCATATGCCATGGAGAGCAAGAAAACAGCCAATGTAGATCAAACTAATCAAAGTGCAACTCAATTTCCTTAACAAAATTGTAATCGAGGTATGTAGTAATAGGCGATAGAATGTATCCTCCTACAAGCATACTCACAAGATTGATTGAGACTCTCTGCTATGGCTAAGCTCTACAACTTTCTTACATTTTGAACACTTTATCTGAGTCAGTTCCACTGATCCTGATTTTCTTGCTAACATTTTCATAAAGTCTGGCCCAACTCTCTTCATAAGTGCATCCTTTCATCTAAATTTATCAATTTTTAAAAATTATTTCCGGGTGCGTCTTTGCGCGGTTTTACCATAGTAAATCATTAGAAACCGGAAACCAGTCCACGTAGTGCGCAATAAATCGGTCTGATCGCATAAAAAATTGGTTCCAACGAGAGAGCCGGAAGGCGGAGAAATATCCGGTGCCGGCTTCCATTCACCGGCTCCCGGATCTCGGCTATTCATTTCCCAACTCCATACTAGTAGTAGTAGATGTATGCCCAATTGCGCTTATCTTGCTTCCGTAGCTCATTCCTTGCCGTTCTCTCTCTTCCTTTTTTGCTCTGTTCTCTCCCGTTTCTCTCAACTCTCTCGTTTTCCCCTTGTCTCTCGCTCTTTCTCTCTCTCTCCAACTCACTCTCGTTTTCATCTGTTCTCTCTCTTATCGTTAATCTCTCTTCTTGCTTTATTGAATTCCTTATTCGGCTCTTCCTATTGTTTTGAGAACAAAATCAACGAAAGATTGACCGATTTCTGTAAAACTTCTGCCTCTTGAACTCTCATCTACGGTCTGCTCTTTTATTGTTTTTTCCCCTTTCAAATTGTGCCTTTCCTGAATAATCACAAACCATTTTAATGGTTCATAAATGAACATTGGACTGTTTTTATTGTTAATGGCATGCCCCGAGATAATTTGCACCACACTGCTCTGGCCACACTCGCTAGCTTTCTTTGTCTAAGAGAGAGCCTTTAGAGCGGAGAGTTTCAAATTATCTCGGGCTGTGCCTTTAAAGCTAGCCATGTCTACCATCTATCAAACCGTTCCAAACTGTGCAACGCCAGCTGCTCACAGAAGGAGGTATATTTCTCCTCTGACCGCTCTGATTTTTTTCTAATACATAGACACTATTTCGGGGTATAAATCATTAAAAAAGGTAAATCCCGTTATTCAATGCGAGATCACTGCTAGGCAATACTGTCGAAAATTATGGATTAAAGTTGTAAATTGTGGGATTGGAAGACGCGTTTATGAAAACCCACGTCTACGTTATATGAGAGGCAAACCATGTACATCAGAGCCTACTCTTGATAAATGCGTTTTCAGCGAAAATGTAATGAAATCATCGCTGGTGGCATGATTTTGGGCCTCTATCGTTGCATCTTTCAACGATGTTTCAGCAAAGATTCATAAGATCAGATGTCATTTGTTGTTTGCTCAACCCCGTCAGATATAAATATTGGCTGTCAAGATAGTGAAATCTCTATATGGAAACATCGTTGAGATTAAAAGTGGAAATCAGAAAAGTATAATCTCTAGATTTTGTGGGGGAGGTGAATATTGCTAATTGCGAAAAGCTAAATTGGGCGTGGGGAACATCTATATTAAATTGGCTGCATTGACGAAACTCACTTTGATTTTTGTTGTATATTTTTAATCTGCAAAGAATCATAAACTGATTGGGGGAACTTATTTTATGCGTGCTCGCGATTTTTAAAGTACACATAATCATGTTTTCCGAAAGTATCAAAGAATCACTGAACCATGTCATATAATAGAGTAAAAATAGGAGATAATAATTAAGGTCACGCCCCTTCCGCTTGGGTATGGGCGTGACCTTAATTATTATAGCCTATGTTTACCCTATATTATAAGACATACTTTCGCGCGGATTGTAAGCTCATCTCGTTTCCTTAGCGACTGCGTGAACCTTGTCGACTCTTATTTTTGGATATTTAATTTATCTATTTCATTAAAAATAGAGCAGGAATATAGCAACGAGGTGTGTAGGTCTTACCTCTCATGTCGGTATTTCTGCTAAAGAGCGAACCGTAACTTCCTCTTCGGAGATTCTGTAAACTTCTAAAAACAGAGAAACTGCGGATACAATTACTAAAAAAATGAAAGGAAACATGAAAACTGGAAAAATTTGGAAAACCGGAAACCAGAAACGAGGAAACCCCGAAAATCATTCGTTTTTTCCAGTCAGATGGCGTCGGGCTCGGCGGCAATGGCCGTGAGAACGACGGGAGATGACTCGAAGGAGGGAAGTGTCGAACCGAGTAGGAGTGTGAGCTATGTTGAGGATAGACACTCGAGGTGAGCGATGAATGATCTTATTCTATGATCTCTGATCTTTGATATTTGATCTTTGATCTTTGGTATATGTTTTTTTTTTATTCTACGATGTAGCCATACTCTCTCGCTTTCTTTGTCTACGAGAGAATGTTGCCATAGTAGAGAGTCAAATTAGCTCTTGGTGTTTCTTCAAAGAAGAATAATTCTAGATTTGGATCGGAATTTCGTGACGACGACGTCGAGGCGCGACTTCCACTGGATCGAAATTCACACAAAAGCAGCATCAGGGACACTATACCGGTGAGTGTTTTGGGTCTCGCACGGATTCCATGGGTACGGTAGATTTGATTCCTTGATTTCTATAATTAATGTTATTTTGAACTTCGCTAAGAGAGACAGAACGCTCGTTTTTCCATGTTACTATAAATTGACTTATTCGCCGTCTAAAATAGCTCTCCATCCTGTTATCGTTGTCTGGGCGTACGAGGGGGTCTGACGGGAAAAAAAGGATTGTGTGCACGTAAATGCCCTCTATGAAGTTATACATTATTTTCGGAAACGAAAGGGCCAACCAAGTCTGGCCTTGTCTAACTAATAAAATAGTAGTAATCAAGTAGTAAACTAGTAGTAAACGACGTAATGATATAATTATATTTCAGGATGTAATTCTGCGCTTGAACATTGGTGGATCATCGTATAGGATTCGACAGAGAAGTATAGGTATATTATCTGAACCTATAACATCGATAGCATAGGTAACATAAAAATGTATTATTCAATAAATTTTGCTAATTTGCTAGAATCTTCTCATACTATTCTTTCAAAATACAAAATATTACAATATGATGAATATTTCCAGCTCGATTCGGTCCGAAGACGTTGCTGGGCAAGTTTGTGCGTATGAATCATGATCATAGACGACAATGGGCGGATGGCTACTTTGAGGAAAACGATGAATACTTTTTCGAACGAGTGCCCAGGTGCGTTAAAGGGGCATAGCCTGTACAAATTTGAAACTCTCTCGCTTTCTTTGTCGACGAGAGAGCATTGGCAGAGCGGAGTGTAAAATCAGCCTGGTGTGATCTTTTAGCTTGAGCGAAAGCAATTGCATTTTTTGGTTCTTTGACATGTTATATGCGTGGACAATCAAAATTTTGAATAATTTAATCGATATTTCAGATATTTTGACCCAATTTACGATTTCTACGCAACGGGAAAACTGCACGTGCCCAAAGACCTGTGTTTCGACAAATTCATGGCTGAACTACGGTACTTTTGGGATCATTCCAAGATATTTTCTTCTGTATCGCACAAATGAATCCTTCAATAGATCAATCAAGTAGAGAAAGATAAAGCGCATTGCCAAATCGGAAAGTTGGTTTAAATTATCTTTGGAGAGCATCGTTGAAGGCCAATTTGGCTAACAGTATATCCTCCAAGTCAATTTGTGCAATTCTCTCAAAGATCAGAGATCAAACATATCATCAGTCTGGCTAATCAATAATTAAATATCAATCGATAATCATCATCAGATTCTGGGCCGTGAGCAAATCCCGCATGGACGAGTGCTGCTCTCCCTTCACACAGTACTGTATCAACACTAATCAATCACCCCAGGTATACTGTAGCTGTCAATTGTCGATCGATCGATAACCTCCGCTTTTTCATCTATTTCTATCACCCCCAATCTATCCTATCGCCAGAGTAGTCCTTTCCGGAGTTCTAGGCTGATTGATTTGATCTATCCTTTAGAAGTTTGAATTATGTATGATCTATGCAAAAGTCACCTAAAACAAGAGCCAAAGTGGCGACAGAGTGTGTTCATTAGTGTTTTAAGGCATACCCCAACCTATTTCGAAAGTCTCCGCTCTGACCATACTTTCTAGTAGACAAGGAAAGCGAGAGAGTGTTGTCAGAGCGGAGAGTTTAGATTAGCTTGGGGTATGTCTGTATGGATGAATCAATTCTAGGACAATATTTTCGGCAGTTCGGACCCGGAGAAGGTGCCTACGTTTCCTTCTCTTTCTACGGTGCATTTTCGGACGGTCCTATCCGGATTCTAAATCCATTAGAGTTACCGTAACCCGGCCTTGTTTCCCATACGGAAATGCACCGTAACAAGCCTCTGATTTCCGCTCACACTTCATTTTTCTCTGCTCACTGTACTTCCATACGACTGTTGTGCTTTAATACTCCTGGTTTTGCGTGTGCCGCATAGTTTTCACCGTGTGCCGCGTAGTTATGGGTGGTGTAGCGTTACAGAGTATTGTATCGTCGATTGCTTTAAAGGGAATGAAACCAAACCGTAACGACGGAGACATCCGCGTAAATTCTGTAGAATGAAAATTTCGATTTGGATTTTGACATGCATAGGTGGATAAATGTTCTAAATATCACATTTATGCCAAAATTCCGTTCTAAATTTGTACACTTTAAGTGGACGTCTCAGTTGTTACGGCGGAGGCATGCAAGAGTGTGCCAACGGTTTCATTCCTTTTACTGTACAAATTAGTGTGATTTCACCTCATTTTCGGTTTATTTCCTTCTGGGAAAATCCTTATTTTATTAGTTCCGAGTGCGATTTAGTTGAGTGAATTCCCCATACCTTCACGAGGATGTACATTCGTTGTCGGCAATATCTCGTTTGATCTTTGATCTTTGATCTTTGGACCAATCGATAATGTTCATAGGAGAAGGATCACTTCATCGGTGTGCGCTGTGCAAAGTTGCGACGGAGACTGTGGCTGGTTCTGGAAGGACACTCTACGAGTAATTGGTGGAAGGTTTGTGATTTCATCGGGCGTAGATAAATTAAATTTCAAATTGCCAAATGTCAATTTATGATAGCGTATTTCACAATGTTTTCGGTTTATTTCGATATTTTTTAAATAATTTAAATAATTAAATACACTTTTAATGATAATATCATATGAAAATATATTATGAAAATTCTTATGAAAATTATTATGAAAATGTGCAGGCCTTCGAAGTGACCTCAACATCTTTCGTCGTTCTCTCCATCGCCGCTCTCATTCTCGGTTCCATTCCCGAGTTCCAAGTAGAACAGAGCAACTATGGTGGACAGCCGATCTATGCGTAAGGCTATTTATTGATTTATTGATTTTTATTCACTCAAGAGGTGATGACAATGAGATGGCTTTAAGCACTAACACGAACCAATTCTTATTCTTATTCTTTATTCCCCAAAATATCCATAATAAGAAATGGAATAATATGAGGGGATCGATATCCGGCGCGAAGATAGCCGATATCGGCGGGAGTCTTGGGTACAGAGTCAGCTTCGGAGGCCTAATCTTATTCTATTATATTTATTGCCTGTCACGTAATAGGAAATACGAATGAGTGAATGGAATGAGAGTGATTGATTGATGCGCAAGGAAGATTAAACGGAATTGAAGAAATTTTAAAAAAGACGAAAATAGATATCCATGAAGATTGACAAATCGATTCTACGATAATCGTAACCCGAGGCATTTTTTGAAACTGTTGGGTTCGACAGTAATTTTGTTGAAACCATTTGACCCATGAATGCTGATTTTTTAAACACACCAGATAATGGAGGGGTACTTACTAAGGGGAGAGAAATAGGAAGAGAATAATTAGTAGCTGGTTCTCGCCACCCTACTGTACACCATTTAAAAAAACCAATATCTATTTATGAAAAAAATAATGACTTTGATCTTACAAATAGCAGATAAAACGAATAAATCGCAGCAAGCAATCCAACAACACCCTAATGAACAGTGAGAAACAGCGAATCACCAGGACAAGTGTCCCTCCTTTTCATGCCAACTGTCACGCTTGCCGAATCTCATTATCAGTGCCATTTGAACAAAATGTACAAACAACACAGAGACCTAGTCGTGTGCGAGAAAACCTAACAAAAAGTACACGGTTATTGACCGTATAAAATACACTTGTTTATTTGGTACGAGAGTAGCCAATCACTCCCACAAGTGACTTTCTTGTTTTGCATGGTTCAGAAACTATGCCGATCTCTTTTATATATAATATAGCGCGCGGCGAAGGTCAGCCGGGTTAGAGAGAGGCAGCGGAGAGACAATCGAGAGATTGTGACTTCCGTTCGTTAGCACCATTTGTCATTTTCTTATGCAAGTACATTTTATACGCACAATATGAATGGTTGTGCGAAAACCGATCATTTTTATCTTTGATCTTTGATCTTTTCAGCACCGCTACATATCCGACATATCCTAACAATGCCGGTGGTCGAATAGAAGAGACGAAAACGGTCAAGAAGGGTCAGGAAGATGGATCTCAGGTAGGCAGTTTTTCGCGTTGTCAAAAATATTTTAAAAAATATAATAACAATGTCTGAAATATAGATTGACTGCCAAAAACGTTTGATTATTTATTCATTCATTCATATATTATATATTTATTCATAAACACAATACTTATTACTATTATTATAACAGACTATTACGTTAATAATTGCTATTATTACATTTTATTAGCTTATATTTGAATTAAAACATTGGTGAATTCATCGACATCAATTTCGTTTTGCGTTCGATGAAAGTCAAATTTCGCATTTTGAAAGCATTGCTCAAATAAGTTTCAGACTGCTTTCAACTATGAGAATTGCTAACCAAAATGAGTACAAATACTAGACAATTAAAGGCACACCCCAAACTAATTTTATTATCCGCATTGGTAATACTCTCTCGTGGACAAAGAAAGCGAGATTTTATGACCTGAGAGGAGAATTTCAAATTAGCTTTGGATATCGCTTTGAACATTTTCACATGATAATAAGATTTAAAAAATAGGATTTACTTATTTTAAAATTTTCAGAATGAAATGATCGAGCATCCGGTGTTCAATTGGGTCGAGAACGTCTGTGTGGTCTACTTCTCCCTGGAATACCTTCTGCGATTCTGGGTAATATACTGTTCACAACTAGCGAAATTATATTTTAAAAAAACGGTGAGAGAGTGCGCAAAAAAGGCGAGTATTGTCTTCTTTTCTACTTTTCAACTTTCGAACAGAGCATTACATGAAGTACTGTTGGGGGACACAAAGGGACAGAGCAAATTTCAAACTCTCCACTCTGGCAACACTCTCTGCGCTTTCTTTCTCTACGTGAGAGTGTGGCCAGAGCGGAGAGTAAAATTAGCTTGGGTGCACCTTTAAGAAGTGCAGTGATTTTGATTCCAGGTTGCTCCCCGCAAGTTGGCCTTCTCTCGACAACTTCTCAACGTTATTGATCTCCTATCCATTGCTCCATTCTACTTTGAGATCCTGCTCTGGGTGGTGAGTACGATCAAAGTTTGCTCTCCTCTCTGACAACGCTTTCTCGCGGTCATAGGAAGCTAGAGAGCACTGCCAGAGCGGAGGGTTTCAAATTAGCTGCGAGCTAACTACCACCATGTTCAGAACACTTAATGAACTATTTATGCCAACAAGCTGCAATAACATCAGTAAACCAGAAGACAGAGTTCAGTTAAAATGTAAAATGTTGAATGTAATTCAGTGTGGCATCAGCGGCGACAACGTCCGAAAGGTTCGATGGGCCTTTCTCACTGTGAGACTTCTGCGAGTCTTACGCGTCATACGAATAGCCAAATTGGGACGATTCTCGCCAGGTGAGAAAGGGCATTCAACTCAATGTTAAGTTTAATACTTGTCGTTGATTAATTACCAACTTCGAAGAAAGCGCAATTTGTACTTTAATAGTTTTTTTTTCTATTTAGCGAGACGATAAAACATTGCAAAAATGTTTGAGAAATCCTGAGAGAAAAATATCCTGTCTTATCATAGCAATAAATAAATCAATCAATAAATGGCAAACCGACTCAGGTCTGGCCAACTTCGCGCTCACCCTTCGCAAGTCGAAGAAGCAGATGCAGATGGTGGGCGTGGTCATGATGACCGTTGTCATATTCTTCTCCACTCTCATCTACTTCCTCGAGAAGGACGAACCCGAGACCAAGTTCACCTCAATACCCGCCGCCTTCTGGTGGTATGTCATCTTTGATCTTTGAACTTAGATCTTTGATCTTTGAACCTGAACTTCAGGAGCGTGGTCACGATGGCGACAGTGGGCTACGGTGATCTGGTTCCGGTTACTATAGGTATTTTTATTTGTTTAAAAAGATATTTGTACTCTCACTTGCCTGTTGATTTTTAGCGGCCTTGAAACTTTAATGGACAACATCAAATTAATCGTTTGATTATCATCACATTGAGAATAACCTTTTCCAGCTGGAAAGATCGTAGGTACTGGAGCGATCGTTTGCGGAGTAATGGTGTTGGCGTTGCCGATTACGATTATGGTAAGTTTGCAAAGCTTAAGCTGCCACTCCCCAACCGAAATCGCTTATGTGGCGTTAAAATCTTGGAAAAGTAGATGGAAAAGTGAAAAGTAGTGTTAATTTTGTGATTGTAAAAGTAGTTGGAAAAGTATCATAGCTTCATAATTGACAAACTCTAAAATTGCGAAGCTATCCTACTTTTCCAACAACTTTTGCAATCACAAAATTAACACTACTTTTCACTTTTTCATCTACTTTTCCAAGATATTAACATCGCATTAAAGCGACGGAACTACATCGCTCCCTTATTGCTTCATTCATTCATTATTCTTGCTTTTAACTGATGGATAAATAAATAAATAAATAAAGGGCACACCAAAAACTAGTTCTAAACTATCCGCTCAATGCTCTCTCGTTGTTTTGTATACGAGAGAGTGTTGCAAGAGCGGACAGTAAAATTAGATCGGAGCTTGCTCTCAATGTAGTTGATTTATGGAAACCTAATGAGAAATCAATGTTATTTTAATTGTATCATCATTTTTCCAATTTCAGGTGAACAACTTCATGCAAGTTGTCAAACTTCGCGAGGAGAAGATCATCAAGAAGTACGCCCAACAGCATGGTGATCATGTTTAGAGATCAGAGATCAGAGATCAAAGATCAAAGATCAATGGTCAAGAGTTCATCATTTTTAACTAATCCGTGCCAATAAAAGATCTATTGTAATTTCCTTTTTCTTTAATCTATGGGTTCTCCTATCTGTTCACTCTTACTATGGCCACTACTGGAAGCCATATCCTAGGCACCTGAAAAATCCCCGTTGTATGTTTCCCACTTCCCATTTTGTGTTTCCCAGTTTCCATTTTGTGTTTCCCAGTTCCCATTTAGTGTTTCCCAGTTCCCTTTAGCAACTTCCTTTTCCCATACCCATTCCCCATAATTTTCGTCGCTAACGCAAAGCTCCATTTCACTTTTCCAGTCGTTCGTCTAGCGTCCCGCTCTATCCCGATAGTTTTAATTATTTGATCTTGATTAGCTTGCCCAGTCATTTCGTGCTAGCTCACCACTAGCATGCCCATATTGGCATGCTAGTTTTCTCTCACTGTCCCGTGTCTTTTCCTGTTACAATCTAGTCTTCCTTCGAAAACTGATCTCAATTATTATAGTATTTGTATAAATAAATAAAAATAACACTTTTCGATAACTTTATGTATTGTTTGTTGGTGCATCGTGGAGTTGTAAAGGTAATACAGATAAATATATTTTCTCCAAGCCCATCATTAAGACTCAGTACTCATGTCCCTAATGGTTCGATGCTCAGTAAAGGTCATTGTATGATATTATACAAATCACAGAAACATGAGTAACCGCAGACACATTGGTCCATCCAATTTGTATGTGCTCTATGAAGATTATCCGATTACTTTCTCTCTTTTCTCCATGTCTCCATTCATTTTTTGGTCACCCGCTCGACCTTCCTTGTTGTAGATATTGATCGAATGTGCGAAGTAAACGTGAATGATCTTTGATCTTTAACTACTGATCAGCGCATAGATAGGTCATTTGCTACCCGTATGCTTAGCGGGATTATATAGCATGATTCAAATCGACCATTCACCCTGCTTTATCCTTTCACCTGTTTGTGAGTAATATAACGTGAGAGAGAACAGGAGCATATAATAAAGCCTCTCACGCAATAATATCTCGAGCTCACCAAGCTCAAAATTGTCAGAAATTTGACCATTAATCGAAGAAGATTATTGATCGGCGATGAGATGTTTGGTGCTACTGTTAATAACGATCGGTCTTACACGAGCAGCACGATGGGATCCGTCCAATGAGGAGGTAAATCTTTGATAATTCATTTGTTTGATGTCTTACAAATTTATACATATGTGTGCTACTTCAATGTTACGGTTTAAAGGCACATCCCAAGCTAGTTTTACTGTTCGCTATGGCAACATTCTCTTGTAAACAAAGAAAGCGCCAGAGCGGATAGTTTTATGTAAATTAGCTCGAGGTGCGCCTTTACATGTTTGCTCCTGACAGAAATTGACATCCCTCTTAAAGAGACTGAAACCTTTGTCAACGGCCTCTTCAACGTTCTATGCTCTCTCGTTGTTAGAGAACATAGAAATAGTGTGCGCAATGAAGAGACCATTGAGTGAGGTTACTCTCTCTTTAACCCTTACCAACTTTTCAGCTCCTCGACAGCGTGGCCTTGTCAGAGGAGAGCATCGCCCGATTTCGACCCAAAAACATCGAAAACGTCAATGAAGTCGGTGATATATTTTATTATTATTTTTTAAATATAAACTAATGCTGCACTTTTTGTTGAGTATAAATTCGGATATGAACCGAACTTAAACCAATCTAAATAAATAATAATAATCTATAATATATACTCTAAATTCTGGTCAAACCTGAATTAAAAGTTTTTTTTTCCAGAAAATGCGTCAGTTCATTGTCGGAATAGTAAAGTTCGATGAGATTTGCAGAGGAACTGCGAAACCGGTGAATATTATCGTTTTACTATTAAATGGAAAAAGTTAGAGATACCACCCTCCCCTATTCAAGGCACACTAACAAGGGAACGTTCCCAACTTGTCCTGGCCATATGAGATGGCAATAGCATGTATAGAATCAGTTTTCGATGCTGATTACGAATCCGCTTTCATACGTTGCCCAATCGAGCTGAGCTTCGAGAAAAGTGATATTGAAATTCGACTAGTTGATTCGAAAATTCACATCACATCTACCTTATCTACTAAAAGACACCAGCAGTTGTTTCGATAATTGATATATGAGTTCATGAACTCATTAGGATGGTTTGTGTAGAAATCCACACTAATTTCCGAATCAACTAGACGAATTTCATTATCGATTTTCTCGAAGCTCAGCTCGATTGGGCAACGTTTGAAAGCGGATTCGTAATCAGCATCGAAAACTGATTCTATTCATGCTATTGCCATCTCATATGGCCAGGACAAGTTGGGAACGTTCCCTCGTAAGTCCTGGTGGTGATCACTGTTAGGCCAGTCATCATTACTAGCAAATAGATGTCTTAGTAGTTTCACTAGCATCGTTGCCGAAAGTCGAAATTAGACACAAAATGTAGAGAACCCTCCAAACGAAACATAGCAGAGAGAGAACTACATATCCTTTCATTTCTTTTAATATAAAATTCTGAACAAGTTTTCTGTTTTAGCACGCTAAACACAAAGAGAACAATGTGTTCAAAAACCACAACCCCAGCTGTTGTACACAGAGACTTATTATATTTAACACGTTATAGCTGTCATTCCTTTGTTTTATTTTACATTTTTTTTTAATTCGACTCATCATATGAAACTATTCAAAATTGCACTAGACCGTTATTGGCATATTACTGAAACATCTCCATGCTTGATCAGTGGTCCCACACTTCTGTAGATTAAGTTCCCTACTCGTTGGCGTTATGGTCTAAGGAAAAGAATGGTGAAATATGTCTACATTAGCGTTCATATCCCAGCACAATAACGTGTGATCCAGATGAAAGTTGATTGATTGATTTAATGATTAATATACCTATTTAGAATCTATGTTCAAATGCGTTGAAGCGACCACTTTTAAGTTTGAAGAAGACCTTCAATAGTCTGTTCAAGAGCGAGGATATCTTGACTGAAATTGTAAGTTGTTTTAATTGCCAATCCAATGCCCCAATCTAATTTTACACTCGACTTGGCTACCCTCTCGTAGACAAAGAAAGCGAGAGAGTGTGGCCAAAGCGGAGAGTTTCAAATTATCTCGGCGCGTCTATTTAATGTTTCACTTGATAATTTCATCTTTTGTAGCTCTTTCTAGCGGATAATGCAAGGATTTTTAGTACGATTTTTTGGGACTTTGTTTTTGTTTAATTGCAGGGAAGCAGTTCGAACAGAACCAAAGAGGAGATCGATCTAGAAAAGGCCATCGAAGCAGTGAAGAGTGCACTCATCCAGTTTTCTGTGGACAAGGTATCGTTATGCACCGTTACATTTGCCTTACGTGCGTACGCCGTAACCCCCTCCGCCGCGTCGGAGAGGAGGCGGAGGGGGTTACGCCGTAGGCACGTAAGGCAAATGTAACAGTGCATTAAAGTCACACCCGAGCTAATTTTATTCTCCGCTCTGGCAATGCTCTCTCGTAAACAAATGAAGCGAAATAGCATTGCCAGAGCGGAGAGATTTAAAATAGGTTGTTGTGTGTCTTTAAAAAAAATTCTAATAAAAATACGTGTGCTATTTACCGGTTCTCGCAACGCCTCCATACCTCGGATTTTCTAGCGATATACTCCTGCAATTCAAGGTTGGCCATCTTTTTAAACCGATTGTTTAAAGCCCCAATATAATTTGAAACTCTGTACTCTGGCAATACTCTCTCGCTTTTATTACCGACGAGAGAGTGCGGCTGAATAATGTTTCTAAAAATATGAAAAGTGTACTAATCATTGATATGTTCGATATGATTTATAATGCCACAGAAACGAATATTTTTGCTTGACTCTAGATAGTTCACCACAGTTTGGCAATTTCGTGGGTATACTGTAATGCTACCGTATGCAATATTCAAATTTTGAATTTCCCACAATTTTTATTGTGAAAAGCGCAATAACGCGAAAACAGGATTCACTCACAAGGGAACTATTCAACCTTACCACAAAATTCTCTAATTTTGATACCCTGGCGTAAATCTACATGGAATAAGGTTTCTAAAAAGTTAGGTCAAAAGTTCCACATTCGCGTTTTAAGGCCTGTTTCGGGTCTCTGAAAAGAGCATTTTTAGGCTATTTTGGGCCGGTTTGGACATTTGTTTTACCTTTTCCTTTTTGACCCTCTTTGGGTCTACTTTCTGTCTATTTATGGCCATTTGTGAACATTTTTGGCTTTCTGCGCCTTTTAGTATTTTTTGGAGTCTTTTTGGGCAAATCCAGTGCATTTTCAGAGGCCCGAAAAAGGACTTAAAACGCGAATGTGGAACTTTTGATTTAACTTTTTAGAAACCTTTTCCATGTAGATTTACGCCAGGGTGTTAAAATTAGAGTATTTTGTGGTAAGGTTAAATAGTTCCCTTGTCAATACGACAGGATGGCCAAAAATTGTGGGAAATTCAAAATTTGAATATTGCATACTGTAGCATTACAGTATACCCACGAAATTGCCAAACTGTGGTGCACTATCTAGAGTCAAGCAAAAATTTTCGTTTCTGTGGCGTTATAAATCATATCGAACATATCAATGATTAGTACACTTTTCATATTTTAGAAACATTATTCAGCCCGTAAAACGAGATGCGGCACAGGCGACACGCCGCGTGCCGCGTTTAGACAGGGCGATCGAGCGGGAGTGTAGTTTGGATTGTCCTTTAAATAAAAAGATTCTTCTTCATAGACGTATAACCTGTCCAGCGAGGAAGCTGCGGAGTTCGGACAAATGGTGGAGACTTTGGCCCAACTAGTATGTGTATACATCCGAATTTTTCTTATGCGGAACGCTGTGTAAATTTATCGTGAAATTAAGGAAGCCATGACCAATATGCTCAATAATATAATGAATGCTCGTTTACAATCCGGTGAGTGTCGAGTTGATCGTTTGAGACGCTTTATCAAAATTATCACTAATTATTATTATTATTATTATTATTATTATTATTATTATTATTATTTCAGTAATGAAGCACGCATAGCCGCCCTCGACGAAGTGATATTTGATATTCCTTCTATGATAAATCAATCTAATTGTGATTTGTTGAAAATGCCATTGTACTTTGGAATTTGCACAAGCTCGGAACACACAATTTATTTGTAATTTGCGGAAACAGAAACAAGTCAAAACAATTATAGTTATCTCAAATCTTACAAAAGATACATAATTGAATTTAAAAATTCTAAATTGACCTATCGTTTCATTATTGGAAGCAAACTTCTAATGGAGATAAATTCCTGTCGATGATACAGTGTATATTATGATTTAGATATTAAAATATTACGTAATACATATTTATATTCTATCAAGATATGTGATATTGGAAAGATACTTCTAAAATGAACATTTGGAATGAACTTTGCACTACGTTACCAATCAAAATTATGCAACATATGATCAAAAATCTACCAAAATCAACACTACTTTCCTAAATCATCAATCGCCTCTTCAACTCGTGCAAATCGATCGATTCTCCTGAAAGAAAATCAATAAGCGAAAGATCAAAGACCAAATGCACGTTACCTGACTCTTGGACGAACGAAATGCGATGGCCGCTCACGTAGGCCTTGAGGAGCGGAACGCTACCGTAATCCTGACCGCCGCCTACCGTACACTCGGAATGACTCGATTCTATCGTGAACGGAGCACACTGACGACCCGTCCAGTAACTACAATATGCATTTTAAAAACGTTAATTTTGAAATAAATCGATAATTTATCAATCACTACTTATTTGAACAAAAATACAGTCAGCAGGTCACAAGAATTTGCAAATTGACTACAAATTACCGATTGTTTTGTAAAAAATATTTCAGAAAATAAATATATTAGCACTTACTCATACACAGCTAGTCTGGCCACTGGCCGACAGTGGCCGGATTTGCGTCCCGAATGAGAATAACCACCCGAGGATGAGTACAGAAGATAGTGTAGACGATCGAGCGAGGATGAATAACGAGATCTGACAGGAGATCAAAGATCAAAGATCAAATTGCAGACTTCAAAATGAAGTAAGAAGTAAGAAGCGATTTGTAGCGTTCAAGTTCAAGACCTAAAGATCAAAGATCAAATATCAACCGCAAGATTAAGGATCAAAAGTGCTATTTACAAATCAAAGATCAAGGCCAAAGATCAAATATCAAACCTTCCGAGTAGCCTCGCTCGCTTCTGCGCGTATTCGTGCCAATTGCTCGACTTAGTGGCGGCCTCCGTCAGACTTGGCCATTGTCGAGGACGAATCGATGGAGGTTCCTTCTAATAATCGATAAATCGATAATTTGACGACACTTATAGACTTGGTGATAATATCACTATCACTATAAAATTATCACCAAATTATCACTGGCCTAGTCCAGTGATCACCCGCAGGACTTCGTGTGCCTTGAATAACGGGTTGTACGTTTACCTTTTTTACCTTTTATAGATTTGGCACAGATCACCAGGCAATTTACAGTTTCGTGGCACTTTTCTATTAGTAGATTTTTTAAACAACCTAATTTACGCAGCTGCTGCAAAAAAAGGCAAAACAATATACTTACCTTCCTCTTCTTTCCCTTCGGCTCGCCCTCCACACCACCACCACACCATGATGCGTTCGTTGTGCGCCATTTCTCAATCGTCGCCTCCGATACCGTACCCGATGGGAAGAGATCTGGTTGACTGATCGCCAGTCCGCCCTGACAAAACGAACACAGATTATGAATCAAAACTTTGCCGTGGTTGTGTTGAGCGAGAGAGAATTGACAGGGTTTTTCCCCATTAAAAGTATCTTTAAACAAAAACTCTCCGCACTGACCATACTCTCTCGCTTTCTTTGTCTGCGAGAGAGTAAAATTAGCTTGGGGACGTGCCTTTGAATAAGGCTCACAAGGAGTCTCTTATGTCTTAAGTCGGCGAAAAGTGACGATTTATAGCTTATTGGAAAGCCCTTTCTCTGTAGAGTAAGAATGTGTGTTTACAAAATCCTGCGGGGCTCTGTGCACGGAGTTTAAAAATTCCAAAGTTTGGGCAATTTTTGCCTTGAAATTCGCGTCTAATGGCCGAGAAATCACCCTGAAATGATGGGGGATTTCTGCGATCTACATTTCCGAGCTAGTGGTGGCGCAGTGGCAAAGATCTCGCTTACAATTTTTGCGCCGCGGGTTCGATCCCCGCCGAAGCCACCTCTTTTGCACCATTTTTACACTCGACTTTTTATGATTTTTTTGAATTACCTAATCTACATGACTGACAGCCGTGCATCTAATAAGTAATAAAATATGTCAGTGATCATGGCGAACTACAGAGAGAGACAAGTAAACGAGATTGCGTGAGTTATTGCGCTATATGTGACAAAGTTGGGTTAGGTTAGACGCACGACAGATGTGAGTAACTAATGTAAAAAGAAAAATATAATAAAAAATTGGAAATTCACTCGGAAACGGAGTACGAGAAAAGTCTGCATTGGTTTGGCCTATAACGAGGCCTACAAAGATTGACCCGCGAGTCTTGCTGTTATTCATTCCCCTTGGCGACTGATCTCTCTCTCCTGTAGAGGAGTATTTTTGGACGCACTCACAGAAAAAGGTCCATTCATGAATACCTGCACTATATGGCCAGTGGGGAGAGTACTCATGAGAAATGTTCGCTACACTAATTTGCATAGGTTGTCGTATTTCACTTTTAAATAAATGAATTCTCTGCTATTTAATAATATACTGATGTTAGATAACAAAAAAAACAAATAGAAATTTTGAAATAAAACGGTTAAAAAATAGGCAAAATTTCGTTAACCTTCGTTGAGTCAAAATTATGTATGACGTTTACTTGTCTCTGCCTCTCTCTGTAGTTCGCCATGATCACTGACATATTTTGTTACAAATTAGATGCACGGCTGTAGATTAGGTAATTTAAAAAAAGTAGATTAGGTAATTCAAAAAAATCATGAAAAGTCGAGTGTAAAAATCGTGCAAAAGAAGTGGTTTCGGCGGGGATCGAACCCGTGGCGCAAAAATTCTAAGCGACATCTTTGCCACTGCGCCACCACTAGCTCTGAAATGTAGATCGCAGAACTCCCCCATCATTTCAGGGCGATTTCTCGGCCATTAGACGCGAATTTCAAGGCAAAAATTGCTCAAACTTTGGAATTTTTTTAACTCCGTGCACAGAGCCCCGCAGGATTTTGTAAACACACATTCTTACTCTACAGAGAAAGGGCTTTCCAATAAGCTATAAATCGTCACTTTTCGCCGACTTAAGACATAAGAGACTCCTTGTCAGTTCACGCAATTTAACAATAAGCTGAAACAGGCATAGTATTATACCTTATTCCCGGTCGCCATATCCGGAAATGCGTCGCGCAACTCTTTCGACAATGGACGCCACTGCAGCTTCGTCGACACCGTTCGTGAAGAATCCATCGATTGATTTGTTGTCTCGCTATCGTACGCAATTAATCTGGAAATCGAATCAATCGATAATATAGAAAATTGTACGCAAATTCAAAATATTGAATAGAATCACAACAACATCTCAGTTCATCAACTCAATTCAAGCAACTAATCGATAATACCCATCCTACTACCGTACTCACCCGGGTCTCGTAACGATGAATCCGGCCCGCTTACACGCACAGTACACCGGGTAGAGCTGTCGAGGCACACCCATCGATCCCATCAACCCCATCAGCTCCTACAACGAAGGTCGAGCGATTACTGTAACACACTACCGTGATATGCAGATTGATTACTGTACATCACTCTCCTACGATACTTTATTCTATGTATAGCTAGGATAGTCATCTCACACCCGGACACAACATAGTATCCGATGTTTGCACCTACCGTATACTACCGTACCTCAAGATACATATTGCGTCCGTCTACCGTACTACAGAGCGCTTGACACGACTCGACAAGGTAGGCCGCCTCTTCTACGTGGAGATAGTGCGCACCACCCGGCTGAGGCTCACCCATGATCGATTGATGAACATTCTGAATATTGATCATTTTAGTAATCAATGAAGTTGATTCAATATCAGTTGATCCATTTCACTAGAGGCATAATAGCATCTTTGCTCGAGCGGCAAGGCAACCGAAACTCTGGACAACTTTCAGTTTCCCTGCGTGGAAATTGACAAAAGAACTCTGCTCCGCCACTCTTGACGCCCCATTAGCTAATTCTTTAAAGGGATAGTAACCCCCTTGAAAAGAAAAAAAAGTCAAGGAAAATCAGTTTTGAATTCCTGCGAATTTAATTTTGAGCATAAATGTATTATTATTATTATTATTATTGTTATTTTTACTATTATATTATTGTCAAACGACACGACTGGTGAATTTCTTTCTAACGAGGATCACAAGTTCAAAATCGGTTACCAAATGCTGCAACCTGCTTTAAGCAGTTTGTGAAACCAAAATTCACGGGGATTACGAATGCATTATTTTTCACAAATTAATACAAAATCCTAACCCGAAATCGATCGACAACAAATCTCGGCAGTGGATCCGCGTGATACGTTATCAGAGTGAGAGTATCTCTGAAAATCAAAGATCAAAGATCAAACTACAAAGATTAGTCGAGACAGATCAAAGATCAATTTTCATGTAATTGTAAATGAACTGCTTGAAACGAGAGATCACAACCAATAAAAATAACGGGGAGATCAAAACACAGATTTAAGCAACAAAGATCAAACTACAACTATTCTTGGCACACAGTAACTTACTTCAGCCTCGTTCTATCGTCCGCTTTCGGCAGCACAATACCACCCTCCCCCGAGTCCACTTCCATTCCTACCGTAACCCTCGACAACTACAGCAATCGATAGGTACCGTAATCCTACAGCACAGCATTCGATAATGTATCCTTTACAGTATACCCCTCAACAGTATCATAAACGAATTTTGCGACGTACTGTAATCTCGACAAAGTAGACTAAAGGTTATGTTACTTTATCATCATGTTAGCATCATATTAAAAAGTAGGATATCGATTGATTTATTGACTAACTAGTGAGAGATTTACAAGTGAAAGAAGATGAAGATGAAGTATTGATGAAGTTCGAATACGATTAAAATTGATGGAAGGGGGGGGGGAGACCTACGTTTATCGATTTTTCAATTATCGATTTTTAATTATCGATTTGGAGTTCATCACAGTTGGAAACAAGGGTTAGACTGGAATACAAAAATGGATTTCATTTCATCAATTGACTATGTTTTGACAACCAAAGTAAACGATAAATTACAAGAACCGGATAGAGCATTCCAAACTAATCGATAAAGTGCCAAAATTACCGTAATCAGAGTAGCCAGAAAGGGGGCATAATGGGAAGGGGTACTGTAGAAGTTCAAATTGGGCGCGTTTGTGATTATGGTTGACCAGAAAGTTGCGAGACGAAATAACAACCGAAAAAAGACTGGAATTTGAAGGCAGAATTCAAGATTATATATATATTCTAGAAGGATAATGTATACAAACCGGGAACTAAGAATAAGTTGCAAGTTAACGTTTCAACTAATTTGTGTACTTTCTTTCTGAATGAAAAAAAGGGAGAAAATCGAAATTTACAAAAATCAAATATAAATCTACATAATCGAATGGGGGAAAGATGTGTATATAAGATAATGGTAGATGTACAAACTAGAGAAGAAATGGACGAACATAAACAAGAAAAATTGAGTCGGCGCTTCGGCGGAGGCCAAACGGGATTGGCCCAATCAAGGAATCAATCAATCAATCGCTCAATCAATAAAGATCCAGGGGATAGAAGACCTTCCTGCACGCTCTCTGCACCGGTAGCTGGGGTAGATCCTGCTTGGGCATAATCCGAGCGAATCTCGGCGGAAGACGCACCATTTCCTCTCTGGAATGATTGGGATGATTATTGGGATGACCGCGACGCGACCGCAACGCATCAGGATGATAATTGGGGAGACAAAGAGAATACGTACCCGTAGGCTAGATCGAGATGATCACGAACGAGCGAACGGCCAAAGTGATTGAGAGAGGCGAAGAGAATGTCTCTGAACAAAAATTAAATTTAAAATAATAATAATAATAACAATAATAATAATAATAATAATAATAATAATAATAATAATAATAATAATAACAATAATAGTAGCATTTATCCCACAGGATTACTAGGGAACATCACTGGTCATGATCGTATTAGACTTCCGAAATAGTTTTTGATATTTATTTAGTTGTTTAGGAAATGCCGAATGTTGTATGCAAGAAATTAAAACTATTCAGCATTGTGCCAAACATGCATCCCACTGGTTGAAAACGGGTTTTGATATCGTTGTCCAAGCCCGGTTTTTTCTTCGTAGTCAATAGTTCAATAGTGCGGATAATAATAATAATAATAATAAAAATAATAATAATAATAATAATAATAGCATTTTTCTTCTTTATGTAATTCAATCAATACAGTATACCGTATACCTGAAGAATGGAAAGTGTCGTGCGAGGACCACGCTCGTGTCCGTCTTCTTTCGGTGCTCATTCACGATGGCTTGAAGGGCTGAGAAGAGCCGGTTCTCTCGCACTGCTTTCGTCACCTATCATGTTTTAATCATTAAAAAACTTTTTTTAAACAACAAAAAAAAATCATTTTTCACATTTAATTTTTCAGCACAATACCACAGCAGTACGTACAAGTTATGAAAAAAGAAAAAAAAATGATTTTGTTGACCGCAAATTGTTGCCGTGTCAAAGAGAATATGATAAGAAAATCTAAAATCTAAAATCAAAATCTGCGGTCCGTTGTTTGTCAAGTGTTATAAATGAAATCTTAAAGAAACAATATTCGAAGCATTAACCAGTCCGATTCTTAGTCTAATATACTCGCATGAGGGTACACGGAATCACCTGGTTCTAATCATCATATGTGGGCAACATTTGCCGCTGGAAATTAACATCGGCTGGGTAGGGCGCAAAAATCAGATGTGTTAGACGCAAAAATTTCATTTTACAGTGAATTTTGGCTAAATCGTTTTCATTTTTGAGTGACTTATGGCTAAATGGGATGGGTCGGGTGCCAAAACCGGGTGGGTCTTGCCGCCACAAAGCCGTCCACGTATGCTAATCATCAAGACGAACAACGATATATTAATTTCCAGCAACAAAAACATGGTCATAAATACTAAATACAATAATATAAAATAATAATAAGAATAATAATAATAAACACTAACCTCCTGCCAGGTGTGGGCCGACCGCTTCGACGTCTGCTGCTCGCTTACAAACTGCAAAGACACAGGGTAGAATTTTTTCAAAATTTATTTATTTTATTTCACCGACGCAAACCCCGAAATCGCTTATATGCAACAGAAATCCATCCCCATCTTTGCCAGTAACGCGTTCATGAATTTACATTTGATGGAATAATTAAATAAGCAAATTCGTTCAAAGTGAGCATTGTTTTACTGATTTGCACCATCGCACCACTGGACCACCAACACATCAAAACATATACTATTAGTGAAACACTGATTCACGGAGTGACAACACATCAAGGACGTCTGGCAAAATTAACGTTAGGACCCGACCAATTCACAACGTTTCGAGAGGTCATGGTGTGGCGGAGGATTGCAATTCACCTATCATACCTATACTACCGTAACATACCAAACTACCGTAACCCTCCACCGTACCGTCTTATTATCCGGATTGAGAAAGTAGAGCGGGATGAGGTCATCGTGTTGATCGGGGCGATCGTACACGCAACGCAGCTGCACATTGCGACCCAGCCAGCTGCAATCGAGAGATCATCAAAGATCAAAGATCAAAAGACCAACAAAGGAAAAGATCAAAGATCAAAGAATTATCGATTCTGTCTCTAATTTATTGTGATGAAATAAAAATTAGTATAAGAATGAGTAAAAAAGATCAAAGATCAATCTACACTACCGTACCTGTACAAATGAGAGGGCAGCGCGAGTCGTTTGAGGTAGTAGACGAGATTCCAGTAGAGCACCGGGTGCGAGCTGAGCAACGTACGATCCTTAACAGAAATCAATGAACAACGCTGATTAAAATGGAATAATCATAGTTTATACTTCAAACTATCTTCTCTCATCATATTTATGCGTCTCGTTTCGTGCATACGCACGTTGATAAAAGATGTAGCCATGGTCAACGCTTATCACATGAGATAGGACCGCATTCAAACAAAAAATACCCCGGTGAATTCATGTCCCGCACAGCTACTAAATCCACATTACAAGGTCTATTCACAGTTACTTGTCAATAAGCTATGTAGCCAGAATAATAATGAGTCAGTTAATAATAATAATTACCGATCGACCGCAAGCAATGAAGATCAATCTCATGGAAACCCAGCTGAGGATATTCCCATATTCACATACCGTCACCGGGTATGGCACAACTCTCCAAAAGCACTCACCGCAAGCGCCGTCACATCACCCGACAGCAGACTCTCCATCTCTCGTCGGAGTACCAGAGGCGATACGAGGTTGACGCGTTCCTCCACGAAGCCGCTCTCGCGGTTCTTCTCTGTCGCCGCGGCTTGCAGCGACTCCTGAAGATAAAAAAAAGAATAGCATTGTTAATAAATTACTAAAGGAATTCAAATCATACTTCATTCCTATAAGCCGGCCTCGTACTGTAGCATATTCAAAATAAAATAAAAAATCGTTTAGCTGACTTACGGCAGTCCTCTCATCGCCTCCTTTCATCCGCGCGGCTCCCATCCGCGAGGGCGCGTACCAGCTGTTGAGCGGACGCGCCAGCCAGCGTTTCCGAATCCGCAGCTCCGGTACAAAGGCGCCAGGCTGGATCGTCGATGGCGCCGGCGGTGCAGCGGACGCGGATGACGCAATAGAAGCGGACGATGAGGGTTTGGGAAGCGTCGCGGACGAGCCGAGTGTAGCGGACAGTGAGGCGGATGAGGATGCGGGAAGAGTAGAGGAAGAACCGAGAGATGTTGAGGCACCTGTCAATATTATTATTATTATTATTATTATATATTTAATAGATAGCGGAGAAATCCAGATCGCCTATTACATCACATTTGACGATATGCACTATAGTATACCGCACCAATTTAAGTAAATCTGCGTTTCACTTGTAGTTTACTTAAAGTAAACTTTAAGTGGCATTTTATAACTACACTTTAAGTTTTCACTAGAACAATAAACAAATCGCGTTTGAAATCACATCTCACTTCATGAACGAATCATGAAACCAGAAAGTGACTGCCTCAAATGAAACAATTCAAACGAAAGCAAGGATTTATAAAAAGGTTTTTTTAATTTAAATTTATTTTATTAATTTTTTTAGCTTACCTCCAGTGGCGCCATCTCCACAGTACGGACATTCCGTCTGAAGGGTTTGATCGTCGACCTGCAAATCAATAATATCAATCAATAATTGTTTCAATCAATCAATACGATTACGGTACATGACTTGCAATCGTTCATGGAAACGTCCTCAGTAGACAGAATTGTTTCTTAAAATCCCCCTCCCCTACTATTGTGACGTCATATCCGTCGGTAAACGGTTTAACCACCGTACATGGTAAAACCGTTTACCGACCTGAGTATAGGTATCCATGAGCGCTGACCAACCCTTTGCCGACAAACGTGACGTCACAACCGGCTTTTCTTTAAATCCGCCCCCACCCCTACTTTTGTCTACCACCCACCCACCACTGACCACACCACCCCCCCTCCCCCCCCCCGTTACTACCTTCCATCCCGCCATGATGTCCTCATCGTAGACGACCATGAGACAGTCGGGACACTTGGTGCACGTCGACAGCGTCACCTCCAACGTCAGACCGTCGTCATCCTCATCTGGTGAACCTGAATGATGATGATGATGATAACAATAATAATAATAATAATAATAATAATTGATAAAATAATGTTAACCACTCTTAATGCATGGCGAAAGACTAGGTAGCAGAGAATTTTGATTGGTCCGAAAATAATAAAAAAAGAAAAAAACTGAAGATCCGATTCCTCATAACTATAATAATAAGTTAGAAACAGGGAATCAACAGGACAAGTCTCGCCCTGTTTCTAATTCATACAATCCAAGTTCACAATCAGAGGCCATTTCTATGAACTTTAGCAAACAATTTGCCGTCAAACGTAGCATCACTTGCGTATTAGGAGGATTGTTGGCAAACTCCTCCGCCGCATACGCTTGCGACGTCACTTTTGTCGGCAAACGGTTCGACAAAGCTGATGTATACCCATACATTTTCGAGCACCCACATTGTGAGTGAGCACTTTTGGTGGATGCGGTCAGTTTTGAGACTCGAAAACCATCTAGGAATATGCGGGAGATCGAGATTAGTAAGAATCACCCCATGCCGGGTCAGTTTTGAGTACTTGAGATGTAGATCGGGTCAGTTTTGTTCTAATTTCGGGTCAGTTTATAATTCGCAAAAAAACAACAGATTGTGGGTGGGGCGAAAATGTATGTGTATACCCGATGCTATAACCGTAACACCGTCATACCGTACCTGTCTCCTCTACCGTATCCGACAGCCACCATGCGTCAGGCACGGGTGAGATGGGCGCGCCCGAGTCGAGCAGATATGCCGGATCTTCCATGTCCACAGCGTCACGCGGTTCGTCGTCCTGAGTGGAATGTATAATTGGATTGGCATACGGTAGATTAAACATTCCATATCGATTGGATTGGGACCACAAGCGAAGATTTCAGAGAAAATGAATGTTCCCAACTAATCAAGCTCAGAGCGATACATACATAACATACATTAACTTATTTTAACAATACAGTATTATTACATTGACCTACAGTACATTTGACCTACAGTAATCTGATTAGACGTCCAATCTCACTACAGTATACCCACCTCATCATACAGTGCACCTCCACTTCCCGTGGGTCCGTACGATCGTCCCAATCCGTTCACCAGCGTGTTCATTCCACTTCGCACGGCTGAATTGATCAATCAATAAAAAACAATCAATAGTATCCCGAACTCATTAGTGCGTGCGCTACATACTGTAGAGATTCAAATAGGTCAACTGGTGTACGCTGGGTCAGGCTATTGATTTGTTAGGTACGGACATAATATTAATTTTTTGTTTTTTTTTCAAGGCGTTGATGATCTATCGGATATTCGAAATTGAGATAGAATTATCACTAATCTCTGCGACAAGGAATCAGCTGGTTTCCTTTCAACTTTAAAACTTTCAAGAGACCACTAGAGACGATCACATTGTATTGCTTTTCGACAGATCAAAAATCAATCAATAAAGTAGAAAATCGATAGCTCACACTCCTTGAAGACATTATCGTAACCCTTCTTGAGATTGCCGACGAGAGAGTGCAGCGAGGGCGACATCGACTGTAATTATTCATTATTATAAATCTTTTTTTTAAAATTACCGGAAAAAAATGTTAGTGTTAATAATAAAATTGGAAAGATTATCATGAGAGGCACTAGTTTAACAAGAAAGAATAGTCAATGAAAAGCAATCAGAGCATATCACAACCGATTAAATGCTTCTTCAGATAAACAGAAAGACCCCGGTGAATCCGTGTCACGCACAACTACTAAATCAATGCTTCACTGCTCCTTCATAGTTCCTTTCAAATAGTTCCTTTTTACCGCGATCAAAAAGACTTCACAATAGCATTTTTTTCGCGATATCTTTTGTTTGTACTGATCAAGAAGGATGAAATTTGAAAATAACTCAAGGTATTAGAATATTAATTTTCCAGGAAATTCAGAAAAAACGGTACAATATTAGAACCTTATCAAAAATCACCGAAATCAACAAACCATGGTAGCCGATCCGAGTACACCACTGCTGCTTCCCTGGTCATGTGAAGAGGATGTTGAGCTCGCATCCGATGATCTCTTACTCTCCGTCGAGTGATCTACAATCAATCAATACATCGATTATAGGAACAAACTCTCATATCAAGCCCTAACTTGTATGGAAATTCATGTCAAAAATTTTTGAAAGCAGAGCACGTTGAAGAGATAAAACATAATGGCAAAGCTGTTTCGAGGAAAGAAAATCAATCGATAATTTCAATCGATAATTCAACTCACCAAATGTCTGGCTCTTGATCATCCGTATAATAGGACTGTTCGTGATGCCCTTCAGCCACGACGACGCGCCACCCTGCACATCAATTAGGCGATCAATACGCGAACAGTTACCGTAGCCAACTGACCTTCTTCTCACGCGATGCGGTCGCGTCGCGGTTCTCCTCCTTGAACAGCTTACGCTCGTCTTGGTGCTCCTCGAAGAAGCGAGCGCGCGACGGTGACATATACGCCGTCGTCGGCACGGCCTTGGTCGTCTACAACGCATAAATAAGATCAAAGTTCAAAGCATAGGTCGAAAAGTATGTTACAAAGTACCAAGCCAGACCGGATTTTGAGCCAAAATTTCACAAAAATCGAAAAACCTGACCGGATTCTGAGCTAAATTTGCCAAAAATTGAAAAACCTGACCGGATTTTGAAAACCTATTGTTCAAAGTTCAAGATCAACGATCAAAGATCACTTCTCACCTTCTGCTCATTGACTGCGCTCAGCGCACTCAGTGGGTCGACGGGCTCCTCACTCTGCAATCAATAGATAATTCATAATTTTTTTTTAAATCACTATAATGAAAAACAGATTCACTGGAGGATTCGAGCAAACGTTTCCTAAAAGTTTGTGCATCTTCACGTTCTATCTTCAAAAATGCTTTACAGGCCCCTTTGCAATACACCCCCACCCTGCTATTCAGCACTCATGTGTAAACCGTCCTACACATATCACTAGAGATCGGTATGTTTCCCCCCCCCCCCGTATAGATAGCTCATCTCAGAATGATCTCCCCTCATTATCCTTTCACCGTCATTCCTCATGACCCTTTCCCCCATATAAGCCAGCTCCTATCATGATAAAGTTAGTCTCGAGTGAGCTTGTCGTCTAGTCTTCCTTGGTGCGTCTTCAACTGGTATCACTCACATATTGCACGGACACTCGGGCATTCTCTGGACTGCTGCTGGTGTTGGGCAGTGGCAGGTGCTCAATGGTGTAGGGCTGATCCGACAGGGGATCCTACAAAGAACCACGAGATCACATCATTATTACCTAACAAAGCAAACCTAAATATTCTAAAAATCAATAAAAAAACTGTTAGGTTCATACATTTTCGGTACCCTCGCCGTCTATTTTTATATAGTGGGTCAATTCTCGAAATAGGGTGGGTTGATTCACAAAATTCGTTATTTAAAAATCATCATTTTTAGCTTCATTTTTTTTATCAAGTGGCCTAAAATGGGCCTTATATAGAGGGTCAATCCTCGCACTGCGAGGGTATGGCAATGTATGGTTAGTTTTCATGACAACTATCATCAACGTAAGCACAATTACTGGATAGAATAATACAAATCAATAAAATAAAAATCAATAACTAAAAAATCAATAACAAACCTCGACCACCACTCCGGCTCCTGATACGCGATCGCTACCGTATCCGTTGTCGCTCATCGATGCAATCTCCGGCTCTGGAACGTCCGGCTCGCGCCAACCCGCGCCACTCGGAGGCTTGCCGTGCCGCAACGTGTAGACGGCACGGAATCGCGCAACCGCGTTGATCGAGACGCGGACACGCGCCCACGCGGACAACGCCCGAAGCGCCGCGGCAGACGGCCATCTGAAAAGACAGCACAGATCATATGCATTTATCGATCGATAACGTTCCCGTTATTAGAGCTCTCCCCATCTCTAACTACAGTAATTCTTATTGTTTGAAAAATTATAGACTAAATTAACACCATTGTCTGATTGTCAGAAAAAAGATATGATAATAGATATGGATACAATAATCTGCAGTAGGCATATTATCATCATAATCATCATAATTATTATTATTATTATTATTATTATTATTATTATTATTTATTTCCTGGTCAAATGACTCACTTAGCATTCATAACTACTCGATGGTAGACGCCGTAAGTGACGGCGTTCTGCTCGAGAGCCTGACGACGCATCGCCTACAATATCCGTTCTATTGATTGATAGTCACACCATTATCACTAAAGATCAAAGATCAAAGTTCAAAGACCAAATATCACATAAGCGGCGCACCTGGAGTACTTTCACCGCGAGTGCCGCCTGCTCCTGCTCGCCACAGATGGATATGACGATACGGAAGCACACCTGACGAGAGATCAAAGATCAAACTACGATCGTATATTGGAGATTAGAAGATCAAACTACATTCTGTGAGCAAAGATCAAACGGCATCTCACCTGATCGAGAGGGAACACCTCGGTCGCTTCCATACGTTGCAGAACCTGGAATGGAGAATCACTCGTTGAATCCACGTTTCACTCCATTTTTAAGCATGCTATCATTCAGATGAAAGTAATGGGAGAAGTGGACATCGTTCCGAAAAAAAAAACTACTAATAAGACGTACCGACAAAACAAAACAAGAAACATTGTTCAAATTGTAATGCGATAGAGATCAAAGATCATCTTACATGAAAGGCCAGCCGCAGCATGCGCTTCTTGTTCCTCGCCACTCGCATGTGCGAGGGTAGTGAGAGGAACCACAAAGAGTACGCGTAGAACTGCAGGGTCTTCGCCCAGTTGATCTGCAAATCGATCAATATCACTTTTGTATTCATATATTGATATTATTATGCATTAGGTATTATCGCACATGACATGAGTGACTGTGTCCCCATTCTGGGCACCCACTCTCAACCACCCACCCCCCCCCCCCACGGAGAGCCATATTGCAAGCACCATTGATTCACTTATTACTATTACCGATACCGCTCATCTCCATAAAATTATTATCACCATTGCGTCGAAAAATTATTATCAACAATGATACATCAATTCACCATGTTTACCACGTCACACGAAATTCAACAGAGAAACGACATAAGAGAGGATATCTGACTCGATCGACATACTTGTGTTGGGGCTTGGCACAGTGTGAAAAAATGGAAAGTGAGATTTTTGCAGTTTTATGTAGTACTGTCCGAGAGAAGTTCACCCATGCAGGAGAGAAGTTGTGAAAATGCTTCTACGCCTCAGGGCATGACGTCATAAAAATTTAAAATTTTTGCAAACTTGCTCGTACGGCTTCATGAGTGGTATCAATCGATGCCTCGTTCAATTCTAAGACTTTTTTGATATGGTACATTTTTAGTTAATCTTCGGTCTTCCCTTGGAAAAATGCAAAAAACATTGATAAATTCAATTTTTTCGAATTTAATATATTATGCAAGTGCAAAGGGCCGTTTTTTATTCGCTCATTTTTTTCTTATTACAATTACACATACGCTTGTACATACTGTTAATTTTTCAAGGGGGCCTGGTAGATTGGAGAAGCAAAAAACAAGTGCAATTGAATTGTGGTGTGCTTACTGTAGCCGAGTTTCATCAGTGCTATTTCCCGGCTCCTGATTCTCGTTTGCCATTTCAGTGTGCTATGTGAGTTATTTAGCCGAGGAATGCCATAAGTATATTGCTTCAGCCGTGTTACAGTAGTAGATATGATTACATCAATTATCATCGACAACGAGAATCACGCAAGTTTGCAAAAAATTTAAATTTTTATGACGTCATGCCCTGAAGCGTAGAAGCATTTTCACAACTTCTCTCCTTCATGGGTGAACTTCTCTCGGACAGTACTACATAAAACTGAAAAATCTCAGTTTCCATTTTTTCACACTGTGCCAAGAGTATTTCGATCCAGTGAGATATCCTCTCATAAATATCACCAAATGTTTCGTCAAAATATGCGAAATTAATATTTTTTAAATATTTAAATTAAATTTAAATAATTAAACTGATCCTACCGATTTCATCCTCACACTATTCCTCGCAGCCATCAGTGACGAGCGCACCTCCGGCTTCGTGCGCAGACACACGCAGCGCGATTCGGCTGCAATACAAAAATCAACAAATATAGCAGGATTAGGAAACCTCGCACTGTGCACGCACTCGTCGCACCACACACACCACCACCACCATCACTATCGTACCGTGTTGAGCGGATGGCTCGGCGGTCTCGATTCCTTTCGAGAGCACGTTCAGTTTGTCCAGTTGGAAGAGCGAAGGATCGAGTCGACGCGGGAAACCCTCCTGAATTTTTTTTAGCTCATACATATTATCGGAATTGCAATTGTCTCTCGAGAGGATTCAACACCCCCCCCCCCGTCTACTTATGCACCATGTTCTAATAAAATAAATGTATTATATTCATCGCAACTTATAAGTTACATTCAAATATTACACTCAACAAACCGAAATTCCAAACCCCCCTACGAGACTTATTCTAAACTTGAAGAACGTAATCAACATGACACCTTACACTTTTTGATAGCACGTAATATCAGAGGCTAAAAAGGTAAACCTGAAATCCTACAGGTCTGGAGAGCTATCCAGTGAGATTCTTTGTGTAAATCGTAGTTTCTAAAGAGAAAATACATACAAGCTCCATCCCAGAGAATGAGAATCTCGAGAGAACCTTTTAGTGAACATACCACCCGTCGAGTTCACAGACTGTTTAGTCACTGCCTTATATCGTCCATAACTACCGTGTGCCTTACACACCTCAAGTATGCAGTGCCCAAAACTACCGTACCTTATAGGAGAACCGGCGCTCCTCGCCCTTCTCATCGAGGATGGGCTCGGGTGGCGCGATGAAGACAGCGTGGTCGGTGGATGAGGTCGACGTCGACGATGAGGACGCCGTGCAGTCCATGCCTGCGTCCAGAAGGGGAGCGTCTATAATGAATGGTATGACCCAGTGCACACTAGTTGACCTATGTGCATTCCTACAGTATATCGATAGTACACAGAATAGGAGGACACAGTTGATACAATTGTAAGTTTGTTAATCGGGGCAGCAGAATGCGCATTTTGGAATTTACGGGACATTTAAAGGGATACCCCAGGCTTTTTTCTCGAGTGAGAATAGTTCACAAAGGTCTCGTATGGAATTCCACAAACCTTAGGATGAAAGAATACTGTACACAAACCTTAGGATGAAAGAATACTGTAGCTCCGTAAGGAGAAAGTCAAGCATAAAGCCGAGAGTCGGGACGACTAACAACTGATCAAAAATCACTGCTCGAGGGGGAAGTCGAACCCGCGGGGTGCGGAGGGAACATTGGACATTTAACCTCTGAACCACGAAGCGATAGTGTCAATGACTCCCATCAGTCTATCTATTCTTTCCCTTCCCTCTCAACTCTCAACGAAACTGCCTATTGATAATCACTGATTACATATCTATTATATATCTGATTATCTATATATAATTCATCCAATTCTCCCTCTTTATTCCCTCCCCACCGTTATCCTTCCTTCTTCTTTTTTTTAATTGCAAGAACAACAATAAGCACAAGAAGCAATAGCATTAATTTATTCATGAATAAAAAACAAAAAAAGTTATAGCTAGTCTTCGCTTGATATGAACCAGAGTGGCACTCCCTGACGCATAACTGAGTCATCTGAAGTAGAAATATTATATCATAAAAGCCTTAAAAGTAAAAGTAAAGCACGGTGCTTCTTCGGTTTCTGGCCACCCCCCCCCCCTCTCCGGTTCAGTTCAGAGCTCTCCCATCTTGAGGAGAGCTCGGGGAGCATTTCCCCCTAAAGGGCGAATAGCTATGTCACATATTTCCAAAATACGGTCCGATTTTTTTCATTTTTCAGGAATTTTCAGCTCAAAATGAGGTCAGTCATCGTAGTTTGTAACACGGGGGAGGTGGCCAGAAACCGAATAAGTTCCGAAATATTATATCATAAAAGGTTAATCAATTAATGTGTGCTATCTGACTTATTCAATAAGTCAAACAGATAGTATCTCACCATTAGAAAAAAAGATAAACAATAATTGAAAATAACAGATGTATAACTTTATTGCCATCCCTACTGTTTTAATGATGGAAAATATAAGTGTAGTAAGGACAAGCTACTGTACCTCCTTGCAGTTGATCACCCTCTGTTACGTTGAGACAGCAGTGACCAATCACGTAGATTCTGAAATAGGTAACCACAAGCCAAATCTGATCAATAACAATGAAATAAAAAAAAGAAATAAATCTTATCTAATCAAGAAAGATCCCATTTGTTTGTGTCCTCCCGGTTGTAGTTGGCTCCGTTCCGGCAGCATCCTGGAATAATTCCATTTAAAATTAAATAAATAAATTTATAACTTTAACTGATAATCACATGAAGTTCATGAGTTTGTGATACTAGTCTCCTATAATTCAACTCCCATCATTATAACTAGTATGGATATCATCCTAATTGATGTGTCATAACCCAGATTACAACATCCGATGCATTTGTTATGTCCATGGTATAATGAACATGACGAACAAGGTCTTGAACATAAACGAAAGTGACGAAGTAGGGGAGTACAAACCTTTCATCCATTGACTCCAGTTATAGATGTACAGCGACGTGCTACGATCGAGCGAAGTCCTATAAAGCCAGTATTTAGTTATAAGTCTGGATTTGACAGCTGATAATTTGACTTTGATCCCATATCAAGATGAATATTCACTTCAACAGGCACTAAACAGCAATACTCTACTTTAGTAACAGTTACATAGTCAAACATTGCAATTTCGAGATTTGCTTGGCTTCAGTACAAAACAAACATGAAAAGTACTTGTAATACTACCCTTACGGCACAACGGGAGAGCTATATAACTTCGTAATGGTATAATAATCCTCGTAACAACAAAAGTGCAACAAACATTGTGGACCTAGTCTTGGCAAAAAAAAGAGTGATGAATAGCAGTAGGTCGGATGATAATCAATGAATGTGAACCTACTGGATGATAACCTATTGCATAAAAAAAGAGAAACAAGAGGTAATGAATATACAAAGTATACGAATAGTTCTAATGCAGTCAGTTCCCATTCATCGGCTATCATCCGACCTAGTGCCGTGATGAATAAGTTTTGAGAGAAGTACAAACCTTTCATCCATTGCTTGAACTTGCACACTTTAATCATCGCACAAGGATTGTGTAAAGCCCTGTAAAGCAAATATTTAGTTATAACTAAAGTTGACAGCACCACATTTGTCTCTGATGTCGTATTATAACGAATATTCACTTCAATAGCAACTAAACGACACTATTTTTGCCCCTAATATAGTCAAAGTTAAGTGGACAATCGGAGAAAATTAGCCATTTACATGGCTTCAGTTAAACACAAACATGAAAACTACGTGTAATGCTACTGTCAACACGTAATGGGAGGAATATTCAACCACGTTTTGCAGAAACAATGCTCGAAAAAGCTAAGAAATAAGTGCAAACCTTGCGGCAGAAGCATTCTCCTTTCAAATCACAGTTATTCCTCGTAATCCCCGTTTGCGACCTGAAACACATGGTTGGAGTATGCTAACAGATGTAATAGACGTGAATAAACATGAAACGCAACAAGAGAAACAAGCAAAATGAAGTGGAAACAGTAGAAGTAAAAATTCTCAAACCTGCGAAATCTTACAGCGAAGCTGAATTTTGCAGCGCATAAATGCAGCATGCTGTTTTATTGTTCCGATAACGGGCCCGTTTGAACGAAAGGTTTGACCGCTTCCCTGTGGGACCCGACATCATTTTCCTTATTCAGGATCTCTGTTTTGCCAGTGGCTAGCCGCTCTTTTTTGAGATCCATTTTTATAATACACAATGTGTACACATGTATCCTGGGGTATTCCTTTAAAGGCAGACGCATAGCCAATTTCAAACTATCCGCTCTGGCAATGCTTTCTCGCTTTATTATTCTACGATAGTGTTGCAAGAGCGGAAAGTTTGAAATTTAGCTCAGGATGTGCTTTTCAAATGACACAAAACGATGCTTTTTTTGGCGCCCTGTCATTCATCGGGGGCACTAACATAACGCTTGGAAACTCGCTGATTTCGTGTTTCCGCACTTTTTAAAGAGCCATAACATTCACCGCCATTTTTGATTTAGGTCAGCCTGATTTAGGTAGTCAAAATATAGGACTCTCTGAACAATAAATTGTGGCAAACTTGTACTTTTTGCATGTGTGTGACAAAGATTGACAACTTTATCGGAGAAGTTTGTTGTCAGACATCAGAAAGTATAAAGATTGTTGTCATAAATAAATGTGGTAACAATTGGTGACAATTTTGTAGACAGACAACAAAACAAAGGGTGAAATTAGTCAAACGTAGAAGAGCAGTGAGATGACTACAGAAAAGTCTTGATCTGTAGTCAGACAATAAAAAAGGTAAATTTTGCAGTCAGTCAGCCTAAATGAATCTAGTGACAACAAAACATGGAAACAATCTTGTCTGACAACAAAAATTGTAGAAAATGTCGACCAAAAAAGAATATGGCAACAAAATGGACAGAGTTTGTTGTCTGACAGCAAAATGAGCTCATTTTGTGACCAACTTGCATTCCCGAGAAAAAGACTCGAATTTGCTGTCCGACAACAAATTCTTCTTGATATTTCAATAAATATTGAATGATTACATAGATTTTCTTATCCTACGACATCTTCTCTATGAACTACAACAAGAACGAGGAAATTAGTACAATACATGGACGAATACAATGATTATGGCAATGAGTGATGAATCCAATCGAATATAATCGATAAATACGACAATAAATCGATGCTACCTCTTCTGCGACCGCCCGCGCCTTTGCATCGATACGTCTGAACGTCTTCTCGCATGTCTGAACGCTCAAAATTAATTAACGATGAAATATTCGAACTGAACTCCGAATTATGATGCAAAACACCAACATAACAGTACAGGAGGTAAGTAAGGCGATGTACATTGATTCCCAAGTGAAAACACAGCACAGATTTAAACAAAATAATCAAATAACAAGAATAAAACTAAATTCGAATTAATTCTACGCAGAGCCGGAACAGGAGCCGTTGTTTAGGGAAGATATTATTTTCCCCCAAATAACGGCTCCTATTCCGGCTCTGAACGTAGAATACATTCGAATTTAGTTTAATTCTTGTTATTTGATTATTTTTTTAAAATCTGTGCTGTGTTTTCACTTGGGAATCAATGTACATCGCCTTACTTACCTCCTGTACTGTTATGTTGGTGTTTTGCGTCATAATTCGGAGTTCAGTTCGAATATTTCATCGTTAATTAATTTTGAGCGTTCAGACATGCGAGAAGACGTTCAGACGTATCGATGCAAAGGCGCGGGCGATCGGAGAAGAGGTAGCATCGAATTATTGTCGTATTTATCGATTATATAACACACTATCTGAGAGAATTCAACAACCGATTTTTTTCTTGGTATTGACGAAAAATGAATTTTCCGGTTTTATGTATGATAATTATAGGCTCCATGAGTGAAGCACATTGGTACTTGGAAATATCTTACAATTGAAAATTCGCATCAGGGGGCGCGTTTGGTGTAGTTTGGCGACTTTTCCTAATAAGTTTATTTCGAATCCAATCGATTCGGGAGTGGGCGTAATCGACTCCTTGGCCAATTCTAAGAAACTATTGCCGAGGAGAGTTTTTCGAGCAAAGGACAACGAACGTTGGAATTGGAAAAATAATTACATTAAATTAATTCTCACTATTTTCCCATGGCGAACTACAATTTTTTATTTGCTTAATAGCTTCTACATGTCATTACACATCTTCAATTTAAAAAGTATAATTTTTAAAAAATTACAAGTTTGTGAACGAATTAATTTTGTTCGATGTATTCAATTGTGGTGAGGATTGGCGAGGTTTCCTAAAAAGTTTATTTCGAAACCAATCGATTCGGGAGTAGGCGCATTCGAATCCATGTCTAATTCTAAGAAACTATTGCTAAGGAGAGTTTTTCGATCAAAGGTCAACGAACGCTGATATTGGGAATTTTCGAAAAAAATGTTCACATTAAATTTATTCTCACTATTTTCCATAATTCTCTTTATGTAGAAGCGATTGAGCAATAAAATGTTTACATTCGCCATGGAAAATAGTGAGAATAAATTTAATGTGAACATTTTTTTCGAAAATTCCCAATATCAGCGTTCGTTGACCTTTGATCGAAAAACTCTCCTTAGCAATAGTTTCTTAGAATTAGACATGGATTCGAATGTGCCTATTCCCCAATCGATTGGTTTCGAAATAAACTTTTTAGGAAACCTCGCTAATCCTCACCACAATTGAATACAGCGAACAAAATTGATTCGTTCATAAACTTGTAATTTTTAAAAAATTATACTTTTTAAATTGAAGATGTGTAATGACATGTAGAAGCTATTAAGCAAATAAAAAATTGTAGTTCGCCATGGGAAAATAGTGAGAATTAATTTAATGTAATTATTTTTCCAATTCCAACGTTCGTTGACCTTTGCTCGAAAAACTCTCCTCGGCAATAGCTTCTTAGAATTGGCCAAGGAGTCGATTTCGCCCACTCCCGAATCGATTGGATTCGAAATAAACTTATTAGGAAAAGTCGCCAAACTACACCAAACGCGCCCCCTGATGCGCATTTTCAATTGGAAGATATTTCCAAGTACCAATGTACTTCACTCATGGAGCCTGTAATTATCATACATAAAACCGGAAAATTCATTTTTCGTCAATACCACACATATGTGGATTTTCTCAGATAGCGTGATATATTCGATTGGATTCATCACTAATTATCATAATCATTGTATTCGTCCATGTATTGTACTAATTTCCTCGTTCTTGTTGTAGATCATAGGGAAGGTGTCGTAGGATAGGATAATCTATGCATCCACTCAATATTTATTGAAATAGCAAGTAGAATTTGTTGTCGGACAGCAAATTCGACTCTTTTCTCGGGAATGCATGTTGGTCACAAAATGAGCTCTTTTTGCTGTCAGACAACAAACTCTGGCCATTTTGTTGCCAAACCATATTCATTTTTTGGTCAACATTTTCCACATTTTTTGTTGTCAGACAAGATTATTTCCATGTTTTGTTGTCACTAGATTCGTTGACTGCAAAATTTACTATTTTTGTTGTCTGCCTACAAAATAGTCACTAATTGTTACCATATTTATTTATTTATTGCATTGACAACAATCGTTATACTTTTTGATGTCTGACAACATACTTCTCCGATAAATTGGTCAATCGATAGTCGTTGTCACACACTAGCAAAAAGAACAAGTTTGCCACAATTTATTGTTCAGAGAGTCCTATATCAATCAATAAATCAGGCAATCAAGAAAAAATTAAGTAAATCAATCAATAAATCAATCCACTTACCAGACATGACCACCTTCACGATGCAATCATCAAAGAAGGCGTCGTAAGCGTTCTTGTCACTGATGAAGCAACGCTCCTGAATGAATCGATCAAAAAGCTGAGTGTCCGCGAATCTGAAAACAATCGATAAATCAATACTTAAAAAATCAATAATTAATTAATTAAAGAACAAGTAAATTCCATCGTTCAATCTATTCTTATCAGGATCTCACGGATTAAAATGAGACCAGTTGATTTCTGGTCGCACTCACCTCCTATAAAACTCTGCTGCGCCCTTCTCGCGACTCCGCAGGAATGCCTCCTTGTCGAAGAGCTTGGCCGTGTCCGTGTCGTGAGCCGCGGGCGCCGACGTGATTGGCCGCAGGTAGCGCTGGTAGTCGCGCATCACTTGCGCCATGAATCTAAAGATACATTTATTCATTCTGACAGTCATTCATAGCCCATAAAATCAATAAATTGAAGAAAAATCAATAAGACCTACCGTATCCATGCCTCATGAATCCTACTCTCGATCGCCTTTCGCTTCTTCTGAATCGCGAGATCCATGTCGACAGGCACAAAGTCCGCAGTCATCTGTTTGCTCACGCGAAAGTCCTCCGTGTTCAGTCTGCGAATGATAAAGTTTTATTATCTTAATATTTTTATTATTTTTTTATTAAAAACACAAAACATATTCGCATTCTGCTATGATGGTGTCTAAGAATATCCCCCCCCCCATGTTCCAAGCGTGCGTGATTCACACATTTTACGACAAAACTGTGTGGGGCAACCGAGAAATAGTGCACTTTCAATGAAAAATGTCACTTTATCCCGATCACAAGAGATCTCCAAGATCAACGACTACAAGAGATCTCAAAGATCAAAGATCACAAGAGATCTCCAAGATCAACGACCACAAGAGATCTCAAAGATCAAAGATCACAAGAGATCTCCAAGATCAAAGATTACATGGGATCTCAAAGATCAAAGATCACAAGATATCACTCACTCATTCCTCAGATCCTCCAGTGTCTTCTTCAACTGCCTCGCCGCCGTCTTCGGTAGCATCGACAGCTTCATCGTCTTGCGTACGGCAGACGGCGATATCGTACCTGATTGATTATTGATTGATTCTACGATTATATATTGATCTACTTATTTGATTATTGATTGATTCCATGAGTACCTATTGATCATTCGATTATTTATTAATTAATTGTATTGATTGATTCTACTGATTTACTCATTCGATCATCCAAAAATGACATAGTACCACAATACAGACGTGGATATGTCAGAGGTTCATCAATCAATAATTAGTTTAAAAAATCGATATTTGCCCAAAACTACCGTACCTGTGTCCAGATCGAAGCTCGTCACCTCTAGCGGCGGCTCGTCGAACAACTCAAAGTACCTACAGAGACAATATTACTTTACCGAGATGTGGCTCCAAGCGCAAACCATTTCGACTCAATACAGAACGGTGAAACAGGAAAGTGATTGGTGAAACGCAAATGGCTATCAGAACTTTCAAAATTGTCGAAACGGTTTCTAAAACACTCTCTTACGACACAAATTTATTTTCGATATCTTAATAGATAGGCATTTGTAAAATGAGGGCATTTGGATGGAATTCTACTGTGAATAATGACGTTTAGGTAAAATATTAAAATTTAGGAAAATGATGTCAATGTAAAATTAGCTTTTTTTTTCACAATTTTCAGTTCGCATGCCCCTGTAGAATCGAGCTCCCCCCGCCCAGCTATGTCTCAGGCTCTCTCATCCTAGGAAGGATAGGTCAAACTTGATCTTTGATCCCGCGCATACCTCGAGTCGACGCCGGCAATGAAGGGAACGGGCGCGTGGACGACGCCAGCGAGCGCCAGGGGACACTGCGGTACGTAGGGACACTGCCAGTGGAAAGGAAACATGAGAGCGAGTAGTGACTCGGCGACTGTTGTCAGTAGATGGGGCCTGCAAAGGGGGAGTAATATATTGAAAAACACATCAAGCTCGAAAGGTAGATTAAAAGAGCCTGAAACAGTAAAATGAGGGGTCTTGATGAACTGACTTTCCAAGCAACCAGTCAAAATCCTGTTTCAGCTGTTTCATAACCTATGCAGGCCAGCAATGACATCGCTAACATATCGATTTCACCCATCTTATGCATACCGAGTGAACTGCAACGCACTCACGTGGGTGACAAACGGAAAAATTGGTATGGCTGGTTTTCAAATTTACCAGTAGTTGTAAGAACAAAAGATTGATAGATCGACCTACCTCAACGAATGGATGAGTATGCGTTGCTCGAGTAGCGCCAGCATCATCATGTACATCAGTGTGTCCTCGTCGATTGTCCTGTGGAATAATAATAATAATAATTATTATTATTATTATTTTTATTTTTATTATTATTTGTATTCCATATTATTAATGCTGAAATCGTTTTGCATCCTACTCAAAAGGAGAGAAACGTTTGTCACATTCCTCAAAGCCCCTTCGCAAATAAATCATGTTTTCACATTTCCAACTCTTTTCACCTGCCATATTTAGGTATCTCGATTCGTTCATACGCACGTTGGTAAAATAAAATATAATCAGAACTTGACGCTAGTTCCTATAGTGCCAATAAATAACCCCAATCAGTCATTGAACCCAGCATAAAAATAACTTGTAAGAAACGATAAATAATAATAGTAATAATAATAATAACAATAATAATAATAATATTATTATTATTATTATTATTATCATAATCCTCACTTGAGCGTATCAAAGAGTGCCGATCCCGTAAGGGGCAGTTGCGAGTCATCGTACGACTCGAACGATATCGTCTCCGCACCTAGGTGCATGAGGACGCGAGGACGACGCGGCGTCGGAAACATCACCTCGTACATCTGAGAGATCAGTCATTATCGATTGATTAAACAAAAGATTATTGATTGGGGAATAGCGATTATCGATTGAATAGATCACACGATCAATCTTCAAACACCAATTTAGACTCAACCACCGTCGTCAAAGAGCCTTGAGTGAAACATGTTTCTGGCAGGTTGCATTTATCAAAGTGGTGAGACCACATCTACCATGCTCACAAATAAAGAATTTTGTCGAATCACCATTTCACCTTCGGAAGGGAGAAAATCTCATGGCAACCAAGCTCCCAAATGCCCATTAATCAACTGATAAACCTGTTTCAATGTCCACAAAAATGCCACAATTTCACATCAAAAATGCGCTAGAGCAGAAAATTTAGTACTGATAGTAGAGCATCCGCAACAACCAAGAAAACGATCAGAATGCGATAAAACGTATAAAACGAAAAAGCGCGAACATCATAACGAATAATGGATAAAAATGATCAATATTTTTTATTAATTTTCCCTTTCACCACTCACTGATTATCGTTAAAGATAAATAAATCAATAAACCGCTCCCACTCACCAGATGGCTGATATATCTCTCGATGGGCACAGAGTGCGAATCCCGAGCGTTGCTCGCCATTCGGTGAATGTGGAAGAGAAAACTGCAAGATGAAGAATTGAACAAAATCGATACATTGAATAATCAATAATCAAGAACTACAGTATGCCAAAATCTATGCTCGGTATAATGATTGTAATGTAGACTTTGATAATATAATATGATCTCACTACTTCTTGTCAAATAATAATGAATACAATATGTTATATACGGCATAATAACAATTATTATTGTTATTATTATAATAATAAATATATAATTTTTAAAAAAAATACCGTTTGAACGCCGTGAAGAAGGGATATTTGCTCACTATGCAAATGGCGCAGTTTACGTAGAAGCGTAGCTGGCAATAGTATATTATATAGATCTCTCATACATTTTCAACCACCCACATTGTGACTCCCAATTTGTGAGTACGGTTCAGTTTATAAATTGCTTGGTTTACAAAACTTTTGCAGATTTAGAAGATAAAGAGAAAAAGTGAAAAAAAATCAATTTTAGCGTAATGTCAGTTTATAGCAATTAGGGGTCAGTTTATAGTTCTAAAAATGTGAGTTGAACAAAGATAATGGTGAAACCATGCTCCACCATGACCATAAATATATCCAGTAATGAAAAACTACCTATATATTAATATTACTTTAAAAAAGTATTATTATTATTATTATTATTATTATTATTACCTGTTCAGCGGGATCATTCGTACTCGCACTGTCCTCTACCGTCGACGGCACACTCACAGAGTCCTCCTCGTCTGGGTCACGACCAATCGGAAATACATTTTAATAATTTTAAAAATAAATATAATATTATCAACAATATTATTATATTTATGTGAAAGCACAAGCATAATATTGATAGTATTAATCATCTTTTACAAAAAGTAGGGCGAAAAATGTCTATGAACAAAATTACTACCGCATATCTGACCAGGCCCTTTCAGGTTTCAACAAGCGGCATTAAATCTGGAGAGAGTCGACAAATTCAATATGATCATCTGCTGGCTGAAGCAGTCCTACGAATCACCGATGCTGCCGTATCTCACAAATAGTGAGATCCAATACTACAGTATACTACCATACATCTACCGTATCCCGCGCCCGACTACCGTACCTCCAATTGTTCCATCTGTTCCTCGGTCAGTGGATTCTTGTAGATCTCGTAGAAGGTGACCGACGCGCCGTAGTACTTGGTGCCCGCCTGTACAACATAATCGCATAAGATGCAGCGGTACCGAATTCGATAACCATAACTAAACTACCGTATCTATACCACAGTATCGAATGCCCGATACGGTAGATCGACTTGATCGACAATCGATAAGTGTTGATTTAAATCAAAATCAATCAATAATCACCCCATACCTCATCAGTCAGAACGAACGTGGTGAAGATCTTGTCGGGCTGTTGGCACCTGCAGGATCAAGGTTTCAGACAGGCCATACAACGATCATGCATTGTGGGAGTGTTTAATGGGCATAAGAGTGCATTCTCAAATTACGATATAGCTCCCCTCGAACTACCGTAATCTCCCTCGTCTTTAAATTATCGTATACCTAGCCGGCCAGCACTCAATCGCAGCGCCCATTGGCAGGCAGAACATGGGCACATTATCGATTAGCGTGGGCTCGTGATCTTCGATCGATGAGGACGACGCGGAGGCTGCTACTGACTGTGCGGGAGCTGAAGAACATCGTGATATAATATATTTATGTATTTATACTATATTTATCTTCTTGAAAAACTGAAAAGAAAAAGAACCGAGAATATAATATTTGAACTGTGGCCGTATGCAAGAACCGTTTTCCAGGAAAACGTGACGTCATTAGCGTAAGCGGAGGCGTTTTCCAAAAATCCTCCGCCTACGCTAATGACGTCACATTTTCCCGGAAAACGGTTTTCCCGTTGTTCTTGCATACGGCCACTGATTGAAACATTAAAGAAGAGAATAACAGCACATTACTTAATCACACTTTTTTAAAAAGATAATGTATAAAGTAGCAATAAACCCAATCGAGCAAGACTTGAAGAACCCTCGGGAATTCATGAAAGTGTGAAACACAAAACTAGCGACTCCGTCATGTTCATTGCCTATCTAGCAAGTCATTTATGGTTCAATATACCAAAGACAATTCCTGAATATCCCTTGGGATAGACCCCCCGGCCTAAAATGGACCAAAAAAACATGGTTTTCACTCAAATTCCACTATTTTTTCGGGTAACCACATGCAATTTTGCCTCAAAACTCCACTGGAATCGCTTACCCTCCTCATCTCTCGATGTGACTGTGGACACTGACGCACCGTACTCCTCACCCTCATTCACACCACCATCGCCTCCGTTCCTCGCATGCTGCTCACTCGCCAATCTCAGACGAGATAGACGCGGGAAGCTGTCCAGCACCTTAAATTTGAATTTTATTACTTTATTATTATTATTATTATTATTACTATTATTATTAATATTATTATTTCTACTAAAATTCACAATCCGCCCCATTGAAAACAAAGACAAAAAAAAATTTTTAGACAACTATTTTCAAAACCGATTTCAACCAGTGGGATGCATGTTTCGGCACAATGCTGAATAGTTTTAATTTCTCGGATCCACCATTACGCAACGTCTATATCGGCAATAAAATAAATATCAAAACGACTTTTCGAAACGCTATTACCGATCACGAACAGTGGTCTAGTGGTCCATAGTTATCCTGTGGGATAGACCCAAAGCAGACGAAATGTTAAAATAAATTAACGGTTTTCATTGATTTTCAAAACTATTTTTAACGTATCCAATTGTAAAGTTCACGGTTCACCGTTCACGGTTTTGTTCACCGATCAAGTTTTTCGTTCATCGTTCACCGATATGTTTATTCATTTTATATTTAATAATGTTATTTGTATTATTTAATTTCATTCGACTATTGAGGCTCTCAACACGAAAACCCTTAGAGCTCACCTACCATAATCATTTTGGTGTTTAGGAAGAGGGAACGTTTGATTCTCGTCTGCTTGTTGTATTTTGCTTTGTTTTTAATTATTCTTTGTCTTTTATCCATCGATATATTTTTATATCTCATTCATACATTTTCGAGCACCCACATTGTGAGTACGGGTCAGTTTATGAATTGATCGGCTTATAAAAAACGGGTGACTTTATCACATATATAGCCAAAATAAGCGAAAAATAAGAAATTTTACGGGTCAATTTATAATCGGACTAGTTTATCACAATTACGGGTCAGCTTACGGTTCTGAAAATGTGAGTTGAACAAAAATGTATGATCTCATTTATCACTTATCTCATATTCTTATAAAATCTACACCTAGCTATCCAGGTGACCTGTGTATTGATTTAGTTCATGTTTAGACCACGTTTGAGGCCGTGACGCGCTCACGTTTCTCTGCTCCCTCCTCTCTTTCCGTTGTTTCGAGTGCAAGGACACTCTTTCTCTAACTGTCGCGAATAGAGAGGAGACCTCGTGTTCCTCTGTAGTTCACTCATCTGCTCTTGTTATTGTTGTTTTCTCCTTTGTCTTGTCCCCTTAATTTAGTTAACATTCTTACTTACTCTCTTCTTCCTTAGTGCAAATCTCTATTTATTGATCGTTTGCCTGTAGCTGAATTAACTATTTATAAACGCTTTTAATAATTTTGGTGATTATAATTTAATCCGTGATCCGTGGCATTACAAAATTCAAGGACGTTGTTAGAGAGGCGGAAAAACGGAAGTGGTTGTGGGTGGAGAGGCTCTCGAGATTGCGTCATGATCGGTGGACGCTGAATGTGCTCAATTGGACCCCCAGTTGCAAGAGGAAGCAAGGTCGCCCAGTCAAGAGATGGAGGGATGATTTCGTGAAGTCAGCTGGACCACAATTCTTGCAAGTGGCGAGGTACAATCGTTCGGAATGGAGAAACCTCATGGCAACCCAGCTACGAAACACCCATTAAAGCTGATAAAGTTGATTAAATGTAATGTAAAATGTAAATAATTTAATATCCGATAATGTTTCTATCTAATAATTTAGCTCAAAATTATATTTTTATCCGCGTTTTACTTTTCTGCTCGCCTAAACTACAGCTACTAATGCGAACTAATCGAATATCTTTAGGGAAAGCATCGCTTCCCTTCTTATGGCTAGTCTCGTTTCTGTAAGTTAACCCATTATTGTTCCACTGTTTGTATATATATATTAAATGAAAATATATTTTTAGGAAGAGGCACAGGCAATCAGCGGCATACATGCGCGCTTTGTTCCTATCATCAAAGACAAGTGAGAATATGATTTCTAATCATTTTTTAATTTAATTTAATAATTAATTTTTTGATCACTGGTTTTTGTTTTAATTATATTTTTACTTTGTGTTCTTCAATTCAATTCAATACAATTATTTATCATATCTGACATTAATGCTCAGATGACGAAGCTTTGTGGTATTATCTAATTTATAAGTATTTTATCAATTTAGTTTATTTGGAATGGATCGTAACACGCTAGAAGGCGTCCATAAGAATTTAGTCGAAGCTATTTATGAAATTGATCGATTGCTGCGACTTCCATCAAGTATTTAAATTAATAGTATTAATAGATGTACAAGAATAAGTACGCATGCACTTTAAATGTAATTTTTTTTAAATAACTAAGTTAGCTAATAATGTGCCCTATGGTGTTTCGGCCGCTACGTCTATGAAGAAACGCTAAACTTTCTGCTTACTTTTTTTAAACATTTTTATAGACAATATTCCTACTGGAGAAATTCCAAACTTTTTCTACAGTTATTATAAAGATTTTGTATTTAGTGAGAGGCCATGACGATCCAAAGCTTCTCATTCCGGAGGTCCAATGGGTATGACTCTTTTTCTCTAATATTCCGAAGATAATCCTCAGCTCCGCGTGCAACTATGTGCGTGGATATGTCGGATTACAAACTTTTGACGCATGTGCAATATATTTTACAAAACAAGTACTCGATTGTTCTAGCTCTGTGAATCATACATGGGTGGCATTGTCGCTAGCGGCAAAGCCCACGCGGTTTTGGCACCCGACCCACCCGATTTTGCAAAAATCATTCAAAAATGAAAACGATTTAGCCAAAATTCGTACAAAATCGACATTTTTATGTCCAATTCTCCCTATATTTGCATCCGACCCACCCGATTTAATATTCCAGCGACAATGGCTGCCCACGTATGCTGTGAATGATAATATTCCGCCACTCGATGCAAGAGTGTATACACAATCATTTAATGCCTGAATGAGTTATTTAGCGTTCATCGATGTATAATATTCTACGGAGATTACGAAGACAAGTGAAAGCGTCGTGCAGCCTCGCTGACCTGGCTCACCATGGTATTTTTTAAAATATTATTTTTCATAGTTTTTTATGTCTTTAATGTTTGTATATTTTACAATTTTATTACTGATGTGTACTTATTTTGTTGTATAGGTCCAGCAGCAAATGGAGATGAACGTGCAGCGCTGACTGGAGTAATACAGGCATTACGCCATGTGCATGACGAAATCGCGCCACTCGCATATCTCTGTGCTTCTTCCTAGGATTTGGATCAGTGATATAATTGCCCATCAACAGTTTATTTGAATTGATAAAGTTCCACTACTCATATTCACACTCTCTCATAGTAGTAATCTTTGATCTTTGGTCTTCTTCAGTAATCGCTATGGTACCTACTGAGGTAGAATATGAATGATAACTCTGATGATGACCAGTTGGGTCCAGATTTAGGATCTGATAGAATGGAAAGGATGAACTAAACGGTGAACGGTGAATGAAAAAAACCACACGGGTCGAAATGTAATCACTGGTCACACTGGCGGATTTATATGCAAAAAAAAACAACAGAATAGAATGACAAAAGCAAAAGTTTCTTTTCCAAAAAATATCAAAAACAAGAACTGATTTAATCAAAATCTAAATCAGTCTGATTATTATCATTAATTATTATCAGTGATTCACTGGATAATTTACACAGTGATAACAGTATACCTTAGGCTTGTACGCGATTCGTTTGCACGTGCCCTGTGACTTCTTGTAGCACAGATACACGTCCGACCCGACGATACCCTGTGGATGCAGGAAAGATTATCGATTGATTTAGAAAATATTGATTCATCGCAATATCGTAATTTTTCAAAATTCAAATTGTTGTTCGAATACATTTAACGATGGATCGAAGAATATCGATTTTCGGATCAGGTTTACGGATTTATCGATATACCCAGTTCGCACATGAACAAAAATAACCATGTTAAAAGCCGATAGAATAGACTATAATATCAGCTTGGATCGCATGTTCCATAAGAAAACAACAACAAAATGGGAAAACAAATTATTTAAAAAAATACCTTATTCAGATTGGTAGGAATCTTGTAGTACGTGTGCGGTGGCACCTCGCCCTTGTTGGCCAATACAACCAGTAGATGTGTGACCTGCAATGACAATTATTATATTTTATTTATTTATTTTTGGTTGAAATCAAGGTAATTGTTTCAGAGTATAAGAATATCGATTTTCGGATCAGGATGTCAGTCTAACACCGAATCGGTGTTAATTATGCCTCAAATCATTAACAAAAAATATTATTCAACAAAATAATCATTTGCTCCAATAGGTTCGATCTTTGACAGATGAATGATGATTAAAGGATGACAGAAACAATACAAATCGATCAATAACATAATAGACTATCGTACCACTAGCTGTGAGGGTGGCGCGTCGGGAGACGCTCGACGATACGTCAGAAATATCGGCTGCAAAGGTACTCAATACAATCTCAACATGACTTATGAAATTTTTTTTATAGAAATAGTAATTGTAACAATCTATTTTGCTACCTGTCAAATTTCTATCAATTTATCTACAATCATATTTTTGTACCGCATAAAGTATATTATTATTATTAATATTATTATTATTAATGATCCGTTGATTCTCCTACTCCGTCACAGGAGAATAATAATAATAATATTTATACGTATTCATGAATAAACAGTGAAACGTGTGATAGAAGAAAAAGAACGAAATGAATTGATAAACGAAAATGATGATGCTAACGATAATGAATTGCTCACAGGTTAAAGAGTAGAATAATGGACGAATCTTTGGAATGATAGAGACTAAACATAATTGGTTAGGGAAACTCTATTTGATTGCCAGGTTGTACCAAAAGTCTTGCCGCTCGATATCCAATTTGTAGTTCTAGTCGAGAGACCAATCTTGCTTAATTTCATTAAAAGCTTATTGTGCGATACTCTATCAAAAGCTTTAGCAAAATCAAGAAAGAAAGAGCGGCGAAAGAGAAAGAGCGATCCTAACAACAACAACGAAAAAACACTATTCACCCCGTCACTTTCACGTCTCTAAATCCATGCAAATTATCCAGAAATTTATTAGACAACGATATTATCTCCATCTTGTTAACTTGAAACAACAACAAAAACAATCAATACTAACCTGCGATGCATTATTCACATTGGCCGGTCGACCAAAGGGCGTGCTGGTTACGGTATTGATGTCCACACACGGTTTCTCGCCGCATCCTGGAAGAGATATTATTGATTGATTGTTTGTGGGAGAACGTCAAGGGGCTACTGTATACAAACAGATTATCGATCTCACTCAAATGAGATTATTATTATCATTATTTAATTAGGACAGTCTTTATTTTTTTAAATGAATCAATTCAAAATATTCGAATATCGCCATCATTAGTGTCAAAGCAAATGCCATATCCGAATAAAAATTTTGTTTTTAAAATTCGATGCGTTCAATTGAAGGAATACATTATTATTACTATAAAGCATATTATTATAACCTGATAATCATAAATATAATTGGTACCGCATACCCTTGTCCAGGATGCCGACATCGATGAGGGGCGGTTTGTGGAATCCGCGACGGAAGCAGATGAAGGCCTGCGGCACACGCAGTGATCCGTGGTTCAGATCCGCCGGATATCCGAGCGTCGTCGTAGACAGGCACTCGAAGCCGTCCGGGCACTGCAATTTATTTATTTAATTTTTTTTTAAATATTTATTCAAATTTGTGTAATTGTCCATTATCAGTAGCAGGCAAAGAAGAAAAATATAAAGGGAACTTTATAATACAATTAAATCGAATAAAAAATAATAAATTAATTATATATTACATCGGAACAGAAAAATAAACGGTGAAATGGTAAATTAGATCATACATACCAGAACATTTCATTTATCATAAATATTGCATCACAGCAGTTGATCTACTATTATATTTTGGATAAAAGGACACTGCGCTCCACTGCGTTCCATTGCATAAGCCGCGATCACGGCGTAATTAAGCATTACATGAAACAGAAAATCAACGGGTGCTATATAGCTCGTGCGCGCAAGGCAAACCTCGCTTGTGATCAATCGATAAAGACACCTAATATGCACACCATCCACAGTACCGCATCTACACCACCTTCCTACATTAGGTACAGTATACATCCTACGATATCCATACCGTAACCCAATACCAGTACCGTAACCTCGTCACTCTAACTCACCGCTTCTCCCAGAGAGGGGAATATGACGCAAATGTCCGTGATGGGAGCCAGTGGCTGGGCATTCCTCTGTCCGCACTCCTGATTGTTGCCTGAGAGTGGCTCGAGACGCTTCTCCTGCAACGAATGAGGTTGGGGTACGGTAACTTTCAGATTACTGTAGCACAGTATTGATCGAGCTTTATTAGATATATCATTTGATATGGGTACTGTAACTGTCTGCATATTTGGGTTTGCTGTACACTTCTTCTAGTCCGCTGCACTTTTCCATTAAACATAGGTCGAATAGCTATGTTACACGTTTTCAAAATACGGTCATGTTTTGCGATTTTTCGGGCATTTTAGGCTAAAATGCGGTCAGGTAATCAAAAAAATCTCCAAAATGCGGTTAGGTTTTTCGTTTTTTTGAGAATTTTCGGCTCAAAATGCTGTCAGGCTTGCTAGTTTGTAACCTACTTTTCGATCTATGCCATTAAATAATTTCTGTAAATAAACTAACGTCATTGACGTTACGTCAAGCTCTATTTTCAGCTTTACAATATTCAATGTATTCTCCGAGGTCTAATAAACTCTCAAGCCAAAGCAAATCACCGTAGCAACCCCCTTTTTTTCTAAATCTGCTATTTCCAAAATAGCAAGCTCATTATATCTAAAAAGCCAAACAAATAAAGCTCTCTAGTATACGGTTGAACACTTAGTAATAGAGATCAGATACAACATAGACCAATTAGGTAATTGGGCTCAGAATAACTTAAAAACGAGTATTTCGAAATTCCATCTCATTGAAACATACAAGTCGCTAGCGACAAGACCCTCCCGGTTTGGCACCCGACTCATCCTATTTAGCTTAAATTCACTCAAGAATGAAAAAAAAGTCCGCAACTAGGCAATGTGCCACCCGATTTTAATTTACAGCGAGAAAGGTTGCCCTCAAATGCTAGAAGCGCTTCCATGCATCCTAATAGGAGGTAAATACACACGGATGGGAGCATTTACTGGTAAAAGGGGACCTTGAGCTAGGAACAGCGCTCGATAATTACGTAATTAGCTCACAAATAATAGGGGATATTTCGAAATTCCCTCTCAACCTCTCTCTCTGCGCACGAAGCATGAACTAATCCTCCTCATCCATCTTCATATAGTTTTTACCCATCATCAAAATGCCCCTCGAAATTTTCTCCCCCCCCCCTTTCTCTCTCACTCGCTAGTTTCTCTTCCCCTGCCCTTCTGCAAGACCAATATACGTAGACGTTTTCATCCCCTCTATTGCACTTTTGAAATGAAGGGATAGGCTCATAAAAGGGCAGACTATAGATTATATAAGTGAAATGGAAAGGAAGGCAGGATATATGATGATGACGTCAATCCCAAGAATATATTGGCTTTTGGAATCTTCAAGTTCCTTGACAAAACACATTCTTTTTTTTAACTAAAACTTGTCATATAACCATACGCCAGAGAGTGGATACGGCAGCTTTCTGAATACTGTAGCACTGTATTGACATCGTTTGTCGTTTTAGTCATACATTATGCTAAGACCAACAATTTTTGGCTCCGCCAACTGGTCAGATTTCACCAAAAATTTTAAAACTGGTCAGATTTGTCAAAAATCGCTTATTTTTCGCTTATTTTCACGTAAATAATGTGATAACGTTTTTACGACAAGATAGGAGTGACATAAACATAGAAAAGTGGTCAAAACCCGAACGAATAAGCAAAAAAATTGTGGTAAACCACTTATCAATATTTGCCCTATTGGCAGCAGAGATGTGCATTTTTAGTTTTTCGCTTTTCCGATACTTTCTCGAAATAAATTTTTGCAGATACTTCCCCGAAACAAATTTGCAATTCTTCCGTTTCAATATATCAATAGTAAACTTTAGCGCATTGATATTTTCGAAAGAGCAAATATTGTTTAATTTTTTTTGTTTTTTTTCGAAATATCCTTGATTGGCAAAATTCAGGGGAGTCGCATTTCGGTTTCTTTTGATCTCTGAATGAATGGTACGAAGGAGTGGTGTCCAAAATGAGACGAAAGAAAACTATATAGTTAAATTAATATTATTAATAGATGCACAAGAATTAGTATGCATGCACTTTAAATACGGTATAAATAAGTAATACCGCTGCAGTATAAATAAGTCTATGAGTGTCCTACCATTCGTTACATTTGCCTTGCGTGCCTACGCCGTAACCTCCTCTGTCCTTACGGCGGAGGTTACGGCGTAGGCACTAGGGTGGCGAGAACCAGTCACTACTTACTAGCCCTAGTAACAGTCTCTCTCTACACAACCGAGAAAGGCACATTTACGACCTCTCGCGCGACGGTTAGTAGTGATGAGATCATCGCAACATTAGTGACTTATTTTCAGCTACTCTTTTTCTACTCCTTTTGGGATTTCTCGGCTATAAGTATTCGAAATTTGTAAATCTGAATATGTTTGAAATCTACAAGCTAAGAGCTATTTACCAAGTCTGCAATTGACTGTCAAAGAACACTTTTTTTTCAATTTTTCGTGTATGCATTCTTTCAAATCGGATCGGAATCGGGCGATAATATAATTTATTTCCTTTATCAATATTTTTATATTTTATTTTTTTTATTTTTCATTGTTATTCGAATTACTTTAATAAAATATTTACTGCAATGCATGACTTGAAAAATTGAAGAAATTTAAAATTATCCTTTTGCAGTCAATTTTAGGCTTGTAGAATAGCCCTTGATTTGTAGATTCAAAAATTATATAGATTTGCATATTTTGATTACTTAGAGCCGAGAAAAAAAACAAAGAGTAGAAAAAGAGTAATATTTCTACTTAACCGTGACCCCAACGCACGGCTGCCACAGGGGACAGAAGAGTATCAGAGAGAGTGGAAAAGATTGCGCACTAGTTGGAGAGAGATAATAATTAGTGACTAGTGACTGGTTCTCGCCACCGTAGTAGGCACGTAAGGCAAATGTGCATTATAAGGGCAAATAAACTAATGCTCAGAGTATTTTTCGGCAGCTTATTGTTAGCATGTTATTTAATAGGGTGGTTTACGAAAGCTCGTTTTCCCCTACAGTAGTTTTTTTTCCAGGATGATCAAGTGCACGAAAGGAACGAGACAAGTGGAGAAAGAAATAGAGAATTGATTTTTTTTAAAATTAATGTGATAAAGATTAAAATTGAAATAGTTTTATTGTGAACTGATGTGATATAGATTTATCATGAGCTTTAATAAAGGTTTGTGTTCGTGCATATGAAGGACTATTGAATTGAAAGAATATAAAGAATTGCGAAATACACGGTATGACACAACAAGAGAAATCGATCGGCGACAGAATTAGCAGACAAAAAGTGTCTGACATGTCTGCGCTCTCGCTTTTTCTTTCTATTCGCTGTGAGACCCAACAACAATTCCTGCAGAATTCAGGCATTAATCAGGATTTTTCAATACTTACTAATTACTGTAAGCATGTTCTTTTTCATGATTCAGGAATGGCGCGAATTTTTTCAAATCTGTATTTTTTTCTTATACGGAAATGCCTTCGTGATCGCGAACTACACTTTTCGTTTTCTGTATACGGTATGCGCTAAAAGTTTAAACCTCCGCCCACTCTTTTCTCCGGTAGGTGTGTCACACCGTGCTATAAAAGGTAAAAAGGGAGAAGAAGGAAGAAAGCTAGAAGAGTTGCTAGAGTTGTACAATGATAATTACTGATAATAGCATTAAAACTGTGATTTACGTATGCATCTTTACGTAAAATTTGATCACTAAGAGGGCTATCAATTTTTGAACTGTAAATTGGACAGTAAAGTTGGTTATTGAGAAATGTGCACTAACGGTCGATCGATAATTCTTCTACTTGTCGTTGAAGAAGATGATGAAGTTTATTTCCAAGTACAAAAAATTAAATAGAATAAAAACTATTTGAACTCATACGGTCATTTAAAGCCACAAAACTGATCAGAGCTGACATTTGAAAAGATGTGATATTGAAATATATATTTTTCTACTTATTCGTGCTCATAAATAATTATCAAAGTAAAAGAATGTGAGTAAATATGCCTCCAACAAGCAATTTCTTATATTCAATTTTTTTGAGAATGTTGGTAGGCACATCCCCGATTTCAGTTTGTTTCATTACTTCACATATGATCATTAAGAGAATAATGGATTTTTAAAATGTAAATTCAACACTAAAATTTGATATTCATTGATAAATGTGCCAATCAACGTTCTCAGAAGCACAAGTATTTGAATATCAGAAATTACTACTTGGAGGCACATTTACGCACAGTTCTTGTTTTTATCATTAATTATGAGCACGAATAAGTAGAAAAAAAATATTTCACGGATGTCACATCTTATCAAATACAAGATCTGACCACTTGTTTACCTTTCTAAATCTGAAATGACTACTTGGAGGCAGTTTCGAGTGCAGTTCTTGTTTTCATTATTAAATATAAGCACGAAAGAGCATGAAAAAAATATTTCACGGATGTCACATCTTATCAAATACAAGATCTGACCACTTGTTTACCTTTCTAAATCTGAAATGACTACTTGGAGGCAGTTTCGAGTGCAGTTCTTGTTTTCATTATTAAATATAAGCACGAAAGAGCATGAAAAAAATATTTCACGGATGTCACATCTTATCAAATACAAGATCTGACCACTTGTTTACCTTTCTAAATCTGAAATGACTACTTGGAGGCAGTTTCGAGTGCAGTTCTTGTTTTCATTATTAAATATAAGCACGAAAGAGCATGAAAAAAATATTTCACGGATGTCACATCTTATCAAATACAAGATCTGACCACTTGTTTACCTTTCTAAATCTGAAATGACTACTTGGAGGCAGTTTCGAGTGCAGTTCTTGTTTTTATAATTAATTATGACCACGAATAAGTAGGAAAAAAATATTTCGTTGCTCTCACATCTTCCCAAATACCATAATCTGACCAGTTTTGATGTTTAAAATGAACGTATGAGCTCAAATCATTTTTATTTATTTTTCTAATGCACATAAAGTGAAAGTTCAGGCAATTCTACACATTTTGGAAAAAAAATTTTAAAAAAAGGATTCGAAATAAGTGAACTAACTGCCTACAAACAATTGTCCAACAATACTATGGTAATGTCGTACATTGGGCCATTGGGCGTTTTGGCACTAAACTCAATGAATAACTAACGTTAGTGTCCAATTTATATTTTAAACATTTCTAGTTCTCTTAATGATCGTCATGACGCAAAGAAACATACGTAAAACGACTTTTAAATTAAACGATATTAAAAATTCAAATAACAGATCACATAACTGACCTAACTCTACGTACCGTAATCTGACAACACTTTTACCTCTCTTCCCTCTTCTCCTTCTCTATTTATTTCTCTTTTACTTTTTTTATTTTTTATATTCTTTCAATTCAATAGTCCTTCATATGAAAGAATTTCAAACTTTATCACATTAATTCACAACAAATCTCATTCAAGTTCAATCTTTATTATATGTTTTCATAACAAATAAATTATTTCTTTCTCTCATAACTCGTCTCATGCGCGAAACTTGACCATTCTCGAAAAACTGGTCAGATTTTTCAAATTTTGAAACTGGTCAGATAGCAACATTGTTGGGGTTTGAAAATGTATGGTTTTAGTATATCGTTTACTGTAGGAAGCAGTTTTTCCCTTGCATTCTTTAGCCAATAATAGCTTCTCGATGGCCAAAGTGAGGTATGCATAACTCAAGCCTCCCCCAGTCGTCAGCGCGTAAACACTACTCTGCAGGCCGGAAGCCCTCAGGCGGAAAGTGGGTGGGGGGGGGGAGTCTATCTCAAGAGCTACGTCGTGAGAAAAATGGGATCAATAATGGGTACTACAGGTAGTCGAGAGACCGGCTAGGCTAAATAGACATAAAACACTTTCAACCACCACATTCTCCAATTATGATGCATAGCGACGGGCAACTATTCGCGATCAATAATGGCGCGACTACCGTAACAATACAACACAATGACCTTTAGAAAGCACAAAACTAATGGTTCCACTGATTAGGCGTGCCAAGGTCCCATACCATAACACAGAAGCACAACACACAGACGCTTTGCCCATTTTGAACGTCAAAACAAATCATTCAGAATACCCTCAAGTTTGTCTGGCTTTGAATGTAAAATAGCCAAAAACAATGTTATGTCTGGAATTGAATAAGATAATATCCTTATATCTGATTTATTGATTTCTATTCTCACAAATTTTCGACTGTTTCGTTTATGCGTGAGCATGTGACAAATATAATACATGATGAATTGAATATGTCATTGTGTCGCTGTGGTTATGCCCACAACAACACAGAGTGATTCATTCCAAATGTCTACTTTCTCAAAAAAGCAGCAGATGAGGAGTCAATTTCACAGAAGAAATGGGAATAATTATCCTTACTGACTATCCTCTCTCACTGTAATGTTCGCTTCCCCACCTTCTATATGAGATAAATGCGAAATGTAACGTAAATCATCTAAATTTCGTCTATAATCTGAAAACACGTGATGTACTCACATCTAATCCGGCGACAACAAAGTACTCGAACAAACGACGCTCCTTCCTCCCATCGGATGATGAAGCCATCCTGCATTGGTTATTGAATGTATTTTTGTTACAATAAATACAAATTATGTTACAACAAGTGCATTACATTCTATAGTAGGCATTGATACAATAGTCGATTTACGGCAAAAGAAAATATATAAACAGAGATGGAGGGAATAAGGACACCGACAAACGTGAAAAGAAACGACTATGATTGCGATCTACAAGAAAAGAGTTCAGACAACCAGATAGATAGCATGACTCATGCTTCTGCATGGTTTTTCAACATAGAAAAGGAAATGGACGTCGTCATAACTATTGCAATCGCTGAATGTGTTGAAAATATAAGTTGTTGTTGACCATATTCGCCACCGTTACGCTGTTATTTACCAATTTGTACGAAAGAACTTGGACATTGAGTGGTGATAAGTGGATGAACGCAGTAATGGAGGTGTTTTCCAGATGGCTAAGAGTGGTGAAATCAGGTGGAGAATCCAAATAGAGCGGGGGAGAAGCGAATAAGAACAGAACAAGTCGATAGGGAGCGAAGTTTGAACAAACAAAGATCTCTTAAGAACGAAATGAACGTTTTCAGGAAGAAAGTGACAGTGACACCGTGAAATTGATTAGAGAATCAGTCAGAAACACTTGTGGATGATTTAAAAACAATAATTAAAAATAATTTCTTTAAAAGAAAGTAAGATGAATCAAAACCTTGAAGCACGGGAAAGTGGGCGGAGTCACATGGTAATAATTGAGCCGCGCATGTTTGCACGCGCCGCCGCATATTTATTCTAACCGGCACGTATCAATATATTACATACTATTGCAGAATGTTTTTAACACAAAAATTGTTTTATACTGCCTCAATTGATAGCAGTGCAAAGGAAAAATAATATATAGCTTTTTTAGTGAAACAACAAACAAATTTCTCATAGTTCAAATAAATTTCAAACAATTTTTATTAAACTTTTCACGGATTTTTTGCTCTAACTGGAATAGAAATCACATTTATTCAGAGCGTATGATAAGAAATAAAATGAAACTCGGGCTGGATTGAAGTCTGTACCTAATGGGTGGAGTAGCTGCCATTTTAGCAATGGACCACGCTTCGATCACAAAACGATAGCGTAATTGAATTGCGACAACAAAATAAGGTGATCGAATTAGGCAGGTAAATTGTAATTAGAGAAACGAAACGAAAAGATAGGAAAGGGTGAACTTAAAATATAGCTATCACTAATCACATTACTAAACTTTACTAATCACTCTAAATAAACATCTTTGATTTTACAAACTACAGGAGCTCTAAACCTATAACACAATACATTCAGCAATCTCAATTTCCAAATGAATGTAACGATTTAATTTACATATTGATCGGTAACCGTATTTATATTCTGCACGAATTTTTTTCTTCTCCTTAACTCAACAGAAACATAACAATATGTATTCATTATAATTCATTTTTGTTCAATGACGACATCACTTCCTCAAGATAGTTCTTAGCAAATCACAGCGTTTTTCCTACACAGGGAGTTCGGTCATTGAGAACTTGGCAAAATGTATTTTTTTGGTTTAAAAGCCGACGAGCTCTCACTTTTGCATATTCTTTTCTTCCAGGTCTATTTTATTCTTAGTCACACCATGATCGCTGTCGATACGCAGAGTTTTAGGTCCATGACGACATCGAATCTCAAATCCGCTCAAATCGATAATCAACAACTTCTGTAAGTTGATTCTTACTAACTCGAATATGTCGATAATAGGTCACTTGTGTAGTTTCTCCCATTATAGATACCATGATCAACTTCACTTCCTCTGAATACTCTCCAAGTATACGTGTCCAAATGCTCCTATGACGAGGACCCGAGGACGAGAGAGTATGGTAAAGTGAGAGAGTGCATGATAGCGAGAGAGTCATGATGAGAGAATGTGTGATAACGAGAGTGTCATGACTAGAGAGTGTGTGATGTCGAGAGAGTCCAGAGAAATGACTCTACTGATAAGCATGATTGCAAGGGGGGACTCACTAATAGACTAGAGCGGGACACCTCACAATGACTTCGTTGCGGACGGTCGTGGTTCTGATCGCACTCTCATTATGCATACTGTCGGAGACGGTAGAATACGGTAAGTCTCATTATTGATTGATTAAATTTCCCGGTTTGGATACGGTAGCATGATCGATGGGAAATTGTAATTTATTGGTTTATTGATCGATAGTGTCTGTTGTGAAGCCAATCGATATTCAGGCGAGGGTGGAAGACGAAAGGCGAAGAAGGAGGACATGCCGAAGGCGCAGTTCCCAGCTGACCATGGAGAAACTAGGTATGTAAATATGACGAATCTGCTTTTCGTCTACTAATTGTAACAATGTACCTGCTCTCAACACGATTATTGTAAAAAATTGCTGCCATATTTCAAAAATCATTTCCCCTATATCCAAATCATGTAGATCTCTCCACTTCCAATACACGATCGAATCCGAAACAGTGATGTACGATGTACTCTCACACAAGGTCGAGGCGCCGTCAACTTATCTCAAGGTATTAAAACATTCCGACTATAGCATAATTCCAATCGATAATTAATGGTATTATATCGTTCCGGTGGCAATTGATATTCTAATTTTCAGGCCAAACTCTTCTTCGACATTCTTCATCACGGCAATGGAGAAATTTTGGCAAACTGGAGGGTAAGAGAGATAAATGGGACAGAGCGTTTACCCAACACACAGAGTGCGGTCTCTGAAAACTTGGCAAAATGCAAAAAAATGCTGCACCACAGCGTACTTATTTAATTAGGTTTACAACATTGTTTCAAGTAAAATAGAAGTGCGCTTCACGTTTTGAAATATGCCGGATCAATCAATAATTCTTAGCTTGACGAGTGCATCACAAACAACTGTGGCAATCCTCCTCCTGTATGGGTGAACTTCCGTCAAGGAGGAAATAACATCATTGAAGTCTACATCGATCCAAAGTTTGACTTTGTTTTATTTACAGTATTTTATAGTATACGATCGGCAAAAACATTTTCTCATTTTTAATCTCATTAATTTCTTAATTTCACAAAGTTACAGAGAAAACATGGGCGTAGTGGGTTATGCAGAAAACTCGGTAAAGATACATCCCGAACTAATTTTACTTTCTTGGAATACTCTCTCGTCAACAAAGAAAGCGATAGAGAGCGAGAGTTTCAAATAAGGAAATTAAATTGAATGGCGTAATCAATAATATTTCCAGAGATGTCGAACCCGATTTCGTCCCTCGTTGGAACTTCTTGTATGCCATTGTTCACTCGATCTACACTCCCGCTGAGTCTGGAGAGGGTGATGAGCAATATGTGGTGAGTGATCGATTTTTTATCGATTATCTATCGATTACGTTGATCATTAAAGGCACACCCAAGCTTCTTTTACCCTCCGCTCTGGCAACACTCTCTCGCATACAAAGAAAGCGAGAGAGTGTTGCCAGATCGGAGACTTTCAAATTAGCTTGGTGCCACTTTAAATCTATATCCAATGTCAACGCTCTATTTATTTTCTTTCTGGTAGAATAATTCAGTGCGAAAATCGATACTTTGCGAATCACTGTAAGCAATGATCAATCAAATCAATAATCAATCAATAATCTGTTCAGAAAACTCCCTACGGTATGTGCAATGTCCTGTTCACTCGACCTGAGGACAAACGATTCAGACGACAAATGAGGCATTGCGACCTGAAAGGAATCAAGTAGGACCTACTTAAGCCGACCTTACTTAGTGACTTTGTTAGACCTTAAGTATCAGATTACATTAAAAAATAAAAAAAATAATTAGCTAAATTCAGCAATCACACTCGCGTCGATGGTCTCGTTGCTACTCGTTACAATAATGATGCCCATTACATGTCAGTTAACATTATCGATTTTCGATGAAATATAATTTTTTTTTTAAACACGAAATGCTCGAGAAAATCTGGTCATGAACTAGATTTCTAAGCAAAATGGCCCTTCTTTTTTAAATAAAAATAGATATTCAATAATCGATACTCGGTAATCGATATTAGATAAAACCAATTTCAGTCAGAACGTCAAGAGGGACGCAGATATAGTGATCATAGACACGATTGAAGAACTCGGTCTGAGCTCACCCTTCAACGATCAGTTCGGAGTAGTCATTGAGACGAGGTAGCTTCATCATTTTTTTCGAAAACTTGGCAACGTGCCAAGATTTGAATTCGGAAAAAATCGATATATCTTACAGATCTCATATGGAAATTCAAAAACTTGGCACGGTGCCAAGTTTTTAATTTTCTATATGAGATCTGTAAGAAATATCGATTTTTCGGCGATTTTGAATTCTCCGAAAATCGATATTTCTTAAACAGATCTCATATGGAAATGCACAATCGCACGTTTGAAGTGATCCCTCGATTGTGCGAACTCGGATTCGATGTGGATAAGTGTGCGCAGGTGGGATTTCCTGAAATTTAAAATTAATATTAATGACATAAATCTAAATGTAAATTAAAACAAAATGAAAAATGAAAAGTTTTCTTTCCGACCGAAAAATTCAGAACAACTCGTCTGTCAAGGCACACACGGGCTAATTTACTCTTCGCTCTGGCAACACTTTCTCGCAGAGAAAGAAAGCGAGTGAGCATAGCCGGGGCGGAGAGTTTGAAATTGGCACGGGATGTTTGAGTCCACCTGTGGTTATTAAACATGTTCAGGATGAATATTGTAATTTTAAATATTTTTCAGGAGCTCGGTCTTCGCAAAGTCGGCGATCGCCTCTACGAGAATGTTGAACTTCGAAGAGTTGACGAACAAGCTGTGCAGAAAGACTTCGTTAGTTAATGAAAGATCAAAGATCTAAGGCCAAAGTAGATTGAACTTCAAAGATCAGAGATCAAAGTTCAAAGATCAATCGATTCTTGTTTCAGTTCAACCAAGCGATTATTCGGCTCCGTAAGGTCTATGCCGATGACAATTCGTGGAGCACCGAACACGCTAAAGCGTACGGAGACTTGCTGCAGGTTTGACAGATCGATTTGAAAAATAATTGACACATCTTGGAATGATAATTGAAGTTGACAAATGAGAAATGAAGTTGACAAATGACAAACAAAGTTGACAAATGAGAAATTACAAACGAACTTGACAAATGATAAACGAAGTTGAAAAATTACAAATAAAGTTTTCGTCAATCTCAGGCCTCACTCCACGTTGAAAACGCCGCACAGATTCTCGGTGAAGCTCTTCTAGAGGACGACAATTACGATATTCGGTAATGAGATAATTCTTCGCCTTTAATTTTCAAAGATTTTTGGGTTTTTTCGAAATGTCTCCAAGACACATCATCATCTCCAACCTTCTTTTGATCGAAAGTTTCAGATTGAGTACACCAACGGACGTGTTCGATTTATTTTTTTTTAATTATGTTTTTTTTCTGAATCAATCAATACAACATGCTCATTAGCAAGAACAATGACATATGACAATGACAATTCCAGTCGCGTTTTGTCATCCGCTCTCGGCTCATTGGGTGGAGTGGAGTCTGTGAAGGTCGCCCGAGATATCATTTACAAGGAGGATTCATTGAAGAGGTAGGGACACAGGCATGGTCCTTTGTCATCCCCCTGGGATAGACATACCGTAAAATTGACCATAAATCATTCCATTGAAAATTCACTATTTCTCGTCACTCAAGCGTAATTTTTGCTCTCAAAATGTGGGAATCAGGAATAATCACTGACGATCATGTATCTTTACGCCAGTGATTTTTTTTCTGTGAGGCTACTCCTCGAAGTTTCAGATTCGGCTTCGATTTCCTCTTCGGAATTGCTCATCACACACTCGCCTCCAATGATAAGTTCTTCAAAGAGCTCATGGTTTGTGAAATATGTGATAGAAATAACAAAAAGCGCACACATCTCATCTCATCTCAAACGCACACCCGAGCTAATTTCAAGCTCTCCGCTCTGACAACACTCTCCCGTAGATAGATGAAGCGAGAGAGCATTTCAAGAGCGAACAGTTTCATATTAGCTCGAGATGTGCCTTTAAACGAATGTCTTTACTGTTTCAATGGAACTACGCTCGAACCGTATGAAAAAAGCGAGAGTGCGGTTCTGTCAATTACCGAAAAATCAAGCAAATATCAGGAAATAATTGAATTGTGAAACGTTTCATATTTAGTACTGGCTCGCCGACACTCCATCCGACTCCAAACTCTACTGGGAACTCGCCAATACCATCGCTACCGTACTCCGACGTGACTGTGACCGATCCACCAGCGCCAAGAACCAGTGTCTTAAGGGGAAAAGACCGGTATGGGGATACTGTATATACAATATAAATTTTCGATTGATTTGTAGATCGTTGAAAAGTTTATCAAGGACATTTCCATGTGTGAGAAGGATGAATGCGTAGAGAAAGCACTCGAGGTGTTCATCAACCTGCCTCTGCCAGGGTTATTTAGTTTTATTTTATTTTATTTTTTCATCCTTTTCGTCTCATTACTAATGAAAAAAGGTGTTGATAAATTGTCATTTGGAAAAAAACAAAAAAAAGAGTAACAAATAATGAATATTTCAGTTCCGTATCCTTTGCCAAATCGCACATTTGCTCCTCCTCTCCATCGATTCAATTGAAGGCCCTACAAGTAATCGAACACGCTCCGCATACTCTATTTGACAGTGATGTGGGTGGATTTTTATCATTTATTTAATTATTTAAATAAATATATATTTAATATTGGGCTCCGGCAATATCTACAGCAGCGTTTAGCGACACGATATTTCGGCGTTATATGTTTAGTGAAACATATGTGAAATCTGACAATGAGTATGAGATACGAGAGAGAGAGTGAAATAGTACTTTATAATGCTGCAAGAGGACAAAATTAACACCCTTTTGCTTTTCCCAAGTGCTATTTCCGGAAAATTAACACCACAAAAGTATTATTGTTTTTATTACCTCACTCCACCTGACTCCTACTGGAACGCCGGAAATCTGATAGCTATCGTTACCTTCCCCAAGTCCTTTCTATTATTCTTATTATTTCTCTTAACGTTTATCACGGGTCTTCTGTAAAAGTGTAGCAACGCCGGTAACTAGGAAAAATTTTTGCCTCCGATTTCGATGAAAGTCTTTTGGTAGATGTGGTTGGGGGTCATGAGAAGGCCTAGCTATGTACTTGATTAGGCCAAAATCGCAGATTATCGATTTTTTCTGACCTACCACACAAACCATCATAACTCGATCAATTTTGATCGTACAGTGAGCAGAGAGGTGTCATTCGAACCACATTCTAAAGCTCTTCAAAAAAGTTGTCTATGATCCGTACGCTGCTAAGTCGTATTTAGGGCGAAAAACGCGAAAATCATTTTTATTTATTAAAAAAGCGAAATTTTCTCGAAATTTTTTTCTTGACCCCATCGATTTTATTGTAAAAATTATGTCTTCAATCTACGCTCAATATCACTATCTAGTTCATTGCCCGTATCTCTTGGCCCTCAGGGTCGATTACTGTATAGCTCACGGACTTAGCCGATTTCTGATCTCTTTCCGTGTTTTGATCGTATCTCACTTCAAAGTTGTCCAATTACCTTTTTAAAAAAATAGAAATGATTCTCTCGAAAAGGAGATTGAAAAGTTTACTATTGCCCAAATTCCTAGATCAAGCCGTTTTCGAGTTATCAAAGGAAAACTGCTCCAATTTTGATTTTTACCGCTTTCACGCGTTGAACAGAGAATGAATGCAATCAATTCGACAAATATGTATTCTTTATAATAGCAATTGTAATATAATTGAGCAAACATTGTGCACATATCAACATCACTGGTCAAATACGAGGGTAGTTGATAAGTCCGGGGCATCTTCCGAGAACAAAGTCTTCATCTCTGAATGCATCTAATCATAGATCGCATCCGAGGAGATAGTCAGATCATTCTCGTGCACTTGTACTTCATCCTCAATCCCTCCTCCCTCTTCATCGCATTCCTCTTCCCAGTCCTTGATGAAATCCATTGACAGTGCCGCGTCTCTTCGAGCTCTCGACTTGCCCGTCTTCACAGCTTCCTCCTTCTTCTTCGCGAGAAGAGTCCGAATGCAGTTCTTGATCTGATCGTGGGACATCCTGTTTGCTGGCATGATATCCGTTCCGGCCTTCATTCTCTTCTCGACTTCTTCTGCTCTCAGCTTGTTTCTGGCGGCGTAGAACTCCTCGAAGAAATCCACCACCATCTGCTTGGCAACGGGGTCGTAGGGTACACTCTTCTCTCGAATGCGAAGTGCCCATCCTATGGGTCGTGGATGCTTTGGTGCGTGCTCGTATTCCTTGAACGACTCCGATAGGGGACCGATTCCGACTCCTTGCTGAACCTCCTCGAGCATTCTCTTGTACAGTCCAAGGGCGAAATCCATCATGGACACTCTCTCGGGTCTGATCCAGCTCTCCATTACTTCCCTCCATGGCTATGCCATTGAATGGAACTGTCGATTCCTTTCAGTCCCTTCACTCTCATTCCATCTCCAATTCCTCTGAATCTCCAAGCAGAGATGGTGTCTCCGTCGAACTCGAAGTGGCCGAGTCCGGAGATTCCATTAAGCTTCGTCTTCGGTTGAGCAGTGAATTCGACAGTCGCAAGATGAACGGACATTCCTCGCAGTCCTTTTCCGGAAGTCAGTGCTTCGAACATCCTCTCGTGGGTGTCGATATCCGTTCCTTTCGCCGTGAACGCCCTCATGATGGTCTTGGAGTAGGAGGCGTACCGATGATCAGAGGAGGACTTGCCGCTCTGCGATTCCGAGAAACTCCATGAGGCGATCTTCACTCCAGAAGCAGCCTCGATCGACGGCATGGTGGCGAGGCGAAATATTGTATTGAAGAGGGAGGAGGGATTGAGGATGAAGTACAAGTGCACGAGAATGATCTGACTATCTCCTCGGATGCGATCTATGATTAGATGCATTCAGAGATGAAGACTTTGTTCTCGGAAGATGCCCCGGACTTATCAACTACCCTCGTATTTGACCAGTGATGTTGATATGTGCACAATGTTTGCTCAATTATATTACAATTGCTATTATAAAGAATACATATTTGTCGAATTGATTGCATTCATTCTCTGTTCAACGCGTGAAAGCGGTAAAAATCAAAATTGGAGCAGTTTTCCTTTGATAACTCGAAAACGGCTTGATCTAGGAATTTGGGCAATAGTAAACTTTTCAATCTCCTTTTCGAGAGAATCATTTCTATTTTTTTAAAAAGGTAATTGGACAACTTTGAAGTGAGATACGATCAAAACACGGAAAGAGATCAAAAATCGGCTAAGTCCGTGAGCTATACAGTAATCGACCCTGAGGGCCAAGAGATACGGGCAATGAACTAGATAGTGATATTGAGCGTAGATTGAAGACATAATTTTTACAATAAAATCGATGGGGTCAAGAAAAAAATTTCGAGAAAATTTCGCTTTTTTAATAAATAAAAATGATTTTCGCGTTTTTCGCCCTAAATACGACTTAGCAGCGTACGGATCATAGACAACTTTTTTGAAGAGCTTTAGAATGTGGTTCGAATGACACCTCTCTGCTCACTGTACGATCAAAATTGATCGAGTTATGATGGTTTGTGTGGTAGGTCAGAAAAAATCGATAATCTGCGATTTTGGCCTAATCAAGTAGCTAGGCCTTCTCATGACCCCCAACCACATCTGCCAAAAGACTTTCATCGAAATCGGAGACAAAAAATTTTTCCTAGTGGCGATTTTGCTACACTTTTACAGGAGACCCGTGTTATGTATTTGCTGTCGCACCTGTCACGGGTGTATCAAATAAATAAATATGTAAATAAATAAATAAAAAATAAATAAATAAATAAATAAATAAATAAATAAATAAATAAATAAATAAATAAATAAATAAATAAATAAATAAATAAATAAATAAATAAATAAATAAATAAATAAATAAATAAATAAATAAATAAATAAATAAATAAATAAATAAATAAATAAATAAATAAATAAATAAATAAATAAATAAATAAATAAATAAATAAATAAATAAATAAATAAATATTTTATACATATTTTTTTTTATTCCAGATGATCTACACGCTCATTCGTGCCTTCCGCAACACATGTCCCTCGTCGACCCCAACCTCCGCCAGTATGGCCGCCCTCAATGCGCTTCTCAGGTATACATTTTGAATAGAAAAACATGAATAATTTTTTAACAAACGGAAAATATCCTCATTTTCCAATAATTTTAAACCATCGGCTAGATATTACTACATATCAGTGAAATAATCACAGACATAGCGCTATTCGATATTTTGTTCACTATCAATGGATTTGCGTTTTACCATGGAAAAATACATTACAAGGATTTTGTAATAACATCCGGACATTTTCAGTGAAAGATCACGAGTGGGGATGTATCACATAAACAAATATTCCATATTTTCAGATCGATTCCGGATAATTCGAATGCAGCCACGCTCATTCTTCGTACTGAGTCTCCTCTTTCTCCTGCTGATCATGAACTATGGTCGTATGTGTATGAGGCAGTGAAGACTAGCAGATTATTCGATGTGTCGGTCAGTGGTTCATTTGATCACTACATCAAATATCACTTACAATTAGTTTATGTTCAAAAGAAAAGAAAAGCGAAAAAAACTCCTCATTTTACGCACTCGTTTAAAACCGTTTGTTGGTAGAAAAAAAACCCAAGAGAAACAAACCCAAGTGGTACACCTTGAACGACCATTAAGTTGCTGTAGAAATTCGGAATAAATATAAATGAATTGAAGTCAATTGAAGAACATATGAATTTAAAAAATTCTTCGTTTGTGAAAATACTCTTATTTAGCTGATTTTTTTTAAACAATCAATATTATTTCAGAAGGATGATTTCTGGTCGCGACTCCGTTCATTCCGAGTCTTCCGTCCCAATTACGCTCAGAGGTCACTCAAAGCAGACTCGACTGCTTTTGGAAGAGATATCATGGGTATTACATAAAAACTTCGCGGCTGACTTGAGTTTCGATGGCACACCCAGTGTTATTTTGAAACTATTCGTTCTGGTCACACTCTCTCACTTTCTTTATCTACGAGAGAGAGCTTTGCCTCGGGATGTGCCTTTAACTAAGCTAAACTGAATGAATTAAACTAAACTAAATAAACTAAACTATAGCTACATAACTTAAACTCATTTGACCTTTTAAAAAATTCAGAATTCGCCGGATTCCGTGGTCGCATGAAGACGGCAGCCGAGTTCGGCCAAGGAATCGTCAAGTCCTCTCACATTCTCATGTCGGCTATCAAGGGATGGACCACCAAAGCTCCCGAGTACCCACTTTTTGAGGTAGTTTGGGACACTTAAATGTTTTTTTGCACTTTATTTTGAGCGTCATTCAATAATTTCACAATACTTTTCTGAATTTCACAATACTTCTCAGAAAAGAGGGATATACGGGAAAAGGGACATCGCTAAAGTCGAACCCCAGCCAATTTTACTCTCCGCTCTGGCAATACTCTCTCTTAGACGGAGAAATCGAAAGCGTTGCCTGAGCATAGAGTTTCAAATTAGCTCGGGGTGTACCTTTAATCAAATTTATTTAAATTAACAATATCTCAGCTCCAACTTGAATCGTCCGGTCTCGAATCGTATATGGATAGTGATCATCCCATCTCCGATGTATCCAGCCCCAAGGTTTTCTCATTTCATAATTATGCCAAGAATAATCGTCGAAAAAATTATTCGTGCTTACTTTCTAGTATGGGTATAGTTCGCATAAGGAACAGAGAAAAATTAAGGCACTATGTCGGATGCGAACCGATGAACAAGAACCGACTGGATGAAAAGTATTTGCATATGAGACAAGTGCTAGACAAAGTATGCGCCTGGTTATCATCCAATCGGTTATTATTCATCGTTATCGTTCGACCTAGTGTCAAAATTGAGCTTTCTTTTCAAATGTTGGTGAACTTATCGTCCATTTGCAGTCGTCAGTCCGTCTATCTCTCCTCTCCCATTCACTGCCTCCCTTCGTAGCCTTCGATGGACATCAAGCCTTGATGAGTGCTGTCATGTCAGCCAATGGACAGACTATTAGGGCATTCGAGGTAATACAATTCAATACTTTATCCTTTCAGCATTTAGTATGCATAGGGGGTCAAAGCAGGGGGTATCTTCAGGTGATAAGACGTTTCACAAATTTCACTTCAGAAAGTGCTATTTGAGAAAATCCTCTTCAGAAAAGGACGTTTCAGAATTTTCCACTTCAGATATGATTTTACAGAAAAGGACGTTTCAGAAATTTTTTTTCAGAAATTGCAACTCAGAAAAGGACGTTTCAGAAATTGGCACTTCAGAAATTCCAACTGAGAAAAGGACGTTTCAGAAATTATTTTTCGGAAATATCAACTCAGAAAAGGACGTTTCAGAAAATTTTCCCGTTGTAATTGAATGCTGCTAAATTTATTCTAAGCGATCTTCTCTGCAGTTTAAAAAAAACTGTACTGCAAATTTTCTGAAACGTCTTTTTCTGAGTTGGAATTTCTGAAATTAAAATTTCTGAAACGTCCTTTTCTGGAAAAGATTTTCCGAAATGACATTTTCTGAAGCGAAATTTCTGAAACGTCCTTTTCTGAAAATTAGTTTCTGAAGTGTCCTTTTCCGAAGTGAAATTTCTGAAACGTCTTATCACCGTATCTTCATATTCACAAGTAATATCCTTCTGTCTCTGAGAGAATTCTTCGAGGTAATCTTACTCCGGTATTTTTGACTCGCAGCATACACTACCCCAAGACGGTGTACGACGCGGGGGAAAACCGAGTCATTCATGGCTACATCACTTTTTCTACTTATATTTTTTTGATATGTCAAGACTACACTGAGAGCAAACTTGGCAAATCGAATAAAGGGTAACGGGATGTGCTGATATAACTAGCAGTCGACTATAATGTACTTGTCAATTTAACAAAATAATTGGTGATCTTTCTCTCCATAATGCATGGGCAATCAGAATACCACGAATAAGGGCAAACGAATACCACGAAACACGTTGTTGGGTAACGATTACCACATATTTGGGTAAGTTTGCTCTCTGTGTACCAAATCGAATCTTAATGGAATAACCCCATTTCATTATCCCTTGAAACATATCTCATTTTACGTGGAAGACTTTTCACAGTATTCTCAGTGCTTTGAAAGCCAGAGGGACCGTTCACAAGCGATAATAAAAAAATATTAAAAATAATGGGATTTCGAGAAAACAGGGGAAAAAACGAGATGGGAACGGTATCAATATATCGTACATCGAAAAATTATTAGATCATGATTCGTTTGAACCATTCTGAATGGTTCTAGCGAATCAAACGCGATTATGACCGAGTGAGGCATTGTTGTTCTTATTCTTTCTTTTCATTGTTTTTATTTCACTCTAATCTAGTTAGTCCGCGAGAATCATGATAAAATAATGCGTTTTCATAAAATCATGGTGATTCGTAAATGAATAAATCGTTCCGAAGATTTCAAATTAGGATGGACTATTTCGGACTATTTCCCGGTTTGGCCTTCGGCTCTGCGTTTCCTTTGAATTATGTTTTAACTTAAGTTTGCGAAAACGCAATATTTTGGCATGATTCTCGCGGACTAACTAGATTAGAGTGAAATAAAAACTATGAAAAGAAAGAATAAGAACAAAAATGGCTTATTCGGTCATTTCGGCCTTTGATTCGCTAGAACCATTCAGAATGGTTCAAACGAATCATGATCCAATAATTTTTCGATGTACGATAAATATAATCATAGTGGGGAATAGGAAGATCACATCAACCTTTAAACCCCGAGTTAATTTGAAACTTTCCGCTCTGGCAACGCTCACTCGTTTTCTATGTCTACGAGACATCATTGCTAGAGCAGAGAGTAGAAGAAGCTGCCGTTAAACTCGATTTTGGAGATTTTTTTGCGTTTTTTTTAAAACATAAAAATGGATGATACTGCGCTCACTGAATCAATCGATAATCCATCCAGGGTACCGTACCTCTTCGTCTCTTCTCCACCTCGTATCCTCTGCTATCGGGAGCTACCGTAACCTTCGACGCATCGATCACCACTGTCGCTCGTGTGTTTGGTTCGGCTGAGATCTCGTTGTGGTCAAGGGAAAGCACTTCCGTATTGAATGTCAAGTGGGTTACGGTAGCTGATATTGATTGATTTCTTCCATCGATCGATATTTCCAGCTCGACTACCGTAATCTCAGCCACGGGTTCAGTTCTCTTGGACGGTGTTGAACTCCATCGTCTCACTTCCGATCTGTCTCTAGTCACTGCTGTCAAGTCCACTACTGAGGTGCGTAAAATTAGCTTGGTATTCAGCTAATTGGATTGGTATTGAACCGAGCTAATTGGAAACTTTACGCTCTGGCCGCACTCTCTCGCTTCCTTTTCCTACGAGAGATGTACGGAGAGTAAAATTAGATTAGTGCGCGCCATCAAGTCGCAATATTGTTTCTATCACCAGCTGGTTGGATAAAATATCAGAAATATGAGATATAAAATATGTTTGATCAGGCTCGATTCGCTGCGAAGCCCTACAGATTCTGCGTGAACATGGGCAGTGAGAACAGTGTGGCTGGGTAAGCTTCTTAATATTAAATAAGAAAATAAATTAATGAAAACTAAAAGTTACAAAGGTTTGTGCATGCACATTTTATTGTTTAAAAAATTAAATAATGTTATTTGTAAAATAAAAAATACTATGAATTCTTGCAAAAATATACTATGGCCATGTTCAGTTTATCGACAGAATGGATCAAGTTCGAGGGAGAAACGTCTCCCAAAATGGACAAAACGTGAGTATGTTTAATCTGCAAACTCATTTTAATGTGATAATCACCCAATGGTCAACCAGTGGAATCGCTTCAACCGCAGAAATACACTATTTCATTGAAAGCTGAAACTTAACTGAATTTCGTGTCGAAGGAATGGCCCATGCGCATGCCATATGCTAATTTTACTCTCCGCAGTGGAAATACTCTCTCGCAGGCAGAGGAGGTGCATTACCAGAGCGGATAGTTTCAAATTAGCTTAGCCTATTGAGTGATGGTCGTACCACGAGCTAATTTGAAACTCTCCGCTCTGGCAATGCTCTCTCGCTTTCTTTGCTTACGAGAGGGTGTTGACAGAGAGTTGAAAATGAGTTTTGGGTGTCCAATTAAGTTTGCCATTTTCAGTGACAATTCTCGTGTGATCCCGGGTGAGTCATGGTACTTGGGCGAGCACACCCGAAAGCAATGCAGATTGTGGATGGAGAAATCGGAATAAAGGAATTACAATAATTGAATAAATTATTTTTCTCTATTTTGAGGTGTAGCTATCATTGTTGTGACGTCTTTCTGTTGTTAATTGCACTGAATTTTTAATAAATGACATTTTTCTGAACTTTTCTGAACTAAAATTGCGGCCGAAACAACATGAAGCACAATAATAAATTCAGAAATTGCATATTTTAAAAAAACAAGGTAAGAAAAGTCATAAAAAACTAAATCAAATAAATACTTTATATGGTACAAGCAATCAATAAGTACACGATAAAACTTTTTAGCGATAAGTAATGTATAAAACGTGATAAGTAAAATGGAAAAACATCATGTCTAAATATCATCTATATATAATATATGATAGGACTTATCACAGTGGACCTGTGGAATGCTTGGGGACAAAAGGGGGACTTTTGTTAGCACTTGAGTAGAACATTACTCTGGTAGTTGAAAACTGAAAGGTATACTTATCACTATCACTTGAAGTAGACTCGTAAGTCTACATCAAGTGGTGTAAATACTGTATTGCGCCAAATGTTCTTTCACTTGAGGTAGAAATTTCAGAGCATTTGAAATGGTAGTAAAAGAATGATTCCAATGGAAACAGGGGGAGTGTAAACTGCAACTACAGTAAGAAAACAGTTATAAAGTCTAGAACTATAGCACAGACGATAGGGGAAGACGAATAAACTGGAAAGTAAACAATAGTAAACAACAATACATTAATCTTATATGACAAGTTAATGGAACAGAAGTGGATAATCGATCAATAATCCTTAATTTTCATATTCATAAACAATAGATATTCTTCTACTTAGATATACAAATTCAAACGAGAACGAATGCGTTGGCGGCAGGCGTGGCATCTTAAAGAATGAAAAATTAAAACGTGTCGGGAATCCGATGGTGCCCTAATCTTACAAAACTACAGTAACCCTATAGACATTGGGAACGAACAGACTATAGTGATCATGCAACGAAGTTCCATTTATGTGAGGTTAAATATTATTATTATTATTATTATTATCATCATCATTATTATATACCTTTTAGGGATGGACTCGGAGCAGGTTGCACAGACCGTGTGTCCACATGGACTGAAAGCGATCGATACGTCCTTGTCGAAGCAGACGCCACACTCCACTGAAAAGTGGAAATATCGATCTATTACGATACAAACTACGAAGCCTGGCCGCATCAAACATAAGCCAACATTCACTCAAATGCATAAACAAGTTTGTAGGGAGCCCCTCAACTTGGCAATGTCCCCTCCGAGCCCACCAATTTGCCCCCTCCCCATCTTTATCTTTATCTATTGTTTGTGACATTATATTGATTAATTATCACTTCACAATTTTTCGACAGTATCGTTCATGCGTGAGCACATGATAAATATAATATACACAAGGGTTGCCCACGGTTGTTAATAAATGGAATAAGTTGTTAATAAATGGAATACTCTAGATTCATCTATTGTAAATTCGACCAACCCCGCAGTTTTTCGTAATAGTATCAAAGCTGTGATATCGCAGCATCTTCGTCATTCTTCCTATTTTATTCAATATTTATTATTTGCCGAATACCATTACATTCTCTTGTTCAAGAATCGATAAATTATTATTAATTAATTGCATGCTATCGTCCAAACGCACTTACGTTTATTCGCCACGGGTCTTCTTGCATCGGGCGAGGCAGGGACAGGCGTCTGTGCATTCTGCAACAACCATAGGTCGAAAAGTATGTTACAAAGAGCCAAGCCTGGCCGGATTTTGAGCGAAAATTTCCCGAAAACCGAAAAATCTGACCGTGGCTAGATTACAGCAATTCAATTACGATTTTGTCATGGCACAACTTTTAATCAATAATTTCAGTATTAAATCAAGAAATACATACACTCTGAGAAGTTACGGTATCACACAGCCCACACAGTTACAGTACCACGCAGCTACAGTAATTAACATGCTAGACGACACGGTCTCTATTATCCAATATAACGCTTTAAGAAAGCAGTGATAAGATCAAAAATCGATAAACTACAGTATACAGCTACAGTAATCAATCAATATACTGACTCCAAGATCGGCGTCGATGCGGTCGGCTACTCGTTTGGACAATAGAAGACGGAGATGGTGACGGAGGAAGGAGTCACGATCACGCCATAGAGACCAGATCACTGAGAGACGCAAACTCTGCTGTTTTCAAACTAGTAGTTTACTTATATTTCCCACCAGCCGTAGTTTTGCAAGTCTACGGCTAGTTAAACGTAAGTTTACTAGAAGTGGTGTATATTACGGTAATGCATTTCGTCAAATATTCTTTCACTTGTCACAGACTAGCAGTAAACTACTAGTCTGTGACGTCACTTAAGTAAACTACTAGTGTGGAAATACCAGAGAAGGATATTACAATCGATCATAGTCTTATTACCAATTACACCTTATAATATACCTTATAATAATTATAATATACATTTAAATGTTCGTTATCACACATTTCTATTTAATTCAATAATTATATTAGCAAATAGTCATCGTAAACAGACATGGTACATGGTTATCCCACGGCCAAAAAATTCGGGTGGGTAACGTAGATTTTCGGCAAAAAAATGCGGGTGGGTACACAAAAAATGGGGAAAAAAAATTTTTTTTAAACGTTATTATTTCTGTTGACAGTTAGACTATTTATCGTACAGTAAGAACGAGAACTGATTTTAATAATATGCGATTTCGTTCAATACTGCACTATATTACATGCATAGTATCTCAATCTGATCGGGTACCGACAGAGAAAAACAGGAAACTCAAGAAATTTATTGATCATTGCGTTAAAGATGATTTCCAGCGCGTTATCCCATGGTACCTACGGTGGGATAACGCTCTGGCAAATGAGTTTGACGCGTTCGTTTTACATTTCTATGTGGAAAATTGGAATCTCTGTCGGTACGCGACGAGAAATGACGCAAAAATAATTTTTATATGCTAATACCAAGGAAATAGAAAAAATAAATTCAGTACGCGATAATCCTGCCTGAAAATGCACCCCTCCAAACAACACTTTCCCACTATAATTTTCATATTTCTTATTGTCCACTGTGTTCTCTGTCGGTACGCGACTCTCTAAACGAAAAATCATTTTTTTTTAATCAATTAATATTTCAGTTCTTCTTAACGTTAAATTCCGACACAGCGTACTACTATCACTTCACTGAACTTAAAGATCGTACTCTTCTCATATTCGTACTCATTTATTCAGTTTGCTACCATACTCTTTCCTTCAATTTTTTTTCGACATGATTAATTAATAATTTTTTCAAGTCATCATTTTTCAAAATTTTGCGGGTGGGTTACCTACTTTTTGAAAAATTTGCGGGTGGGTCTATCCCATGGGATAACCATGGGCCATGTCTGATCGTAAATTGTAACAGTAATGAAGAGTTATAATCGTATTAAAGACTATTCACAATTCCGGTTAGATTGTGTAAACAACACATTTACTTCTCCGGTATTTTTTTACTCGCGGGGCACACCGTTCAATCCCGTGGTGCACGCCGCGAGGTACACCGCGGGGTAGAACACTTAGACGGGGTACCTCGCGAGCTGCAGCCTCTAGACGGGGAGCCCCGCGAGGTGGACGACGGCGTGCCTCGCGGGGCAGGAGGGACGGTTTGCCCCGCGAGGCATGCCGTCACTTCCACACCGTGGTGCACCTCGCGGTGTACCCCGCGAGATTTGGCCTCTCAACGGTGTGCCCCGTGAGCAAAAAATACCGGAGTTCCTAACCAATTGAAAACATGAATGCCACACGATGAAAATCATCGATTCTTTCTCTGCTCAAAGCAAACGTCAAGTAGATTAACCATCATCATCATTATTCTTCTTCTTATTATTATTATTATTATTATAAATCAATAAAAGAGGTGCATACATTGCATCTCCCGGTCCAACGACGCCATACTCTCCTTGACCATGGATAGACGAGGATACTTCTGGAGAAGACGATAGCCAACTTGGGTCACATCTCCCATCTATAATTACAAATCAATAAATCAATAAACTACCGTAAGTAATCAATATATCGATCGACAATGTATCATACAGTATACGTCATACGTGGGCGGCATTGTCGCTAGCGGCAAGAACCCACCCGGTTTTGGCACCCGACCCACCCGATTTAGCCAAAATTCGCCCAAAATGAACACGATTTGCAAGCCAAAATTCACTCAAACATGAAATTTTTACTTCCCACAAACCCGATTTTAATTTCCAGCGACAAAGGTTGCCCACGTATGGTATCACTTACATTGCGGTTCTTGTCCCTGATCTTCACTTTGAGATCAACATGCTTCTTGAGTAACTCTTCGGCGTGAGCAACATCATCCGGACGCACCTGGGGGTAAGTAGATGGGATAAGTAATGAGACAAGTGATAAGTCAGGAATGACTTAGCACTAACAAGGGAACCATAATGCATTCCCCTCGCGATATGTATAGTGACATATACCATTCGAATCAGTGGCCGATTCTGATAAGACATCGTTGATAAGCAATGTCAAATGTTAATGAGCTTCGAGAAAATCACACAAATCAGAGGCAAGGCAAGATGTAATTGAGATCAACTCGGCATTGAGCTATTATCCCAGCGACCCTTGTGGTGTGGTGGATAAGGCGCTCGTATTTCATTTTGTACATGGTTCGATGCCTTGTATGTGATACTATTTTTTACTGATTTTTCCAAGTTCAAAAGTTCAGATCTATTGCTTCATTATTATCCTTTGTAGATCATTATCGATCGTCTGCTTAACCTCTCATCTCTTGCTCGCTCGCTTTTGTATCTGCTTTTAAGGATTTTCAGCTTCTGATTCGATATGTATCATGGCAATTACGCCTTCCAACGTTGTCGCTCTTCTCGCTGCAGTCTTCCCACCGTCTTTAGATGAATCTGGAGCTACACGAGAGGAGCGGAGATTGGCTGACGGGATGGAGACGATTCTGATGACGATGATGGTGGAAGTTCGATACCCCGGTGGAAATATGCTTCGCAGTTGACATCCACACCACCAAGTGCCATTCACGTCTTTGCTCTTCTTGTTCTTTCATTAAGTGTCCCTGCTGTAACAATAGATATTGTTTCGATCATTATGTTGTTAAATTTCACAAATGCTAACGGCATAAACTGTTTATTGCTTTTATTCAGTCTTCGAAAAAAATCAGCAAAAATAGTATCACATACCAGGCATCGAACCATGTACAAAATGAAATGCGAGCTCCTTATCCACCACACCACAAGGGTCGCTGGGATAAGAGCTCAAAGCCGAGTTGATCTCAATTGCATCTTGCCTTGCCTCGGATTTGTGCGATTTTCATTATCGATTTTCTCGAAGCTCATTAAGACACCGGCTCAGTAAGATTCGAGGGTTGAGCCACTGACCCCGGACATCGACCTCACCGATTTGGCTCAAATTTTTTTTGTAGATACCCCCATGAGCCCCCATCACCAAATGGGTATTCATTAGGGCTGGATCCTTGAAACACAGAAGTGGCGGGTTCTCGAAATTTGAAAACTCGATTTTCACCAATAAAAAATGGAGCAACCTAGGACCAATGTTAGTGTCGATTAATTATAAGTATAAATATACAACAAAAACTGGCTATACGATGGTCCGGAGATACGATCGCAAACTGATTTTTTTACCTTCTCAAAATATTCTAAAATTAATTAAAATTATCAAACAAAAAACGGCAGCCCAATTTTTGCCTCATTTTATAGAGCAAAAAATTCCGCGTCGAATGAGGCAAAAAAAATTTAAAAAATCGATCGACCCGTGTTTTGAGAAAAAATCAACCTGAAGACGACCCGATTTTTTTTTGTTTTCAAACCCCCGCATGTTTGTACTCATATTGAAGAACTCGTCGAGTAGAACAACTTTCATATTGAACGTTTTGTCTGAAACTCATGTACAAGAGAAATGCATGAGTTTAATTTATTCTCACAGTTTTTCAGTCAATTTAGAGTAAATCGAAAGTAAAATATTTTTGGTGCACAAAGTGATTACGCCTATATTGTGGAACTCAAAAATTCATACTTAATTTGTTGTTTAACGAAAAAAATTGTTGGCCCTTATTCTGAAAAACATGGCCTCTAAAGTGGTCATGAAAAAAAAGTTGTCGAAACCTTGCCATGTTTATACTCATTTTTAAGAACTCGTCGAGTACATTATTTTTCATGTTGGTCGTATTCTATGAAAGTCGTTTGTTCTCAAGATACAAGCGATACAACAGATTTGGATTCAATAAATCTAAATTCATGTATTTCTCTTGTACATGAGTTTCAGACAAAACGTTCAACATGAAAGTTGTTCTACTCGATGAGTTCTTCAATATGAGTACAAACTTGATGGGGTTTGAAAATAAAAAGATTTTCGGGTCGTTTTCAGGTTCATTTATCTCAAAACACGGGTCGATCGATTTTTTATTTTATTGCCTCATTTGACGCGGAATTTTTTGCTCTATGAAATGAGGCAAAAATTGGGTTGCCGTTTTTTTGTTTTATAATTTTAATTAATTTTAGAATGTTTTGAGAAGGTAAAAAAATCAGTTTACGATCGGATCTCCGGACCATCGTATAGCCAGTTTTTGTTGTCTATTTGTACTTATAATTAATCGACACTAACATTGGTCCTAGGTCGCTCCATTTTTTTGTGGTGAAAATCGAGTTTTCAAATTTCGAGAACCCGCCACTTCTGTGTTTCAAGGATCTTGCTTATCAACGGGGTTTTATCAGAATCGGCTACTGATTCGAATGGTATATGTCACTAGACATATCGCGACGGGAATGCATTATGGTTCTCTTGTAAGCCATAGGCCACAAGTGCGAAATCAGCACTAAGTATGAATAGACTTAAGTAAGTGCTAAGTACTAAGCGACTTAAGTAAGTCCAAAATACTAAGTGCATCATGTAAGTACTAGATATTAAGTGACTTAAGTGCTTAACACAAAATGACTTAACAAAGTGCTAAATACAAAGTTCCTTAAATATGTTCTAAATGCTAAGTACATGACTTACATCATCTGACAGATCCTTCTCCCTCTTCTCAAACCACATGTAAATCTTCTTCATACCAGAATCGAAAGTCGATTGAATATCATACTCAAATATAGTCCTTTATTTATTATTACTAACAGTGCTAGGGGCAGAGCCGAAAATTGTTTTACTTCTGAGCTTTTTATATGAGTAGAATTACGCAGCGCGGAGAGGTGCTGCGCACTCATCCGCCTAGTAACTGTTGAGTTGGTCGCTTTTCTTATCCTTTGATACATTTTTACAGCTCAAAATTGCTCAAAATAACCTATTTCATCAATCCTAACACGAAAAACTACCCTAGAACACTTTATTTCAGTCAGGAAAAATCAGCCAAAGTTTTGGATCGAATCGGGGTTCGAACCCGCCCGTACTAAGCGACTTAAGTAAGTCCAAAATACTAAGTGCATCATGAAGTACTGGATATTAAGTGACTTTTTAAGTCTTTAAAAGTAACTTAAAAGTGATTAATACAAAGTGACTTAGCAAAGTACTAAATACAAAGTTCCTTAAATATGTTCTAAATGCTAAGTACATTACTTACATCACGTGAAAGATCCTTCCTCTTCTTCTCAATCCACGTGCACACCTTCTTCATATCAGAATCGAACATCGACTGAATGAGATACTCAAATTTAGTCCTTTATTTATTAGTATTACATTCATAAATAAATTAATTTAAACTTATTACTGCCAGTTGTTTCCTTTGTAAACAGTCTTGAAAAAATATCTAGTGTAAGACAACTTCCAAATAGTTTTACCGCCATTCTACCGTCAATACTACTGTATCCCCTCCTTAACTACAGTATTCTTTCCCTGACTATAGTATCCCTTCCCTAACTACAGTATTACTTCCCTGACAACAGTATCATCCTGACTACAGTATTCCTTCCCTGACTACAGTATCCCCCCCCCCTAACTACAGTATCCCCTCCCTGGCTACAGTACTCACTTCTTCCAGATCGACGTGCCCGAGGTCTTCCTGTTGCATGGATGTACCGAGTGCCTTCTTCTCCTGCAAACATCATTGTAGGTATAATTGTGGGGAAAATCGAATTTTCCGTATTTCCGTATTTCCGATATTTACAATTTCGATTCTCTGAAAATATTTTTCCTGGGCAGCCCCGGTATGTATCATATCAAAATACTTCAAAGAGAAACGCAAAACCAACTCATCTGTCCTTCAATGATCAGTATGGCAATTAAAATTACACACAGACCCCCTCTCTCTCTATTACATAAACAAGTAAGATGAAATCACTGGTCAAGATGAGATGCTCCTCTCACGGCTCACCAAATCACAAGTGTGACCCAGTTCAACAACAATTTTCGACTACCGTACCTTGGCCTGTCGACCATTGATCCTCTTGATCAAATGCTGCACTGCTTCCGCACGACCCTTGATCTCAGCATCAATTTCATCCACCCTCTTGACCAGTTCATCGATCGAGTAGATATCGTGACCGTAATCCTCCGTCAACAGTTCATTCTCCATATCATCTACAAGTAATCAATAGTAATCAATCAATAACCACTCGATCAATCGATAACACGCCACCCTTACATTATACCAATACGCTAACACACAACTAGTCAGTTACCGTAACCCTCAGTACATAGTCACTACATTATACTCATAGGTGGGCACGTTGGGGGAAAGGCTGTGCGCAAACCGGAGAAGCTGGTATGCAAGGCTGCGCACATAGCAATTTTTTTGACAAATTGGGCTGGAAATTTCACAATTTTTGCAAGGCAAGGCTATGCGCAAGATCCCGATGTGAAGGCAAGGCTGTTCGCAAAATTTTTTCGTTCTCACACACCCACCTATGATCATACTCATACGTTTTCGGTGCCCTCGCCATTGTTTTCTATAGTGGGTCTATTTTCGAAATAATATGAGTCAATTTAAAAAAAATCGCTATTTTTCGCTTAAAAATCGTCATTTTTAGCTTATTTTCGTATAAAGTGGTTGAAAATGAGCCATATATAGAGCAGCTATCTTCGAATCTTATTCATTTCTAAAGTATCGCTTTGAGTTTATCCTCTTTTCCTCATTATATAAGAAGCGATAAATATATTATTATTATTATTACTTACCGATCCACTTCTTCATTTCGTCCATTTTACACTCGAGCACATGGCAGTCGTATGCGTTGCTCAGTCGGACACATTTCTCGTTGCTCGCACGACGCAACTCCAGCCAGCCAGAGCGAAGCTCAATCAGTTGGGCGGACACCTGCAAGTACCCAATATCTTTTTGATATATGATAAATTAAATTTTATTAATTAATTCAGTCCCAATTCATTCCATCACATTTTACAACAGAAAAAATCGTATGCAAGAACGCAAAAGGAAGAATCCAGTCACTACAAAATAACTATGAAAATGTTTCAACTAAGCGCATTACTAGCAAAGCTATCGATATTCTACAGTAATCATGATCTACCGTAATCCCTCGCTAATTACCGTACCTGATCCTTATTGTAGTGTCCCTGCTTGATGAGATCCTCGCCGGATTGCACGCATGTGTGCACCCATTGCTCTTTCTTCATAAGCTTCGCATCGAATGCGCGATGCTGCAAAGACCAATCAATCAATCGATACTACCGTATACCTCATGGAGCTCACTTCTCAAGAAATGAATCAATCAATCGATACTACCGTATACCTCATGGAGCTCACTTCTCAAGAAATGAATCAATCAATCGATACTACCGTATACCTCATGGAGCTCACTTCTCAAGAAATGAATCAATCAATCGATACTACCGTATACCTCATGGAGCTCTCTTCTCAAGAAATGAATCAATCAATCGATACTACCGTATACCTCATGGAGCTCTCTTCTCAAGAAATGAATCAATCAATCGATACTACCGTATACCTCATGGAGCTCTCTTCTCAAGAAATGAATCAATCAATCGATACTACCGTATACCTCATGGAGCTCTCTTCTCAAGAAATGAATCAATCAATCGATACTACCGTATACCTCATGGAGCTCTCTTCTCAAGAAATGAATCAATCAATCGATACTACCGTATACCTCATGGAGCTCTCTTCTCAAGAAATGAATCAATCAATCGATACTACCGTATACCTCATGGAGCTCACTTCTCAAGAAATGAATCAATCAATCGATACTACCGTATACTTCACGGAGCTCACTTCTCAAGAAATGAATCAATCAATCGATACTACCGTATACCTCATGGAGCTCACTTCTCAAGAAATGAATCAATCAATCGATACTACCGTATACTTCATGGAGCTCACTTCTCAAGAAATGAATCAATCAATCGATACTACCGTATACCTCATGGAGCTCACTTCTCAAGAAATGAATCAATCAATCGATACTACCGTATACTTCATGGAGCTCACTTCTCAAGAAATGAATCAATCAATCGATACTACCGTATACCTCATGGAGCTCACTTCTCAAGAAATGAATCAATCAATCGATACTACCGTATACTTCATGGAGCTCACTTCTCAAGAAATGAATCAATCAATCGATACTACCGTATACTTCATGGAGCTCACTTCTCAAGAAATGAATCAATCAATCGATACTACCGTATACCTCATGGAGCTTTCCTTTCAACTCGGACTTGTCGAGATACGTTTCATCGTTTGCCCTCTTCAGCTTGTCGTTGAACCAGGTGGCGAGGGAACGAGATGAACTGAGGAAATTGTGGAACCTGAACATCAATTAATCGATAACCCGTAATCAACAAATATCTATAATTAACGTTTATTTAATTACTTGAGAGAGTCGCGCAGGAGGGCAAGACGTGTAGCGCAAGTTTCCAGAAGACGTCCATTTCGAGCATTCACACTCTCAACGCGCTGAACGAACAACAATGATTTATTTGACAGTGCACTCCTGTCACATCCCCGTTTCATCTTGGTCTCATCAGCTCAAGGCTTCATTGCGCACACTATTTCTCTGTTCTCTAGCAACGATAGAGCGTAGAGCGTTGAAGAGACCGTTGACAAAGTTTCCGGTGCCTTTCAGTGGAAGTGCTTAATCTAATTCATCGCAGTGTTCCAAGTACAAATAAAACAAACAAAAATGATCAATTATCTTACATCCGCAATCGCTCCTACATACTTTAAACCCGGCTCAGCCATCAGTCTCTCGCCCTCCCTGATCAGCAACTGCAGTTTGTCCGATTGTGCGAGCATCGTCTGTAACATTCGCATAATTAGCTCCGCCCACTACCGTAATCACCGCCATAGGAAAAGTATGTTACGAAGTGCCAAGTCTGACCGGATTTTGAGCCAAAATTTCACAAAAATTGAAAAACCTGACCTGATTTTGAACCAAATTTGCCAAAAATCGAAAAACCTTATCGGCTATTGAAGATCGATAGCCTAGCTATTCGACCTATGTATTCCTTCCCTTCCTTGACTACAGTACTCCTTCCCTGACTACAGTATCCCCTCCCTAACTACAGTACTCCTTCCCTGACTACAGTATCCCCTCCCTAACTACAGTACTCCTTCCCTGACTACAGTATCCCCTCCCTAACTACAGTACTCCTTCCCTGACTACAGTATCTCCTCCCTAACTACAGTACTCCTTCCCTGACTACAGTATCCCCTCCCTAACTACAGTATTCCTTCCCTGACTACAGTATCCCCTAAACTTCAGTATTCCAACCAAGCTATTCGACTTATGATCAGCACTTCCGTGCAGGAGACAGTGACAGTGTGCCCAACCTTCTCGAATTCTCTGTGTTTCTTGATCAGAAGTCGGGCGGCGTCACGCGTATCTCCGAGGTCATCAGAGCTCAGGAACGCTTCCTTGTCAGTGAGCCACGAGTCAACCTCAACACATCAAATTATCAATTGAAGTGGTAATAATCTTTATGAAAAGTACAATAGAGCGAATCGAAAGTACTCACAAATGCTATGAAGTTACAACTATGGTAAGATATTGTGATACGTTGAGTGCAAAAAAGGACATAGAATTAGGGGGAGTGATCAACCAATCAATAAATAAATTAATCAATAAATCAATAATCTCACCTGGTTGGAGTGCTTAAAGAAGAGCTCGTACTCCTCGAGCAGACGCGAGATATTGGCACGCTCCGACTCCAACGTCTGCAAGCCAATTGATCAATCGATAATCAAAGTTACCGTAATCAACGATTCTTTTCGAGACCTGGTCATACTACCGTACCCGTCTGAGCTGGTGCTCGTCCACGTTTTTTCAGTTATTGTTAGTAAAACAATGTTTTCTTTCTGTCAAGCTTTCTTACCCATTTGCCATTCTCTTATACCGCGCTCTGGCTTTTCTAGCAATAACTGAAAAACGCACGTGGACGTGAACGACAACCCGAAATACATTCACTCTCCGCTCTGGCAACGCTCTCTCGTAGACAAAAGAAAGCGAGCGAGCGTGGCCAGAGCGGAGAATTACAAATTATCTCGGTGAATCACTTTAAGTAAACATTTCTTTGACGATAGTAAATTGCAAATATTACCGATTTTCCAAAATCAAATAAATAACATATTTTGATTACAAACCACCTGATTTGTCGACTTGTTCATGATGGGCCGTAATGATGGCAAGGAGAGACTGTAATGATGGCAAGGATTAGAAGTTGCAGAGTTTAATGCATACACAGAGAATCTGGAGCAAGCTTGCCGCAAACATTCAAAAGTCTAGCGAATTGAGAATAAATTGCTCCGTTGTTGCCTTCACGACGACAGTTTCAAAGCAATTTACTTGCAACTTGCTTCGTTGTTGCTTTAGAGCTGAGTTTAGGGTTAATTGCCGGTTATTTGTTTCATCCTTGCTACTTAACCGTATAGGACGGACAAACCAAATGACCGCGGGTAATTTCAGTAGATCGGAAAATGTAACACTATCGGAACAAAAAATTTGTTGTTGTGAAATTTTATCGACCGCCATTTTGCGGATTATGTGTTATTTCTTGTTTTGTAGACTCTTTTTCGATGTTTCTGTAAGGGAATGTATGAAACTGCTACGGTTAATTGATTTTGTAGCGAAAGGGATCTTGTATAAGCAATTAGTATTTTTGTGTATGATGTACTATCTCGTTGTCAGATTTATACGTGTCTGTATCCGGCGTACGGCCAAATTGCGCCCATTTTGCGGAATACGTCTTGTCTCCTGCATGTGAATCGATAGAATCATACATTTTCATACCCTCAAAATATGAGGATTGACCCAGCATATACGGTTCATATTCAGGATCGACCCATGATATTACGCTCATTTTACGCTAAAAGTTACAATTTAAGCGAAGAAGGTATTTTGAGATTCATTTAGGTAAATTGACCCGTCATATTTTGAAAATCGACCCGCTATACTCTGGTGTTGAAATCCTTGCATGATCACGAATACAAGTATAATCATGCATTATTCAACATTCCATGCATGATCATGCATGGAATATCCGTGGTTCGTGATCATGCATGGATCTTCCGTAATCATGCACGAATTTTCCGTGATCATGCAATGACAAAATCCATGCATGATCACAAATAATCCATGCATGATTCGAGTATATTCCATGCATGATCATGCCAATAATTGCACGAATTTTACTTGGATCATGCAAGGATTCAAACACCTGAGTATATATAAATTATGTGAGGTCGCCGAAAATGTATGGATAGAATATTTAAATGGATCAATAGAGTAGTGCGGACTCTAAGCCTAAGCTTTCCTTAACTAAGGAACTCTGCTGAGTGTGAATACTAACTGAATCGATAGAATATTTAAATGGATCAATAGAGTAGTGCGGACTCTAAGCCTAAGCTTTCCTTAACTAAGGAACTCTGCTGAGTGTGAATACTAACTGAATCGATAGAATATTTAAATGGATCAATAGAGTAGTGCGGACTCTAAGCCTAAGCATTCCTTAACTAAGGAACTCTGCTGAGTGTGAATAGTAACCGAATCGACAGAATATTTAAATGGATCAATAGAGTAGTGCGGATAGTACGCCTAGGCTTAAACGTTAAACAAATGAACTCGATTGATTGATGAGAGTATAAAGCGATATTTTTTCTGTTTGAAAACAAAACAAGAAATAAGACATACATATTCCGCACAATGGCGGTCGATAAAATTTCGCAACAACACAATTTTTTGTTCCGATAGTATTAAATTTTCCGATCTACTGAAATTACCCGCGGTCATTTGGTTCGTCCGTCCTATAAGCTACAGGACGGACGAACCAAACGACCGCGGTCATTTGGTTTGTCCGTCCTATACGGATCACGATCCTTGCTCTGTTTATGGAGCAAGGATGAAACAAGTTGCTGGCAAATTATATTTTACTTGTTTTGTGTCGGGCAAGTTTGCGGCAAGGGTTGGGTGAGGTTGCGGCGATATTCCCCGTAAGCTCGCCCGATACTTGCGGCAAGCTTGCACCAGATTCTCTGTGTAATGAATGATTCACTTACCGTTCACGATTGCTGGGGACAGCACCACCAGCCTGATGTGTTCGTTGCTGCGTCTGTTGGTTGCGCTTACGCATTGCTGCAATAAATAAAAAAAAATTGCAAGAAAGAATAAGGAAAAACAAGAAAACAAAACAAAAACAGAGACGCTGCGAAAAGAAAGAACCCTGTCACTCTTGAAATTAATATTTTCCCGCATTTTCATTTATCCGTTCCATCCGTCACCTGCAGTACGCCTCACTTTTAGTGGTAATTTCAAAATATATTTAAAAAACTTAATAATCATTAATAATTACAGTTTTCTATTCCCATTTTTTTTTATTTTCGTGCTTATTCTTGTATCGCATTAGAATAGACATCATCGATTACGTTGAAAACAATAAAAATATAATTTTTCTATACTTTTGAAATTTCCATAATGCGCCCCCACAGCATTCTGGTCCAAGCCATTTTTCTTCCAAAGCAAGACAAAGGAGAGACCATTGTATTCGAGAGAGTTTGTATGTTGAGCGGTCGTTCTTGCTTTGAAAGTCATGAGAACGCTGTGCCCCTAACATAATGCCTTGTACTATTAGCTATAAAACACAAGTTTCATAGTATACGTTTTTTTACCATACCGTAATTTTTTTGGCATTTTGCCAAATTTTCGATGCGCGCTCTCCCTGTGTTAGAGAAACGCTGTGCACACGTGGTCGAATCGGATACGGACACTACATCATCTGTCTTCTCGCTCACTTGTCCATTTCAACTGATCCTGATGTGCGATACTGTGTATCGATTATCGATTGTTGCATACCAAGGTGTCAGGAATAGGTGTAGTTTACGTCGAGAGACTGCAAACATGAACATTTTCATTAAAAATTAAATTAAATTAAATTTCGAATTAAAAATTCTTAAATTATTATAAAGATTATTATTTATTTAAAGGACAGTGCGCAACCACTCATCTATCCCACTATTGTGTCTATCATCAACCCGTTTCATAAAAAATCCGAAATATAAAGTATAAAATATGTTTGTAAATAAAATAAAATAAAAAAACATATGTTTGATCAGGCTAGATTCGCTGCGAAGCCGTACAGATTCAGCGTGAGCATGGGCAGTGAGGACAGTGTGGCTGGGTAAGCTCGCTTATATTAAATAAGAAAAAAAGTACACATTATAGGGTTGCAGGAACTTCTTCGGTTTCTGGCCACCCCCCCCCCCCCTCAACCCCCAACCCCCTCCATTTCGATATTTTCGATCGAATGGAGCGGTCGTCTTCACTGGGAGGACGATGTCCACGGGGGCGAAATGCTCCCCGAGCTCTCCTCAAGATGGGAGAGCTCTGGACTGAAATCAATGAAATATCACTGAACTAGATGAATTTGGAGGATGATTCTACATATTTTAAAGTGATAAATCTTTTAAAAAATTATATAACAATAAGACCATGTTCAGTTTCTCGACAGAGTGGATCAAGTTCGAGGGAGAAACGTCTCCTAAAGTGGACAAAACGTAAGGATTTCTAATCTGCAAATTCATTTTAATGATACTCGCTCAATAGAAAGCCTCTGAAATCGCTTCAACCGCAGAAATACACTATTCTATTGAAACTTTTTGATACAAACTTATCCGAATTTCGCGTCAATCCGCTCTGGCAATGCTCCCTCGTAAACAAGGAAAGCGAGAGACTGTGGCCAGAGCTCAGAGTTTTAAATTAGCTTGGCATGTGTCTTTACGTGCTAATTTTAAATTCTCTCTCAATCTCTCCTCTCTCTCTCTCTCTGGCAATGATCTCTCGTAGACAAAGAAAGCGAGAGAGTGAGAGAGCCAGAGCGGATAGTTTCCAATTAGCAGTCAAAGTTCATTTTGTGAAAAATTTGCCAGTAAATTGTACGAAACGATAAATATTTATTATTATTCTTATTATTGCAGTGACAATTGGCGTGTGATCCCGGGTGAGTCATGGTACTTGGGCGAGCACACCCGAAAGCAATGCAGATTGTGGATGGAGAAATCGGAATAAAGGAATTACAATAATTGAATAAATTATTTTTCTCTATTTTGAAGTGTAGCTATCATTGTTGTGACGTCTTTCTGTTGTTAATTGCACTGAATTTTTAATAAATGACATTTTTCTGAGCTTTAATGCAATTCGTATCCACTTTAAGTAGACTTGTAAGTCTATTTCAAGTGAAACATATCTCTACTTAAATTGTGACATCACTATGCAGGTCTACTTAAATTGTCAGTCACTTGAAGTAGATTTAAAGTAAACTTCAAGTCAATGACTTATTTGAAGTAGACTTCAAGTTTTCAAATACTAATCGAGGAGAAACAAATTCGTGATGATAGTCGTGACGGAGAATTGCGCACAACCTGAAGCATGGTACGCTCATAGTTGTACAGCGAGAACAAATCATTGAGGTTAGTTTGCTTTTATCGATTGATCAGTTATCATAAGATTATCAATGTTATCACAATGTATGCAAGAGATTTTTTTCAATGTGGATTTTACAAGTATGAAATTAGCAATGGGATAAACTGCATTATAATCGACTAATTGTAAGGGATCAAATATAGGATGAGAAATGTAAAAATCAATAAATATACTGCAATTATCGATTAATTGGTTATCACAAGATTGTCAATGTTATCACAACGTATACAAGAGATTTGTTTCAATGTGGATTTTACAAGTATGAAATTAGCAATGGGATAAACAAACAACAGTATAATCGACTAGGGGATCAAATATAGGATGAGTAATGTAAAAATCAATAAATATGCTACAATTATCGATTAATTAGTTATCACAAGATTGTCAATGTTATCACAATGTATACAAGAGACATGTGTCAATGTGCAGTTAACATGCACAGTTTTCTGGTGTAAGCCATTTTTCTTCGAAAGCAAGACAAGCGATAGAGCATTAATTTTGAGAGAGCTTCTATGTTAAGCGGTCGTTCTGGCTTTCAAAATCAACCGAATACTGTGCATGAGCTTCTGATTGTCGAGGGAGATTTCTAGATGACGACGTCGATCTACTCCATTACTTCTGACGGATGCACGACGCTTCAGTACCTCCAGACGACGCTGCAATGGCACATTTATAGGTTATAGGGAGGGGATACTGTAGTCAGGGAAGGAATACTGTAGTTAGGGAGGGAATACTGCATAGGTCGAATAGCTAGGTTATAGGGAGGGGATACTGTAGTCAGGGAAGGAATACTGTACTTAGGGAGGGAATACTGCATAGGTCGAATAGCTAGGTTATCGGTTTTCAAAATTCGGTCAGGTTTTTCGAATTTTTGTGAAATTTTGGCCCAAAATCCGGTCAGGCATGGTACTTTGCAACATACTTTTTGACCTATGACTACTATACAAGACAGCAATTTAATTTACTTTTACTTTTACTTTTAATCTACTTTTGTAAAGGCAAAAAGGTTAGCAATTGCTATCACTCATAGAACACATGAAACCAGAGTTCACCGGGTTGAGCGCCAATTACCAATTAATATTCCACTGATTAATCAATTTTATAAAAATCAATAAGTCAATCAATATCCTCTTACCTGATCAATGTAAGGACTCTCCGGATGTTTCTTCTTGATGAGATCATCAGCGGTTTTGGTGAACGCGAGCAGACACCCCTCGAGGGCTTCCAACGTCGCTTCCAGAGCACGATGACGATTCAGCAGATGCTCAATCGATTCCACAGAATCCTCAACGGAATATGGTAGATTATCGATCTACAGTGCGACACAGATAGACACAGCTACAGTACCACACAGTTACAGTACCACACAGCTACAGTAATTTGTTAAAACATGCGAGACGACACCGTATCTATTACCCAATATAAAACACTATCTGAGAGAATTCAACAACTGGGATATTTTTTGGTATCGCTGAAAAATAGATTTTTGTTGTTTTATGTATGATAATTACATGCTCCATGAGTGTAGTTCACTGGTGCTTGGAAATTCCTTCCAATTGAAAATTCGCTTCAGGAGGTGACCACACCACGATTTGGCGCCTTTTCCTAAAAAGTTTATTTCGAATCGATTCGGGAGTGGATGTAATCGACTCCTTAGCTAATTCTAAGAAACTATTGTTGAGGAGTGTTTTTCGATCAACGGATAACGAAGGCTGGAATTGGGAATTTTCGAAAAATTTTTTACATTAAATTAATTCTCACTATTTTCCCATGGGGCGGGAAAACTTTTTATTTGCTTAATAGCTTCTACATATTATATTACACCTTTGGTTTAAAATTCATAATTTTTTAAAAATACGAATTATATGAACTAATCATTTTTATAACGAATTCGTGAATTATGGTGTGCTCCTACAGTAATCCCTAATCAGTTAATTTAGTTTTTTCGCTAGTTTTAAGCATATTTTCAGCGCTTTTCTTTATAATGTTAGAGATATATGATTATTCTGCACCATCGGAGTGCAGCTGCACGGCATATGTGATGACCACATTACTGATCGTACTTGTACTGTACGTGTACTGTAATTTACGTGCTCTCTCTTATTCTCTGACCAGTCTATCAAACCGACAAGAAAGAGCACGGAACGGCATGAGCATTGTAACAAACTCGCAAGCTGGCTCGGATACGAAAGTGAATAAAATTTACAGTACAAGTGCGATCAGTAATGTAATCTCCACATATACCGTGCAGTTGTACTCCGATGGTGCAGAATAATCATATACATCTAATATTGTAAAGAAAAGTGCAGAAAAAATGCTTAAAACTAGCGAAAAAACCAAATTAACTAATTAGGGATTACTGTAGGAGCACACCACAATTCATAAAAATGATTAGTTCATATAATTCGTATTTTTAAAAAAAATAATGAATTTTAAACCAAAGGTGTAATATAATATGTAGAAGCTATTAAGCAAATAAAAAGTTTTCCTGCCCCATGGGAAAACAGTGAGAATTAATTTAAAGTAAAATTTTTTTCGAAAATTCCCAATTCCAGCCTTCGTTATCCGTTGATAGAAAAACTCTCCTCAACAATAGTTTCTTAGAATTCGCCAAGGAGTCCATTGCACTCACTCCCGAATCGATTGGATTCGAAATAAACTTTTTAGGAAAAGGCGCCAAATCGTGGTGTGGTCACCTCCTGAAGCGAATTTTCAATTGGAAGGAATTTCCAAGTACCAGTGAGAATTAACTCATGGAGCCTGTAATTATCATACATAAAACAAAAAAATCTATTTTTCATCGATACCGCACCTATGTCGATTTTCTCAGATAGTGTGTTATATAACCTTTTAAGAAAGCAGTGATAGGATTCTACAAGATAAAAAATCGATAAACTACAGTATACAGCTACAGTAATCAATGAATATACTGACTCCACGATCGGAACAGTTAAAGAAGGCTTCGTGATCATTGGATACGGCGTCGATGCGGTCGGCCTCTCGATTGAACAATAGAAGTTGGAGATGGTGACGGAGGAAGGAGTCACGATCAAGCCATAGAGACCAGATCACTGAGAGACGCAAACTCTACTATTTTCAAACTAGTAGTTTACTTATATTTCCCACCAGACGTAAACTTGCAAGTCTCCCGATCGAACGACGCCAGACTCTCCTTGACCATGGATAGACGAGGATTCTTCTGGAGAAGACGACGGCCAACATCTTCAACCTATAATTACAAATCAATAAATCGATAAACTACCGTAAATAATCAATATATCGACCGACAATCTATCATACAGTATAACTCATACGTGGGCGGCATTGTCGCTAGCGGCAAGAACCCACCCGGTTTTGGCACCCGACCCACCCGATTTAGCCAAAATTCGCCCAAAATGAAAACGATTTGCAAGCCAAAATTCACTCAAACATGAAATTTTTACTTCCCACCCACCCGATTTTAATTTCCAGCGACAAAGGTTGCCCACGTATGCCATCACTTACATGGTTTATCTCGCGCCAGATGTTCTCTTCGAGATCAATGTGCTGCTTGAGTAACTCTTCGGCCTGAGCCACATCATCCGGACGCACCTAGATGGAATAAGTCATGAGACAAGTGATAAGTCAGGAATGACTTAGCACTAAGCCAAAGGGCACAAGTGCGAAATTAGCACTAAGTATGAAGAGACTTAAGTAAGTCCAAAATACGAAGTGCATCATGTAAGTACTAGATATTAAGTGACTTAACACGGATCTCCTGTAAAAGTGTATGAAGCCATTGCACAGAAAAAAATAATTTTCTTCTTTTTTTATTAATAGTTGTTAGAATGGCCTGACTGAGTGCGAAAACAACATTTTGAAATTTTGGTTTTCGTAATTTGCATAATTATGCAATTTTTTTACCGTCAACTTCTCGCTTCGTTTTTGAGCAACTGTGTAAAATTTTTTTTCATTCGGTTCCTAATGATCTCCTCTACAAATAACTCAACTAAGGATATGGTCGGAAATGTTGTTATTCATGTGTTATTGTATGAAAACTGTTTTTTTTGCATACAAAATGCAATGTTTCTCGAAATTTTTCTCTAAAGGATAAGAGTTTTATTGCAGATTCGGATTCCCCGTCCTCGAATTGGGGTATCCTGATATATAATTTAACCCAACTCTGTCCGCCCAATAGGGATACTGTATATCATCGTCCTGGACTTAGTGCAATTTTCTCTCAAATCACATTTTTGGTTGTAAATCAGCTCAAACTTGTTAATGTACTCATTAGCATATTTAAACCCTGTATCTCGACCAACCTGAAAAAATTGGTCGAAGAAACTGTTTGAGTCATTCTTGACTCAAACAGTTATCCATTCTTATCCACTGAACATTCGCAAAACTCTGAGAACTCACTATTATTATTATTATTATTATATCATGGAATGCATCCGAAGTTATCACTCTCGCATCCTCGAATGTTCTCTTCTCTCGGACATGATGAATCGATGGTTTAAAGTGAATTGAAAAAGAAAACATCATTATATTTGAAAACAAAATGAAAACGCTGGAGTTTTTAAGTTGCATCAAGCCAGAAATGCGAAAAACCGCTAATAAAATCAGTTTTCGATTCATAACTCAAAAATGGTTGTTGTTGAGAATTCGAACCACTAAGACAATTTTTTCAGGTTGGTCGAGATACCGGGTTTAGATATGCTAATGAGTACATTAACATAAGTTTGAGCTGATTTACAACCAAAAATGTTATTTGAGCGAAAATTGCACTAAGTCCAGGACGACGATATACAGTATCCCTATTGGGCGGCTATTGGGCGGTGATAAGGAGAGATTGAGTGCCACCCAGAGGAAGATGGAGCGGAAGATGATAGGAGTTACGTTGCGAGATCGCTGGAGAAATGAACGTGTAAGGGAGACCACCAAGCTACGAGATTGGATACAGGAAAGCTTAAAACGAAAAGCTCAATGGGCCCTCAAGATCCGGAATATGAAGTTGGAACAGTGGAGTCGTGCTACTACGGTGTGGACGCCGTACAACAGGAACCGCCCTTGTGGAAAACCTCGCGTACGCTGGAGAGACGATCTGACTCGAGCTATTGGAAGACACTGGTGGAATGCAACCTATGATGAATATAGACCCATCCTCATCTGAGCATATATTGCCTGATTTGATAAATTGATTGATTGATTGGGCGGACAGAGTTGGGTTAAATGATGTATCAGGATACCCTAATTCGAGTACGGGGAATCCGAATCTGCAATAAAACTCTTATCCTTTAGAGAAAAATTTCGAGAAACATTGCATTTTGTATGCAAAAAAAAACAGTTTTCATACAATAACACATGAATAACAACATTTCCGACCATATCCTTAGTTGAGTTATTTGTAGAGGAGGTCATTAGAAACCGAATGAAAAAAAATTTTACACGGTTGCTCAAAAACGAAGCGAGTTACACTCATTTGAAGTTGACGGTAAAAAAATTGCCTAATTATGCAAATTACGAAAAACAAAATTTCAAAATGTTGTTTTCGCACTCAGTTAGGCCAGTCTAACAACTATCAATAAAAAAGAGGAAAATTATTTTTTTCTGTGCAAAAAGGTTTTTATTTTCATACACTTTTACAGGAGATCCGTGTCAAGTGCTTAAGAGAGATGGCCGTTAAGACTCGACCACCCCCTGGACGCGTGCGCTAGCAATGAGAACTGGGAGTCCATACTTGGGTGTTAGGAGTGTCACCGGCCCTTATTACACAAAACAGCAGAAATTTCCTGTTTGTGCCCTCAGGCTATTAACAAAAATATTTTTTTTTAAAAACGTTAAAAAATCATAATTTTTCAAATTGTTGAGATGAAGTCTAAATATCGTTTGCGATGCATCTAGGGTGCACAGACCTTGCTAATTCACAATTAGCATTGAATGTCCGTTGATTCCTAAACCACTTTTTTTACTCAAAATTTTGGTTTATTCGGACAAATCATCGCTTGTTGTAGATTGCTCCCAAAATTTCCGACTAGGTATTGTAGCCTAAGCAATTCTGCATTGATATAACTTAAAACTGGGTTCTTCCCGATCGACCATTTTGTCGAATTTTTCGATCGAAGTTCCGTCATCGATGGTTTTCCCGAACAAATGCATTTTCCAAACGATTGGTGCGGAATTGTGCTCTACACAAAGTTTCGAGGTGAGACCAGTAAAATGACACAAGAATCCCATCACTTGGATCAATTTGAAAATTTCGATTTTCACGACCCGGGGGTCACGGTCTGAAAATTTCAAAATTTCTCAAGTTTGAAATGTTTTCATTTATGGGGCTTATTGTGAAGTACTAATGATGTGAATAATATTCAGCCAATGCTCAATAGCTGATCTCTCCTTTCAACCAATTTTTCGAAAATTTTCATTCTATTTGAGTGCAAAAAATCAGAATTGTGTTTGAATCGGATTCCAACTTGCTTTCTGTAACATTCTGTCATAGTACTTTACAATGTACATAATCTATATGAAAATCGTTTAATTTCGAAAATTCAGTTTTTTTTTGCCATGACCCCGGGGTCATGGAAATCGATTTTTCAAAAGTTAGCCGAATGCCGGGATTCCAGTTCTACTATGTTTACTCATCACGAAACTTCACATTGTCATTGTCATTTGCTCATTGTCGCAGCATTCGAGTTTACAAACTGCAATATTTCAGAAATTTGCCGAAAAAGTAGTCACTCAAATTGAATTTTTTGAATTTTCGAAATTAAACGATTTTCATATTGATTATGTACATTGTAAAGTACTATGACAGAATGTTACAGAAAGCAAGTTGGAAACTGATTCAAACACAATTCTGATTTTTTGCACTCAAACAGAATGAAAATTTTCGAAAAAATGGTTGAAAGGAGAGATCAGCCATTGAGCATTGGTTGAATATTATACACATCATTAGTACTTCACAATAAGCCCCATAAATGAAAACATTTCAAACTTGAGAAATTTTGAAATTTTCAGACCATGACCCCCGGGTCGTGAAAATCGAAATTTTCAAATTGATCCAAGTGATGGGATTCTTGTGTCATTTTACTGGTCTCACCTCGAAACTTTGTGTAGAGCACAATTCCGCACCAATCGTTTGGAAAATACGTTTGGAAAATACATTTGTTCGGGAAAACCATCGATGACGGAACTTCGACCGAAAAATTCGACAAAATGGTCGATTGGGAAGAACCCAGTTTTAAGTTATATCAATGCAGAATTGCTTAGGCTACAATACCTAGTCGGAAATTTTGGGAGCAATCTACAACAAGCGATGATTTGTCCGAAAAAAACAAAATTTTGAGTAAAAAAAGTGGTTTAGGAATCAACGGACATTCGATGCTAATTGTGAATTAGCAAGGTCTGTGCACCCTAGATGCATCGCAAATGATATTTAGACTCTATCTCAACAATTTGAGAAATTATGATTTTTAAACGTTTTCGCACTTAAATTAATTTTTCTAATAGCCTGAGGGCACAAACAGGAAATTTCAGGTGTTTTGTGTAATAAGGGCCGGTGACAGTCCTAACACCCAAGTATGGACTCCCAGTTCTCATTGCTAGCGCACGCGTCCGGGGGTGGTCGAATATGATCGAGTCTTAGGGAACATGCCTCTTAATACAAAATGACTTAACAAAGTGCTAAATACAAAGGTCCTTAAATATGTTCTAAACGCTAAGTACATTACTTACATCAACTGAAAGATCCTTTTTCTTCCTCTCAATCCACATGTACACCTTCTTCATCCCAGAATTGAACTTCGACTGAATAACATACTCAAATTTAGTCCTTTTATTTATTAATATTACATTCATAAATAAATAAATTTAAACTTTTTACTGCCAGTTGTTTCCTTTGTAAACAGTCTTGAAAAAATATCTAGTGTAGGACAACTTCCAAATAGTATTACTGTAATCCTACCGTCAATACTACAGTATTCCCTACCAAACTACAGTATTCCTTCCCTGACGACATTATCCCCTCCCTAACTACAGTATTCCTTACCTGACTACAGTATCCCCGATATTTACAATTTCGATTCTCAGAAAATATTTTTCGAGGACAGTCCTATGTATAACATCAAAATACTTGTAAGAGCAACGCAAAACCAACTCATATGTCCTTCAATGATCATTATGGCAATTAAAATTACACACAAACCCCTCTCTCTCTCTATTACATAAACAAGCACTGGTTCAAGAGGGTTCTCTCACGTTATAAATGCCATTTCGTTTAGAGATCAAACTACAGATCGTTGGGATCAAATATCAAAGATCAACTTAAATTGAGCCATTGGATGGCCACATCTGCTTCCTCGTACACTTCTCTCACATCCGACAATGCACGCAGTCTCTCAAGGCAGAAATTGCTCAAACTTTGGATTTTTTAAAAATCCATGTACAGATCCATTTCGGATTTTTAAACATACATTCTTATTCTACAGAGAAAGAGCTTTCAAATAAGCTATAAATCGTTACTTATCGCCACCTTGATACAAAAGAGACTCCTTGATAATGCCTCAGACATGGTCGATGGTTATCCCATGGGATAGACCCACCCGCAAAAATTTGACTTTTATGGGTACCCACCCGCAAAATTGGACCATAAATTGACGATTTTCTTGAAATTTTGGGGTACCCACATGCCTTTTTATCTCAAAACCGGGTTAGCCACACGCGTTTTTTTGCCCAAAATCTAGGTACCTACACGCATTTGAAGGGTCTGGGATCTTGATAGACCATCACTGTAATGCATGTTAATGGTATCATTTTATCTCGCCTACAACGATGCACTCCTTAGTTGAAATCCGTAAACCGTACACCTCGTAAAAGATACCAATAAAATGCGGTACAGTAAGAGCAGTATCAGCTACCGTAACCCTGAACGATGCCAAGTTACCGTACCACTTCATGGGATTCTTGCCACACGAAGAACTCGCGTAACGCGCGAAGAGTTCTATCACGAGTGAAAACGTGACCATAGAGCGATCGATAACGATGGGCGACTCCCATAGCCTTCTTCATCAGTGGTGCGTCTTCCGATGAACCCTACAACGAACATCACAAGTCTGACCTGCTTGAACCGTCGCTACCGTAATCCTATTGTCGTAATAATTGTCTGACCCGATTGGGCATCTCACTACCGTAATCGTTCATAACTAACCTACCATATTCCACCAGCATTGCCGTACCCTGCTCACCAAATCACAAGTGCGACCCAGTTCAACAACAACTTTCAACTACCGTACCTTGGCCTGTAGACTATTGATTCTCTTGATCAACTGCTGCACTTCTTCCTCACGTCCCTTGATATCAGCATCAATTGCATCCAATCTCTTGAGCAGTTCATCGACCGAGTAGACTTCGTGAACGTCATCGTCCGTCAACAGCTTTTTCTCCATATCATCTACAAGTAATCAATAGTAATCAATCGTAATCAATCAGTAACCACTCGATCAATCGATAACACGCCACCCTTACATTATACCAATACGCTAACACCATAGGTGGGCGCGTGAAAACGAATTCTTTTTGCGCACAGCCTTGCCTTCCCTTGCGGGGCCTTGCGGATAGCCTTGCTTCGCAAAAAAATGGAAAATTTTCGGTCAAATCTACTAAAAATGGCCATGCGCATAGCCTTGCCTTACAATTTCCCGGTTTGCGCACAGTCTTTCCCCCACCGTGCCCACCTATGGCTAACACACAACTAGTCAGTTACCGTAAGCCTCAGTACATCGTCACTACATTATACTCATAGGTGGGCACGTTGGGGGAAAGGCTGTGGGGAAGCTGGGATGCAAGGCTGCGCACATATCATTTTTTTGACAAAATGGGCTGGAAATTTCTCAATTTTTGCGAGGCAGGGCTATGCGCAAGATCCCAATGTGAAGGCAAGGCTGTTCGCAAAAATTTTTCGTTTCCACACGCCCACCTATATTCATACTCATACATTTTCGGTGCACTCGCCATTGTTTTTATATAGTGGGTCTATTTTTGAAATAATGTGAGTCAATTAAAAAAATTCGCTACTATTTGCTTAAAAATCGCCTTTCTTAGCTTATTTTCGTATAAAGTGGCTGAAAACGAGCCATATATAGTGGGTTAATCCTCGCACTGCGAGGGTATGGCAATGTATGATCATACTTATAGTTTTCAGTAATCGTATTAAAGCTGTAATCATGTAATTTAGCAGCTATCTTCGAATCTTATTCATTTCTAAAGTATCGCTTTGAGTTTATCTTCCTTTCCTCATTATATAAGAAGCGATAAATATATTATTATTATTATTACTTACCGATCCACTTCTTCATTTCGTCCACTTCACACTCGAGCAGATGGCAGTCGTATGCGTCGCTCAGTCGGACACATTTCTCCTTGCTCGCACGACGCAACTCCAACCATAAAGAGCGAAGCTCAATCAGTTGGGTCGACACCTGCAAGTACCCAATATCTTTTTCATGTATCATAAATTAAAGTTTATTAATTAATTCAGTCCCAATTCATTCCATCACATTTTACAACAGAAAAAATCGTATGCAAGAACGTAAAAGGAAGAATCCAGTCACTACAAAATAACTATGAAAATGTTTCAACTAAGCGCATTACTAGCAAAGTAATCGATAATGGCCAGTAATCAAGATCTACCGTAATCCCTCGCCAATTACCGTACCTGATCCTTATTGTAGTGTCCCTGCTTGATGAGATCCTCGCCGGATTGCATGAATGTGTGCACCCATTGCTCTTTCTTCATAAGCTTCGCATCGAATGCGCGATGCTGCAAAGACCAATCAATCAATCGATACTACCGTATACCTCATGGAGCTCTCTTCTCAAGAAATAAATCAATCAATCGATACTACCGTATACCTCATGGAGCTCTCTTCTCAAGAAATGAATCAATCAATCGATACTACCGTATACCTCATGGAGCTCTCTTCTCAAGAAATGAATCAATCAATCGATACTACCGTATACATCATGGAGCTCTCTTCTCAAGAAATGAATCAACCAATCGATACTACCGTATACCTCATGGAGCTCTCTTCTCAAGAAATGAATCAATCAATCGATACTACCGTATACCTCATGGAGCTCTCTTCTCAAGAAATGAATCAACCAATCGATACTACCGTATACCTCATGGAGCTCTCTTCTCAAGAAATGAATCAATCAATCGATACTACCGTATACCTCATGGAGCTTTCCCTTCAACTCGGACTTGTCGAGATACGTTTCATCGTTTGCCCACTTCAGCTTGTCGTTGAACCAGGTGGCGAGGGAACGAGATGAACTGAGGAAATTGTGGAACCTGAACATCAATTAATCGATAACCGGTAATCAACAAATATCTATAATTAACGTTTATTTAATTACTTGAGAGAGTCGCGCAGGAGGGCAAGACGTTTGGCGCAAGTTTCCAGAAGACGTCCATTTCGAGCTTTCACACTCTCAACGCGCTGAACGAACAACAATGATTTATTTGACAGTACACTCCTGTCACATCCCCGTTTCATCTTGGTCTCATCAGCTCAAGGCTTCATTGCGCACACTATTTCTCTGTTCTCTAGCAACGATAGGGCGTAGAGCGTTGAAGAGACCGTTGACAAAGTTTCCGGTGCCTTTCAGTGGAAGTGCTTAATCTAATTCATCGCAGTGTTCCAAGTACAAATAAAACAAACAAAAAATGATGAATTATCTTACATCCGCAATCGCTCCTACATACTCTAAACCCGGCTCAGCCATCAGTCTCTCGCCCTCCCTGATCAGCAACTGCAGTTTGTCCGATTGTGCGAGCATCGTCTGTAACATTCGCATAATTAGCTCCGCCCACTACCGTAATCACCGCCATAGGTCGAAAAGTATGTTACGAAGTGCCAAGTCTGACCGGATTTTGAGCCAAAATTTCACAAAAATTGAAAAACCTGACCTGATTTTGAACCAAATATGCCAAAAATCGAAAAACCTTATCGGCTATTGAACATACATTTTCAAACCCCAACAATGTCGCTATCTGACCAGTTTCAAAATTTGAAAAATCTGACCAGTTTTTCGAGAATGGTCAAGTTTCGCGCATGAGACGAGTTATGAGAGAAAGAAATAATTTATTTGTTATGAAAACATATAATAAAGATTGAACTTGAATGAGATTTGTTGTGAATTAATGTGATAAAGTTTGAAATTCTTTCATATGAAGGACTATTGAACTGAAAGAATATAAAAAATATAAAAAAGTAAAAGAGAAATAAATAGAGAAGGAGAAGAGGGAAGAGAGGTAGAAGTGTTGTCAGGTTACGGTACGTAGAGTTAGGTCAGTTATGTGATCTGTTATTTGAATTTTTAATATCGTTTAATTTAAAAGTCGGTTTTACGTATGTTTCTTTGCGTCATGACGATCATTAAGAGAACTAGAAATGTTTAAAATATAAATTGGACACTAACGTTAGTTATTCATTGAGTTTAGTGCCAAAACGCCCAATGGCCCAATGTACGACATTACCATAGTATTGTTGGACAATTGTTTGTAGGCAGTTAGTTCACTTATTTCGAATCCTTTTTAAAAAATTTTTTTTCCAAAATGTGTAGAATTGCCTGAACTTTCACTTTATGTGCATTAGAAAAATAAATAAAAATGATTTGAGCTCATACGTTCATTTTAAACATCAAAACTGGTCAGATTATGGTATTTGGGAAGATGTGAGAGCAACGAAATATTTTTTTCCTACTTATTCGTGGTCATAATTAATTATAAAACAAGAACTGCACTCGAAACTGCCTCCAAGTAGTCATTTCAGATTTAGAAAGGTAAACAAGTGGTCAGATCTTGTATTTGATAAGATGTGACATCCGTGAAATATTTTTTTCCTACTTATTCGTGCTCATAATTAATGATAAAAACAAGAACTGTGCGTAAATGTGCCTCCAAGTAGTAATTTCTGATATTCAAATACTTGTGCTTCTGAGAATGTTGATAGGCACATTTATCAATGAATATCAAATTTTAGTGTTGAATTTACATTTTAAAAATCCATTATTCTCTTAATGATCATGTGTGAAGTAATGAAACAAACTTAAATCGGGGATGTGCCTACCAACATTCTCAAAAAATTGAATATAAGAAATTGCTTGTTGGAGGCATATTTACTCACATTCTTTTACTTTGATAATTATTTATGAGCACGAATAAGTAGAAAAAAATATATTTCAATATCACATCTTTTCAAATGTCAGCTCTGATCAGTTTTGTGGCTTTAAATGACCGTATGAGTTCAAATAGTTTTTATTCTATTTTATTTTTTGTACTTGGAAATAAACTTCATCATCTTCTTCAACGACAAGTAGAAGAATTATCGATCGACCGTTAGTGCACATTTCTCAATAACCAACTTTACTGTCCAATTTACAGTTCAAAAATTGATAGCCCTCTTAGTGATCAAATTTTACGTAAAGATGCATACGTAAATCACAGTTTTAATGCTATTATCAGTAATTATCATTGTACAACTCTAGCAACTCTTCTAGCTTTCTTCCTTCTTCTCCCTTTTTACCTTTTATAGCACGGTGTGACACACCTACCGGAGAAAAGAGTGGGCGGAGGTTTAAACTTTTAGCGCATACCGTATACAGAAAACGAAAAGTGTAGTTCGCGATCACGAAGGCATTTCCGTATAAGAAAAAAATACAGATTTGAAAAAATTCGCGCCATTCCTGAATCATGAAAAAGAACATGCTTACAGTAATTAGTAAGTAATAATATCTTTATTATGCTGGTATATAATGAACAATACATAGGACACAAACAAGAAAAATGGTTGGATACATAATTTACTATGCCACAACGGGGCAGCATAAGTATAGTAGTGGACATCGAAAAAGTTAAGAAGAGCTACATATAATTGATTTGATAGAATTACTAAACGATTTTGGATTAGGACATATAATCGAGCTATTGGGAAGAGAGTTCCAAACGTTTACAATACGGTTTGAAAAGAAATGAGAGAAACGAGTGGATCTACAAGGGTGTTTACGAAGAATATAGTTGTGTCTACGGGAAATTCTAGAGGGTGAAGATAAAAGAAAGTATTGAAAAATCCTGATTAATGCCTGAATTCTGCAGGAATTGTTGTTGGGTCTCACAGCGAATAGAAAGAAAAAGCGAGAGCGCAGACATGTCAGACACTTTTTGTCTGCTAATTCTGTCGCCGATCGATTTCTCTTGTTGTGTCATACCGTGTATTTCGCAATTCTTTATATTCTTTCAATTCAATAGTCCTTCATATGCACGAACACAAACCTTTATTACAGCTCATGATAAATCTATATCACATCAGTTCACAATAAAACTATTTCAATTTTAATCTTTATCACATTAATTTTTAAAAAATCAATTCTCTATTTCTTTCTCCACTTGTCTCGTCCCTTTCGTGCACTTGATCATCCTGGAAAAAAACTACTGTAGGGGAAAACGAGCTTTCGTAAACCACCCTATTAAATAACATGCTAACAATAAGCTGCCGAAAAATACTCTGAGCATTAGTTTATTTGCCCTTATAATGCACATTTGCCTTCGTGCCTACTACGGTGGCGAGAACCAGTCACTAGTCACTAATTATTATCTCTCTCCAACTAGTGCGCAATCTTTTCCACTCTCTCTGATACTCTTCTGTCCCCTGTGGCAGCCGTGCGTTGGGGTCACGGTTAAAGGGAGCGTTACCTCTATCAATGGTCTCTTCATTGCGCACACTATTTCTCTGTGCTCAAACAGCGAGAGAGCATTGCGCGACGAAGAGACCATTGAGAGAGGATACGCTCCCTTTAAGTAGAAATATTACTCTTTTTCTACTCTTTGTTTTTTTTCTCGGCTCTAAGTAATCAAAATATGCAAATCTATATAATTTTGGAATCTACAAATCAAGGGCTATTCTACAAGCCTAAAATTGACTGCAAAAGGACAATTTTAAATTTCTTCAATTTTTCAAGTCATGCATTGCAGTAAATACTTTATTAAAGTAATTCGAATAACAATGAAAAATAAAAAAAAAGAAAATATAAAAATATTGATAAAGGAAATAAATTATATTATCGTCCGATTCCGATCCGATTTGAAAGAATGCATACACGAAAAATTGAAAAAAAAAGTGTTCTTTGACAGTCAATTGCAGACTTGGTAAATAGCTCTTAGCTTGTAGATTTCAAACATATTCAGATTTACAAATTTCGAATACTTATAGCCGAGAAATCCCAAAAGGAGTAGAAAAAGAGTAGCTGAAAATAAGTCACTAATGTTGCGATGATCTCATCACTACTAACCGTCGCGCGAGAGGTCGTAAATGTGCCTTTCTCGGTTGTGTAGAGAGAGACTGTTACTAGGGCTAGTAAGTAGTGACTGGTTCTCGCCACCCTAGTGCCTACGCCGTAACCTCCGCCGTAAGGACAGGCGTAGGCACGCAAGGCAAATGTAACGAATGGTAGGACACTCATAGACTTATTTATACTGCAGCGGTATTACTTATTTATACCGTATTTAAAGTGCATGCATACTAATTCTTGTGCATCTATTAATAATATTAATTTAACTATATAGTTTTCTTTCGTCTCATTTTGGACACCACTTCGTACCATTCATTCAGAGATCAAAAGAAACCGAAATGCGACTCCCCTGAATTTTGCCAATCAAGGATATTTCGAAAAAAAAAACAAAAAAAATTAAACAATATTTGCTCTTTCGAAAATATCAATGCGCTAAAGTTTACTATTGATATATTGAAACGGAAGAATTGCAAATTTGTTTCGGGGAAGTATCTGCAAAAATTTATTTCGAGAAAGTATCGGAAAAGCGAAAAACTAAAAATGCACATCTCTGCTGCCAATAGGGCAAATATTGATAAGTGGTTTACCACAATTTGTTTGCTTATTCGTTCGGGCTTTGGCCACTTTTCTATGTTTATGTCACTCCTATCTTGTCGTAAAAACGTTATCACGTTATTTACGTGAAAATAAGCGAAAAATAAGCGATTTTTGACAAATCTGACCAGTTTTAAAATTTTTGGTGAAATCTGACCAGTTGGCGGAGCCAAAAATTGTTGGTCTTAGCATAATGTATGCTATTGAAGATCGATAGCCTAGCTATTCGACCTATGTATTCCTTCCCTTCCTTGACTACCGTACTCCTTCCCTGACTACAGTATCCCCTAACTACAGTATTCCTTATATTCGACCTATGATCGCCACTTCCGTGCAGGAGACAGTGACAGTGTGCCCAACCTTCTCGAATTCTCTGTGTTTCTTGATCAGAAGTCGGGCGGCGTCACGCGTATCTCCGAGGTCATCAGAGCTCAGGAACGCTTCCTTGTCAGTGAGCCACGAGTCAACCTCAACACATCAAATCATCAATTGAAGTGGTAATAATCTTTATGAAAAGTACAATAGAGCGAATCGAAAGTACTCACAAATGCTATGAAGTTACAACTATGGTAAGATATTGTGATACGTTGAGTGCAAAAAAGGACATAGAATTAGGGGGAGTGATCAACCAATCAATAAATAAATTAATCAATAAATCAATAATCTCACCTGGTTGGAGTGCTTAAAGAAGAGCTCGTACTCCTCGAGCAGACGCGAGATATTGGCACGCTCCGACTCCAACGTCTGGAAGCCAATTGATCAATCGATAATCAAAGTTACCGTAATCAACGATTCTTTTCGAGACCTGGTCATACTACCGTACCCGTCTGAGCTGGTGCTCGTCCACGTTTTTTCAGTTATTGTTAGTAAAACAATGTTTTCTTTCTGTCAAGCTTTCTTACCCATTTGCCATTCTCTTATACCGCGCTCTGGCTTATCTAGCAATAACTGAAAAACGCACGGTGAACGACAACACGAAATACATTCACTCTCCGCTCTGGCAACGCTCTCTCGTAGACAAAAGAAAGCGAGCGAGTGTGGCCAGAGCGGAGAATTACAAATTATCTCGGTGAATCACTTTAAGTAAACATTTCTTTGACGATAGTAAACTGCAAATATTACCGATTTTCCAAAATCAAATAAATAACATATTTTGATTACAAACCTCCTGATTTGTCGACTTGTTCATGATGGGCCGTAATGATGGCAAGGAGAGACTGTAATGATGGCAAGGATTAGAAGTTGCAGAGTTTAATGCATACACAGAGAATTTAGGGTTAATTGCCGGTTATTTGTTTCATCCTTGCTCTGTTTATGGAGCAAGGATGAAACAAGTTGCCGGCAAATTATATTTAACTTGTTTTGTGTCGGGTACGTTTGCGGCAAGGGTTGGGTGAGGTTGCGGCGATATTCCCCGTAAGCTCGCCCGATACTTGCGGTAAACTTGCACCAGATTCTCTGTGTAATGAATGATTCACTTACCGTTCACGATTGCTGGGGACAGCACCACCAGCCTGATGTGTTCGTTGCTGCGTCTGTTGGTTGCGCTTACGCATTGCTGCAATAAATAAAAAAAATGCAAGAAAGAATAAGGAAAAACAAGAAAACAAAACAAAAAAAGAGACGCTGCGAAAAGAAAGAACCCTGTTACTCTTGAAATTAATATTTTCCCGCATTTTCATTTATCCGTTCCATCCGTCACCTACAGTACGCCTCACTTTTAGTGGTAATTTCAAAATATATTTAAAAAACTTGTACTGGGAAGTGAAACATAATCATTAATAATTACAGTTTTCTATTCCTATTTTTTATTTTCGTGCTTATTCTTGTATCGCATTAGAATAGACATCATCGATTACGTTGAAAATGATAAAAATATAATTTTTCTATACTTTTGAAATTTCCATAATGCGCCCCTAACATAATGCCTTGTACTATTAGCTATAAAACACAACTTCATAGTATAAGTTTTTTTTTCCTTAAAAAAATAACTTTTCAAATTCCCACTAAAAGTGGGGCGTAGTACAGGTGACGGATGGAATTAATTTGAATTTGTTTGCCCGACTGATTTCGATGTCAAAACTTGGAATGTGACTGACGATGCACTTGTATAACGGAACTACAGTGCACCCATACCCATACCCATACCCATTGGATACCCATAGGCCCATACCCATAGGCCACCCATACCCATACCCATACCCATTGGATGCCCATAGGCCCATACACATAGGCCACCCATACCCATACCCATACCCATTGGATACCCATAGGCCCATACCCATAGGCCACCCATACCCATACCCATACCCATTGGATACCCATAGGCCACCCATACCCATACCCATACCCATTGGATACCCATAGGCCCATACCCATAAGCCACCCATACCCATAGGCCACCCATATCCATTGGATGCCCATAGACCCATACCCATAGGCCACCCATACCCATACCCATACCCATTGGATACCCATAGGCCCATACCTATAGGCCACCCATACCCATACCCATACCCATTGGATACCCATAGGCCCATACCCATAGGCCACCCATACCCATACCCATACCCATTGGATACCCATAGGCCCATACCCATAGGCCACCCATACCCATACCCATACCCATTGGATACCCATAGGCCCATACCCATAGGCCACCCATACCCATTGGATGCCCATAGGCCCATACCCATAGGCCACCCATACCCATACCCATACCCATTGGATACCCATAGGCCCATACCCATAGGCCACCCATACCCATACCCATACCCATTGGATACCCATAGGCCCATATCCATAGGCCACCCATACCCATACCCATACCCATTGGATGCCCATAGGCCCATACACATAGGCCACCCATACCCATACCCATACCCATTGGATACCCATAGGCCCATACCCATAGGCCACCCATACCCATACCCATACCCATTGGATACCCATAGGCCCATACCCATAGGCCACCCATACCCATACCCATACCCATTGGATACCCATAGGCCCATACCCATAGGCCACCCATACCCATACCCATACCCATTGGATACCCATAGGCCCACACCCATAGGCCACCCATACCCATACCCATACCCATTGGATACCCATAGGCCCATACCCATAGGCCACCCATACCCATACCCATACCCATTGGATACCCATAGGCCCATACCCATAGGCCACCCATACCCATACCCATACCCATTGGATACCCATAGGGCGTATCCGAGAACGTAGTCAAATCGTTTGCCGTTCAAAATAGGGGAGGATTTAAAGTCTTTTTGAATCTAGTCAGAACGTTTTTTTGTATCTAATCAAAGTGATTTTTGAATCTAATTTAGCCCTAGTTTCTTCTAAAATTGCTCTGATTAGATTCAAAACAATTTGCCTGAGGTCGTCACGCCACGTTTCATGATTACACTCTTATATTTGCAGTCTGGAGACAACCGAAAGAGTATGCAAAAGTAAGAGACGACGAAGGCACACAAAGTGTGGTACCACACCGTAATTTCTTTGGCATTTTGCCAAATTTTCGATGCGCGCTGTCCCTGTGTTAGAGAAACGCTGTGCACACGTGGTCGAATCGGATACGGACACTACATCATCTGTCTTCTCGCTCACTTGTCTATTACTACTGATCCTGATGTGCGATACTGTGTATCGATTATCGATTGTTGCATACCAAGGTGTCAGGAATAGGTGTAGTTTACGTCGAGAGACTGCAAACATTGAACATTTTCATTAAAAATTAAATTAAATTAAATTTCGAATTAAAAATTGTTAAATTATTATAAAGATTATTATTTATTTAAAGGACAATACGCAACCACTCATCTATCCCACTATTGTGTCTATCATCAATCCGTTTCATAAAAAATCCGAAATATAAAATATAAAATATGTTTGTAAATAAAATAAAATAAAAAAACATATGTTTGATGAGGCTCGATTCGCTGCGAAGCCGTACAGATTCAGCGTGAGCATGGGCAGTGAGGACAGTGTGGCTGGGTAAGCTCGCTTATATTAAATAAGAAAAAAAGTACACATTATAGGGTTGCAGGAACTTCTTCGGTTTCTGGCCACCCCCCCCCCCCTCAACCCCCAACCCCCTCCATTTCGATATTTTCGATCGAATGGAGCGGTCGTCCTCACTGGTGGGAGAGCTCTGGACTGAAATCAATGAAATATCACTGAACTAGATGAATTTGGAGGATGATTCTACATATTTTAAAGTGATAAATCTTTAAAAAAATTATATAACAATAAGACCATGTCCAGTTTCTCGACAGAGTGGATCAAGTTCGAGGGAGAAACGTCTCCTAAAGTGGACAAAACGTAAGGATTTCTAATCTGCAAATTCATTTTAATGATAATCGCTCAATAGAAAGCCTCTGAAATCGCTTCAACCGCAGAAATACACTATTCTATTGAAACTTTTTGATACAAACTTATCCGAATTTCGCGTCAATCCGCTCTGGCAATGCTCCCTCGTAAACAAGGAAAGCGAGAGACTGTGGCCAGAGCTCAGAGTTTTAAATTAGCTTGGCATGTGTCTTTACGTGCTAATTTTAAACTCTCTCTCAATCTCTCCTCTCTCTCTCTGGCAATGATCTCTCGTAGACAAAGAAAGCGAGAGAGTGAGAGAGCCAGAGCGGATAGTTTCCAATTTGCAATTCAAGTTCGTCATTAAAAATTTGCCAGTAAATTGTACGAAACGATAAATATTTATTATTATTCTTATTATTGCAGTGACAATTGGCGCGTGATCCCGGGTGAGTCATGGTACTTGGGCGAGCACACCCGAAAGCAGTGCAGATTGTGGATGGAGAAATCGGAATAGAAGAATTACAATAATTGGATAAATTATTGTTTTCTATTTTAAGGTGTAGCTATCATTGTTGTGACGTCTTTCTGTTTATTGCACTGAAATTTTAATAAATGAAATTTTTCTGAGCTTTAATGCAATTCATTTATCATATCAGATTTGTATCAGATGAATAATAGGTACCCTGGCGCCCTTCCGCGTGCCACAGGGATATCTGCTGGTTTCTGGTCTCCACCCAATTCTAACCCCTCTCTCTCTCAGTCGTTCCTTCATAGAAAAACAAAGGAGAGGAATGGGAAAGACGAAATAGAAGGGAAGTCGAAGAGAGTTCAGATGAGTCACCATTCATCTCCTTTCATAACACTTTCAGTTGGAAAACATTCGAATAGCCATTCCTCTCCCTCTCCCTCTCCCTCTCCCTCTCCCTCTCCCTCTCCCTCTCCCTCTCCCTCTCCCTCTCCCTCTCCCTCTCCCTCTCCCTCTCCCTCTCCCTCTCCCTCTCCCTCTCCCTCTCCCTCTCCCTCTCCCTCGCCCCACTGATTAGCGTCCCATCATTCATCCCATATCCGCAGACTATTCAATACGTTGCTTGTTTCTCATATATGTTGTTGACTCCTTTTTGCCTTTTCAATCTCTTTATCGGTTTGTGTATGTAATTTATCCTATCTGATGATGATGCGTTACACTCACAGAAAAAAAAACACTATCTCATGTACTCAAATGCACTGAATACGAGTAGGGCTTTGAAACCCTGAAATTCAAGGGCTTGAAGCCCTATCCGTTTAGTGTTTGGTGCACAGAAGCACATACATAAGCTAGGATTTTTTTCTGTGAATGTAATATCATTGAAACGTCATTTAAATAAAGTAAATTTCATTGTCAGTGCTTATATCACTCGAATCATCATCATTTTACTGATGCACAACTCGAAGTTTGACGTGATGATTACAAGGTTATACTGAGTTACATTATTATTATTATTATTGAATTGTATTTGATCATTTCTACAGTATCCACTCTGACTACCGTAACCTTGGAAAGATGTTATAGGAAAAAAATTTTCTATCGATTTATTTACTATCGATTTATTTGACGAATGTCCATTTTCGACAGACCTCTGAAACTCTCATAGGAAAATTCGATCAGTGTCGATTTTTGACATCTCAAATATTATCCACGGTCGCTATAGAGTGCACGAGAATGAGCGAGCGTGTTCCTCTCAAATGTTGCTGTAGCATGGTAGATATAGCGCACGAATGAAAGAGTGCCCTGACAGTGAAAGACTAGCTGGTATTCGTCTCCTTTGTCTCCTAGAAATTATAGTAAAATTACAGATCAACCGGATCAAGGAGCCAAAGTGCTCCACAACGATCGTATGAAGATGAGGTTAGTGATCTTTGTACAATTCTTTTTCTTTCTTTCTTTTCTTTGCTTTTATATTGCGCGTGAATGTTGGGACTCCAGCCGCCGTACCAAATCATTTTTTGGACTTTTCTGAAGGGCCTTTTTGTGTATAGGTTTTTTTTTAAAAGAATGATACTTTATTTGCATAAGACAAATCAGCGAGATTGAATCAAACCAATAGAGTACGGGCGAAAAATCAACAAACTTGCTAATACACTAGGATATGACTATGCAGGGGGAACGATAAACACGATACACACCAACAAAAAGGAGGAGCGAGGGAGTGGTAATAGAAAATGTAACAAATTGGATCAATAGTGAATGAAATCAATAAATAGACAAACGTGAATGGATAAAATACGTACTAAACAATCTGAATAATTCAAAACGAAAAAAGTGGTGAGGAATGGGGTACGTTGAGTAGCAATATGGGGATGGTCAAAACTATCGTAGAAAGGGTATCTTGATATTTTCATAATCAATCTTCATCTCTTCATCATAGTAGATTTGTCCATCACGCAGTGCATCTACCGTTGCAGGTGAACTCTCTGAAAATGTAAACAATTATGGGGTTTAATGAAAATATGAAAGGTTTCAGTGATGGAACTTTCATTAAAAAAAGAAATTTCACAGTTAACTTCTCAGGTAAAACAACGCATACATTTTACAGCTAGAAAAAATACATTTGACAGCTACAACGCATGCATGTGAAATGTCACAAAAAATACATGTCACAGCCAGCGAAATGTATTTTTTGTAGCTGTTTTCTAGCTTTTTCATAGCTTTTAGCTGTTTCCCGCCTTTTCTTTGACTGTGAAATACATTTTTTCTAGCATTTTTTAAACAATTCCTTGCCTTTTTTCTAGCTGTTATTAGGCTCTTTTCTACCTTCTCTATTCTTACTTGTTCTATATTCAGAATTACTGTCAGTGAATAAAAAACGATTTATTGACGTAAATATGTATGGTTTTTAAATTAAACAAACGTGAACCTGCCAAGGAACGAGAACAAACGATGAAACGATCACAGCAATAAAAATCTAGCGGTACAAACGAAAAACATCATGTATCGAAATTCACAATTGTTAAATTTCTGCAGTATTTCCTATACAAGATAATCAATTCAAATCATATTCTAATATATTCATAACGAGCATACAATACAAGATATCATGGCATACATTGTTTCAATTTCAAGTTCTCCTTCAAGATTCCTTATTATATCATCATTGATGTAGATATCCCTTTTAATCTTAATTAATCAATCAATTACCCTCATACCTACAGTACCACTTACAAGAATCGATAGCTTCAATCGATAATTTTTCTCTTTTAATACATCGATCCTCGCAGCTTCTCCTCTCATTACTTTAGCTGCCATATCATCTGCATTTCGTAATGGTTCCTAAAAAAACAAAATAAATTCTGATAAAACTTTTTTTTCAATCAATCAACCAATACCTCTAGTATAGCAGTTCTTTCATGTTGATGTTCATTTCCATCTTCTCTTCTCTCTATATTTCTCAATCTTTCATTCTTTTCTTGAATATTTCTCAATTGATTCTTCAATATATCAATCTACAACAAGTATGCTCATCTCTTCTCAATCTAATCAATAATTTCTATCATCGATCTCTATCACCTCCTCTTGCGTTCTAAATGTAATATTCTCTTCGGATAGAATATATACTTGTCCTACTGCTTGAGACAATTCAACTACGTTTGAATTTTGAAGAAGATATTCGCTAATCGATAAATCAATAAAAACCAACTTGATTCTCATATGTTCCAATCCCTTTATCATCTCTACCACTCCATTCTTCTTCATTTTAAATTCCTATTCCTCAGTATCCATGTTCTCTTCAATTTGGATCACCTGCAATCAGACAACTATTTCATGATATAATTGAGTTTCACACGAATAACTTAACTAATACCCAATTCTTTTAGTACATTTGCATGCCCATTATCATCTATTTCTATTTTAATAGATAATATATAAGGTGAAAGAAGACTATCGATTGATACACTGAGAGCAAACTTGCCCAAATATGGGGTAATCGTTACCCAACAACGTGTATCGGGGTATCCATTTGCCCATATTTGGGGTATTCTGATTACCCATGCATTTTGGAGAGCCAGATCACCCATTATTTTGATAAATATATAAATAAATTAAAGTGGAATGCTAGTTAGATCAACACATCATGTCACCCTTGATTCGATATAATCTTTCCTCTTTATTTGCATCTAATTTGTTCTCAGCAAAAGTACCGCAAGAAGCTGGATTCAACAGTTGGGGTAATTGTTTGCCATGCAAATGTGTTTGGGTAACGATTTGCCAGGTAAGTTTGCTCTCAGTGTAATGAAATATGAGTACGGAGCTACTTACTTGTTCTTTTAATTCTCAAATTTATGGTAGTGCACGAGATGCTGTGGCTTCCTCACTCTGTAGTCCTTCCACTATCCATTGAATCGATTAAAATGAATGGATATGGAATTGTAATTATATTGACAGAGTATAAATCTGGCCCGAAGGTGGGTCAGATCATGCGACGGGTAATATTTCAATATAAATACAGAACAAGTGCGATGCGTTATATTTTCCCGATTTCTCTACTTCTTTTCCCGCACAGCCGTTGTGCTTATGTACTGTTGTAATAGCTTACTCTTTTCGCAAATTCATTGTGAAATTGATTTCGTTATCTCCTAATGTGGTAACGTGTATTCATTGCAGGTATGAGGCTCACATATAGTTGGGTCCCCCCGTGTAGACCGCTCGCAGGAGGGAGATCGTGCCAGAATTATCTCCCCTCATTTCATTTGCTTCGTCATTCCTCATGACCCATTCCCCTATATAAACCTCCTCTTATGTTGATAAAGTTAGTCTCGAGTGAGCTTGTCTAGGCTTCCTTGTTACACTTCAACTCATATCATGTGCGGTGTGAGTTTCAGAGGTCCGTCAAGAAATGTTATTCCGTCCATTTTTTTTCTCGAAACACATGTAGACATCTTGCAACACGCATATGCTCAGCGTGCACTTTATTGAATAAAAATGATTAACATATAAAATAACATAAAAATGCACATAAATTTCGGCACTTCTTTGATTTCGCCCCCCCCCCCCCTCCCCTCTGCTCTCTCCTCTCTTATTAAGAGCTCGGATCTGTAAGACTCGAGCATTGTCCGGACATTTCGCCAAGAATTTTGATTCAGGCCACTGTACTTTATGGGTGTAGGGTACCTTGGGCCCACATTACAAAATGGTACCCAAAGTGGCCCTAGCAGTGGAACGCGGCGTGCCAGGTGGGCGCCAAGTTTGAAAACTCGATTTTCATATTTTTTCAACCGAACAAGCTAGTGTCCAAATTTCTTCGGCATTGTGTTAGGCATGCCCAATGTGCACAGAAACACTATTGAGATTAATTTTAGGCAATTGCTAGACTGATTTTTGACCCGAATTTTCGGTTTTTTTCGATTTCTCGGCATCTCAATTTCAATTCCGCAAAAGTTCTCTAGTATATCCATGTAGCCCAACTACTAGTGCATGTAACCCTGCTAGGCGGAAATCGATCTTGGATTGCGCGTGTCGGAAAAAATCGGTCTGATCGTCTCCAACTTGACTCAGACTCGTTGTTTCATAATTTTTTGCTGTATTTTCAAAACGATTAGTGCGGAATTGTGGTCTACTCAAAGTTTAGAGGTGAGACTAGTAAAATGACACAAGAACCCCATCACTTGGATCAATTTGAAAATTTCGATTTTCATGACCCGGTGGTCATGGTCGAAAATTTCAAAATTTGTCAAGTTAGAAATGTTTTCATTTATGTGGCTTCTTGTGAAGTACTAATGATGTGAATAATATTCAGCCAATGCTCAATGGCTGATCTTTCCTTTCAACCATTTTTTCGAAAAGATTCATGTTGAATGCGTGCGAAAAGTCAGAATTGTGCTTGAATCAGTTTCCAACTTACTTTCTGTAACATTCTATCTAAGTACTTTGCAATGTACATAATCAATATGAAAATCGTTTATTTTTGAAAATTCATTTTTTTGTGCCATGACCCCGGGGTCATGGAAATCGATTTTTTCAAAAGTGAGCCGAATGCCGGGATTTCAGTTCTACTATGTTTACTCATCATGAAACATCACATTGTCACTGTTATTTGCTAATTGTCGCGGCATTCGAGTCGAAAAAATGCAATATTTCAGAAATTTGCCGAAAAAGTAGGCACTCAATTTGAATTTTTTGAATTTTTGAAATTAAACGATTTTCAAATTGATTATGTACATTGCAAAGTAATATAACAGAATGTTACGGAAAACAAGTTGGAAACTGATTCAAACACAATTCAGATTTTTCGCACGCATTCAGAACGAAAATTTTCGTAAAATGGTTGAAAGGAGAGATCAGCCATTGAGCATTGGCTGAATATTATTCACATCATTAGTACTTCACAAGAAGCCACATAAATGAAAACATTTCAAACTTGAGAAATTTTGAAATTTTCTACCATGACCCCCGGGTCGTGAAAATCGAAATTTTCAAATTGATCCAAGTGATGGGCTTCTTGTGTCATTTTACTCGTCTCACCTCTAATCTTTGAGTAGACCACAATTCCGCACTAATCGTTTGGAAAATACAGCAAAAAATCATGAAATAACGCTTCTGAGTCAAGTTGGAAACACTCAGACCGATTTTTTCTGACACGCGCAATCCAAGATCGATTTCCGCCTAGCAGGGTTACATGCACTAGTAGTTGGGCTACATGGATATACTAGAGAACTTTTGCGGAATTGAAATTGAGATGCCGAGAAATCGAAAAAAACCGAAAATTCGGGTCAAAAATCAGTCTAGCAATTGCCTAAAATTAATCTCAATAGTGTTTCTGTGCACATTGGGCATGCCTAACACAATGCCGAAGAAATTTGGACACTAGCTTGTTCGGTTGAAAAAAATATGAAAATCGAGTTTTCAAACTTGGCGCCCACCTGGCACGCCGCGTTCCACTGCTAGGGCCACTTTGGGTACCATTTTGTAATGTGGGCCCAAGGTACCCTACACCCATAAAGTACAGTGGCCTGAATCAAGATTCTTGGCGAAATGTCCGGAATCTGGCCGAAATGCTCGAGTCTTACAGATCCGGGCTCTTAATCATTCCTGTGGCAGCCGACTCTTTTCTCGGTTGTGGTAAAACCAACCGCATCATGATGGATATATTATAATAATATTTATGCGTTTTACAAGAAAACACGGCACAGGAAAATAAATTAAATTATATCGAATGATTGATGATGGACATATGACAAAACTATGAAACGTGAACATTGAAGAAAGTGCAATGTGCAGATGGGATAAGGCAAATATTATTCTAGTCAATTTTACTCAGGGAAACTGAAAGTTATCCGGTTTTTCGGTTGCACTAGGAGCCTTGCCGCTCTGGGAAAGAAGCTATTATGCCTGTAATGAAATCGTGAGCCTGGGTTGTTGAAATTGAGGCCATTATGGGTGATATAAGGGCGAAAATAGTGAGGTTTCATATTTGAGATCCTATATTTACCTCTGATAAATTTCATTGCAGCTTTGATATCTATTTCTTCTCTACGCTTTTCAAGAGTATCTAAATTTAGTTGTTTATTCCTAAGGGAAACTTTCGGCATTGAATCCCACGCTGCATTAAAACAGCGCTTGAATACTCGTCTAGTGAAATAATTCTGTACTCGTTCTAAGATCTTTTTGTCACCTTTTTGGTATGGATTAAAAACTGTAGATGCACTTTCAAGTATGGGCCTTATATATATTGAATAAGTTTTTACTAGGATGGTTGCATTTTTGGTGCGCAGAGCTCTTAGGATTATATGGCATGCAGTTTTCGCTTTTGCAGCTGTTTGCCTGCTGTGGGTAGAAAAAGTTAGGGTCTTCTGAATGAAGAAGCCAAGATCCTTAACCAAATCCCTCTGCTCTAGGGATGCTGTTCCGATAATGTATTTTCGCAATGGGTTAGATCTACCTAGGTGCAGCGAATTACATTTATGTGCAGCGAGTGGAAGTTGCCATTCATCTGACCATTTTACAATGGTATTGATTGCTGTTTGTAGATGTAACGGGGAATCACCAGCTTCAAAAGAGCGATAAATTTTTATATCATCTGCGTACATTCTAGCTACAACTCCGTTTTGTTGGGCCAGTGAAGGGATTTCCGAGGTATATATGAGGAAAAGAAGCGGACCCAAAACGGAGCCCTGTGGGACACCGCTTGTAACACTAAGTGACTGTGATAGCTTTTCACGGACTCTAACCTGGAAGGATCGATTACTTAAATAGGCGGATATCCAATTAACTGTCTTATCTGACAATCCAACAGTACCAAGTTTCATTAGTAGTTTAGAATGAGATACTCTATCAAAAGCTTTCGCAAAATCAAAATATATTACATCAACCGGTTTTCCTTCACTGATAGAAGAAGTCCAATGCTCTAGTACCTCTAACATCTGCATCTCGCGCGATCTTTTCTGTCTGAAACCGTATTGTTCATCTGGGAATATTTCTAACGATTCGCAATGAGTTATTATAGATTTACACAATAAACGCTCGAATATTCTACAGAAGAAAGAGGTTATAGAAATCGGTCTATAGTTTAGCGGATCCGAAAATGGTGGTGATTTCTTGACAGGGGTAACGATGGAGTGACGCCAGGGGGAGGGGACTACCCCTGTTTCAAAAGAATGACGAAAGATTATTTCTAGTGGTTCAGCTATTGGTACGGCAATTTTCTTAATGAACGAGAGATCTATGTTCTCTGGAGTACGACAGGAAGATCGCTTCCATTTTTCAATTAGAGCACATATTTCATGTCGAAGAAACAGTGGCTCTTGATAATTGCCAAAAGTTGGGAGTTGTGAAAGTTGGGGTAGTGTACCATTATCAACAGTGAACACTCCTGCGAATGCATTTGCAAGCAGGTTGGCCTTACCTAAGTCATCCATGATGAGAATTCCATTTTTGTCTTTAAGTCCCTCAACTCCTTTCTCTTTATTTGAGCAGCGTTTCATATACCGAAAGAACTTATTGCTATCTTCGCTATCGATTATTTTCCGTTCTATGGTTTTCTGGTATCTATCCAATTCTTTCCTGAACTTCTTATTTAGTTGTTCAAAATTGTGACTATCAAGAGGGTCCTGGCTATTGATTGATTTCTGCCAAGCACAAAACCTTCTATGCAAGAGTCTTTCGATATGGGGAGGGAGTTTCCCATGGGTAACATTTATTCTAGTCCATGGTACATGGATATCTATTGATTTTTGGATTAATCCTAGTAATATGTCATACATTTGATCCACTCCCTCAATTGTAGAGAATAAACCTGTCCAGTCTACATTCGCTAATTGTATATTAATGAGATCGTAATCTGCTTTTCTGTAGTCTCTTTTCAATACGAATGAGGGGACGGAGTGTTCTATGGAGATCTTGAAATCAATTGTATAATGATCAGACTTACAAAACGGCGGGCCAATTTTGATTTGGTTTATCAGTCTAGGATTATTACAGAGAACTAGATCCAATATATTTCCGTGTACGTGGGTCGGATCTTTGACCAACTGTGCAAGTTTCAATGTGCTGCAAAATTCAAGGAATGATTGAGAGGGATGTGTGACCGTTTGAGCCATAGGAAACTTAAGCCAATTAATATCAGGAAAGTTGAAATCACCTGTTATGATGGAAGGTTGGGGGCAAGAGCAGAGATCAGTTATTGATTTTATAAGTGCATCCGTATGAACAGTTGTTGCTTTGGGGTTACGATAGGCGCATATAATTCTATGTAAATCGCCATTTATATCTATATCTACGGCAGCTAATTCATGGGATCCTTTTACTACTTCACTAGCTATTTGTACAGCACTAATTGATGAGTGGATGATGATGGCTACACCTCCACCGTTCATGTTTCTGTCTCTACGATATACATTGTAGGTTTGGTGATATGAGTCAAGCAAAAGAGAATTAGGGAAGGATGGCCCCAGCCAAGTTTCTGTAAGGCAAATAATCAAATGATTGCGGGCAAGTATTTGGGAAAGGTACGGCAGTTTGTTCTTTACAGAGCGACAATTGGCAACCAGCGCAGATAGTGGAACGGATTTTGAGTTTTTGTCTGAGTTATCATTGAACCGGCGGATTTTTACCAGTTTCCCTGAAGACCATTGTAAGGAGGACAACCATATTGAGATACATGAGACATAAATGGAGTGGGGAATGGATATTGATTAGAATACGAATACTGATTTGGGTATTGATAACTGTGGTATGGAGCATTCAAGGTGGGATTGTTGTAGGAGTATGTGGGAGTAGGGCGGTAATCTTGATAAGTTGCACGAGAATGGGGACGGTATTGATCGACTGGCATAGTTGGGTATTGGGAATGGGTTCTTTCTCTTCTATCAATTGGGATCTTCTTCTGTTGTCTTATATTGGAATTATCAATGGGAGGTTGTTTGTGTACTGTATATTTACTTGGAGGGGTCTTTCTTCTCTTCTCAGGATCGGCAATTGATTCTCTCACGTAGATGTCGTCGAAGCGGGGATCATTCAAGGCTTTGCGCCAATTGGCTAGGAAGTATCTTGCATGGGAACGAGTAGGCATTAGGACTTTTACTAGACGATTGTATTCAGCATTAGGATCAGTTATGGGCATTCTATAAACGGCTAAGGGAAGTACAGCGCAACCAGCAAGAGCTGTCAATATACAAACATTATCATAGTCCTTCTTGATTTGTTCGAGTGGGGTGATAGTACGATCAATCGGAAGACGAGCAATGACAAGACTTCTTTCAAGATCAGCGACATTCTCAGTAGGAGGAGTGGGTGGTTCGGGTGGTGACTGAGGAGGAGCTATGCATGTTTGGAGGGATACATTCATTGAATCATCCCTGTCTACTTCACGATCGATATCATTGGGAATGGGTCTATTGTCAAGTTGCGATCGGAGAAGACTAACCTCCTTTTCCAACTGTTTACAGCGTTCCTTCTGTGATCTCATCTCATCTTCATGTTTATCCAATTGAACCCTCATCTTTACGAGTAGCAATGTAATGTCTTCAATTGCGAGTATACCATCTTCTTCAAGACGTCTCCTCTTATTCACTTGTGATGGTGTATCCATGTTTGATGTGGATGATCCTGAGATAGTAGGTGAAACACGAGATATGATATTGTTAAACATCACCTAATCAGGTACCGATTATCTTGACTTGTTAGCCCCCGGTACTGGAGCTCAGATTACAATTGGTGTACTTGACGGTGATATTGATGAAATGAGAGTTTTTTCACCTCTTTTCAAATACTCTCTCATTGTAATCTAATTTCATCTCCATATCACCCCATTCCTCCATAAAAGTATTCGATTCCTTCTCTCCGGGGGTTGGTCAGAAATCAAAGACTAAACTTCTTCTTCCATATTCCATTCACACAGCATGATTTTCTACTCGATAAAGAGAAGATGTTGCAAATATCTGGTTTCTCGATTACCATTTGCCAGAATGTGGGCAAATCGTGTTCACAAATAGGTAATGATGTGAAAACTGATGAAATATTTGGGACAATTTACTCTCTCTTTGTGTACGGTATTTGAAAGAAACACATCATAAATGCAACACTACATGAGTTTTTAAAAATATTCCTTAAAACTTAAAAAAAAAAGAAGATATTTTATGAAAATCTTCTGTTTTAAAAAAAATATTTTCTGTTTCTTGTCAGAAAATTTTCTAGTCTCCAAAATGACATGAAAACAGAAGAAAAAACAGAAAATTCAAAAACAAAAATACCCAGCCCTTCACCACACATAGGATGCTAAAGTGTTGAATATTAATATGCACTAAATTTATTCATAGTACACTTTATTTATTAACAAATTGATAACATATAACACATAACGATAACAAGTAAAAAAACAACATTTCTCATATTTCATCCAATTTTTGTCAGATGTGACCGAATGATATAAAATGATCGAATTTCGAATTATCGAATGGTAACGGATGATCTGGAAAGATTGAACATGAATTAATGAGCAATGGTGCTATGAGAAAAAATGTTGAAGAATCTCACAATCAGCAGATAAAATTACTAAAAAATCATTTCGGATACTTCAGACCAAAGTTCGTTTTATTTACATAACTTGGGAAATACATCATTGTTGGGAATAGAAAAAGGCGATATCACTCATGCTGAATCATAACCATAACTTACATTGAGCATTTCTTTTATCATCTCTGTACACTTCTGCTGTGCATTGATATCCACGTCATAGGCGCGCGCGACCGGCTGGTACTATATAATAGTTAATTAGCAATTAAACATTTATTTGTAGTACGGACCTTCCCTATTTACTCAAGATAATTATATTGGAACATGTACTGCAGACTATAAGAGTCTACGTTCACAACAGCAGGTAAATTATTTATACGTCTCTCTTCAACGATGATTTTATTGTATTCTTATAGAACAAACGAGATCACACTGCTTCAAGATTGTCATGCATCCCCCTCCACCGGATACACGGCATACACATCGAGAATTGGCGTGATGAGCGTTCGCCGCAACGCGGCAAACAGATTGGGACATGATCCAAATGATACCAATCCCTTAGTTGTTTCGAGAGGAGGCAGCCTCCATTACATCGAAACACTCACGATTTTCTAGAGGTATATTTAGTTTCTTTGAAAATAGTATCTACAATAAGTACAATTACAGGACATGTCTCATCAAAAGCCTGCTCGATTTTATTCATAATAATTCTTCTTTGAAGGAGCAGGACCAACACTGGATCTATCATCAACTCATACTCTCATACTCTCACTCATACTCATACTCATACTCTCATACTCTCATACACTCACTCATACTCTCATACTGTCATACTCTCACTCATACTGAGACTCTCATACTCTCACTCATACTCATAGTGAGACTCTCATACTCTCACTCGTACTCATGCTCAGACTCTCATACTCTCACTCATACTCATACTCAGACTCTCATACTCTCATACTCTCACTCATACTCTCACTCATACTCATGCTCAGACTCTCATACTCTCACTCATACTCATACTCAGACTCTCATACTCTCATACTCTCACTCATACTCTCACTCATACTCATACTCTCATACTCTTAGTCAGACTCTCATACTCTCACTCATACTCTCATACTCTCACTCATACTCATACTCAGACTCTCATACTCTCACTCATACTCATACTCATACTCATACTCATACTCTCATACTCTCACTCATACTCATACTCATACTCATACTCTCATACTCTCACTCATACTCATACTTATCATACTCTCTCCAACGTTAATAAATAATCATAATAAATTACTTGTTGACATCAATGATATAGCAGAAAAATTATTTTTAAAAAGAACATACAAAATACCATATATAAGGATGAAATAGTCATCTGCAATGAATCATACACATTAGGCGAATGGATTATAATACACTTTAATAATAAAGCCATGCGGCCCGCAACGCGTAAAAAGCAAAGCTGACCGCAGCGCGTACACACACAACACAAGAAACTTAAAGAAGGAGACCCTAGAGTTTTTGGTCGGACTCCTACCACGGAAAACAAGGTGAAAATATTATGGCATACTGTAAGAAAAAACGTCTCAGTTCAGTTTGCGATAGCCACAGCGTCGTTCGGCTCTGTTCGGCTCTGTTATATTTCCTCTTTTTCTCGCATGATTTAGCTATTATTATGTTTTATTTTATGATTTCCTGCTTCAGTCGCGATTGTTAGTCCTACTTGCTAGCGATGCTATATCGGTAACTGTCAATTTCTCGAGAGAAAAGCTTGTTTTGGTAATTTTGCAAAAAAGTACTTTATACTGAATAACATATTACATGTAATCAATAATGTTATATCTATAACATGAATAGGCCTATTCCGATTCATCTTCCATGTCCATTTCTGATTCCATGTCCCGTTCTGCCTCCATGTCCGCCTTAATCAACCGTTGCAGCTGGATATGCGTTCCAATGCGTGCTGCAAGAAGTGATGCATCCGCCTCTTCCTCGTCTTCTTCATCATCATCAGGTACTTCATATTCCTGATTGTAGTCCATGGGGTGAGCAAGCACTGGGCGAGACTGATCATCCCAAAGTTTCTAAATTACGAAATGCGTTTTGTGACTGATTAATGCGAAATCCCCAGTCTCCCCCAGTCTTGCTTGTTCAATCTTCTCCACTGCATAGGGGGTAAATGTCATCCTGCTTCAGTCGCGATTGTTAGTCCTACTTGCTAGCGATGCTTCAGTCGCGATTGTTAGTCCTACTTGCTAGTGATGTTCGCCCTTTCCTAATAATAGGCATAATTAATTCAATTTAGTTTGTATTTACTTGGCTACATCATAAACTTGTTGCTTGATGTGTTTTGGCAGAGGGAGAGAGAGAGAAATAGAGAGAGAGAGTCTATCTCTTTTATCCTATTTTCCATCGGAGAGAATGATCTAACAGATTAGAGTGGAAGTGGCATGTGGCATGTATAGTGCAGTGGTTAGTAGCCAGAACTTGTATGAGTGCGACGCAGGTTCGAAACCCCGTGGGTGTTCATTCTTTTGTGATTCATTGACATTCGAGATTCAAAATCTCGCGCCTTCACCCTGGTGACAAAACAAAGTTTCAGCCCGGATTACGGTATTCCAGTGCACCTATAATTTTAGAGAAAATTGTTTTTGGATACAGGGAGATGTGATCTATAGTTCTGCCTGGCCAGTTTGGTCACGAAAAAACTCGTGGGTCCCCATCTTTAAGCAATTTAATCGAATATACATCACTCACTCAATAATCGTTAGCATATTGTAGACCTTGTAAGAAAGTGGAAGGAGATGACCTTATTAATTTCAATGTAAATGTGAATGAATGTAGAGATGGAAGAGATTTAAATCATGTAAAGAACATCATAATTGAATTAAGTATGCAGAAAGAAGAACTAATTCCAATATAATCTATTCCATCTTTATATTACACATTTAGTTAACCAATACAGTGAGAGAATGTGATGACTCATTGTATTGAATCACTTCGGGTATACCGTGATATTCTTGTAAGCTATTTCTTCTTTTGTATTTATTAAATGATACATCTACAGTAATCTTACCTCAGACCTCATTCTAACATAGGAGAAGAATTGATTGGATATTATATCAGAGAAGCATCGAAAGAGTAAGTCTTCATCTTATCCATATTTATTAATTATACTCCATTCTTTTAGATTATTGGAAGGAATTTTCTTTGATACGGAAATTGTTTCGTCAATATTCTATAGCAATGATCTAGGAGTATGTGTATATTACGGTAGTTTACAATAACTCATAATCATACCCCGCACATAGTGACCATTTGGACAATTTATACTCAAATCTGACCCATCGCACTTAATCTGACCCACGGAACTGGGTTACGGTAGGTTACCGTTGTCCGCGATAGCTAATAATGATATTCCACACGTAGTGGCTGTACCGGTAATTTTTAGCTAAACCTGACCCATCGCACTTAATCTGACCCACGGAACTGGGTTACGGTAGGTTACGGTAGTCCGCCATAGCTAGTAATCATATTACGCACGTAGTGGCCATTCCTACAATTTACACTGAAATCTGACCCATCGCACTTAATCTGACCCAAGGAACTGGGTTACGGCAGGTTACGGTAGTCCGCCATAGCTAGTAATCATATTGCGCACGCAGTGGCCATTCCTACAATTTACACTGAAATCTGACCCATCGCACTTAATCTGACCAACCGAACGGGCCTCGGGCCGCCTTTTAGACCGCTTTTCGGGCCGCCGATTCGGGCCGCGGGCCGCGGCCGCCTTTTAGACTATCCCTAACGTTATTTTCTAATATTCTAATTTAGTTAACTATGGGAGAGTGAAAGTAAACCTCCGCGCAAAGTTTGCTGCGGGTCTGAAACGAATCGGAACTAAACCAAAAATAAATATATGATACATTGCAAAGCTGCATGCGGTGGGACCATAATTTTAGAAAACCTACCCTCTGAACGGTGGGGTCTCCAAATCAGTCCTTCCAAAAAATTTGTTTTTCATACCCTGAGGGCGAATGAAGAGCTATGACTACCATAATCTAGGGCGAAACATTACTCGTCACTAGCATCATTTTAGCACTTAGAACGGGTCGTTAGCACATCTAGAAGCTGAGTTTTAAATTTTGAACGTCAAATTTGCAACCCCTTTACAGCTCGAAATAGGAGCCGGAGCCATTCCGGAATTTTTCACTGTGCAGGCCCAGTGTAGTTCTCCACTCTCACGGTGCACAGCGTTTCGAGAGCGGAATCTAGCGAGGCGACGAGAGAAAAAGAGAGAGAGAAAGTGCGCGAGAGAGAGTGCAGACAGTTAGACACACGCGACGCGACACGCGACGCATGCAAGAGCGCGGAGGAGGGAGACTCCGCCTCCCCGGCATTGATGTGCATTATTGGCATGTTGCCAAAAATTCTGTTTCCTCTCTCCCCACAGGGCTGAAACGCTGTGCGGTGTTTCAGAAGAACTCGACATTTCACTAAAAAATTATAAATTTTCAAAATAGTGTATTTCGATTGCATCATCATTACGCAACAGTGAACTGATTTAATACATCATGGTTGTCTTCCTTGATAAATTTTTGTACATTGGCTGAAAATATCAGCTTGATTGCTTTCCTGGATCAAAAGTTATGAAAAAATGAAATACATAATGTAGCTTTCTCTCTATCTTCCTTCCAACGCCCATTTCCTTTATTGTACTAATGTTTGCATGTTTCTATGCAACATCGCTCGCTTATTCTTCTGCAAAGACTACTGGGATCGTAAATATTATTTCTATAATGTCTAGGAGTGAAAAGAACATAAGAGGCCGTTTGTGTAAGAGTCGGGCAAATCTGGGAGAGGGTTGGCACAGGCCAAAAATTTTGATACCCTCAAAACTTGTGTATAGGGGTTATAGACCATGCTGATGAACATAGACATAGTCATTTTGGCTCCAGTGGTCCCGCAACGCCTGTGCGGGATTACGGTAAGATCACTTTTTCAGGCCATTCTCGGTCCATGGTAGAGCTAGAGGTATGAAAATTGGGCTCCTAGGACAGAATTCGATGGCGATGATTTCTGTCTACATCATTAGTTTTGAAAAATTTTCAAAAGGTCGATTATTGGGACTTTTGATGGAGACGTTTGCGCCCCAGACGAGTATGACTGTTCGAACCGGCGTGACGAGAGGATCACAACGATGTATTATGAGCCCATATCTCCGTTGCACCGCTAATATTGCCTCGATATAGTGATCTGCGAAAGAGGTAAACAAGAGGTCTTCTGACTCTCTCAATTCCGCGCGCTCTCTAGCACTGTAGAGAGAGCGCGGCGAAATGAGAGAGGGCCGAGAGAGCGCGCGGAATAGAGAGACGCCTCGTGATTTTGCAGATCACTATATCGAGGCAATATTAGCGGTGCAACGGAGATATGGGCTCATAACACATCGTTGTGATCCTCTCGTCACGCCGGTTCGAACTGTCATACTCGTCTGGGGCGCAAACGTCTCCATAAAAATTTCCAATAATCGACCTTTTGAAAAATTTTCAAAGCTAATGATGTAGACAGCCATCATCGCCATCGAATTCTGTCCTAGGAGCCCAATTTTCATACCTCTAGCTCTACTATTTACCGAGAATGGCCTGAAAACGTGATCTTACCGTAATCCCGCCCAGGCGTTGCGGGACCACTGGAGCCAAAATGACTATGCCTATCTTCATCAGCATGGTCGATAACCCCTATGCACAAGTTTTGAGGGTATCGAAATTTTTGGCCTGTGCCAACCCTTGTTCGACTCTTATACAAACGTCCTCATAACAGTTAGTCTCTCGCTGTCACATTTGCGAGCAACAAGACATGAATGAGCGAGCGAGGTCAAAAATAGACAATGATCAAATTTTCCCATGAGAGTTTCAGAAGTTAGTCAAAAATGGACATTCGTCGAATTTTCTCATGATAGTTTCATTTTCTCGGCTCATGGGGAAGTAGTACTGCCGCCGTACCAAATCAGTCGAAAATTCCCTTATAATTCGTTACTTTTTTTGGTCCAAAAACAGCCAAAATCTGAGAGGGTGTGGGGAAGAAAACGAGAGAGCAACGGAAAGTGAAGAGAGAACATAGAAAAACGACCGATCCCAGAAAGTAGCCGGGTAGGAATGTACAACTTTTTTCCAGTGTCTGCGCACTCTCAATTTTGCATACACTCTACTCCCTTTTCTAACCTCCACTCTAAATTGGACTGCCATAGAAAAAATACACTTTCTAATTTTGGACCTACCATTTTCATTCGTAGTTTGGAGTTTAGTTTGCCATTCGCCGGCTTATGTTCCGGCTGCCACCTCTATCAAGGCTTCGGACATTTTTACTTTGTTTCTTTGCGTTTTTTCTTTGTTGTTGCAATATTTTTGGCAATATTTCTGTATGAATCGAAGATAAGCAACATGTTCCATCGTTATCTTGCTATTCGGAGATAGTTTTGCTCGATTTAGCTGACATAGCCCCCAAAAATCATTTGTCATAATCCATGTTTGTCGATCGATACATGCTCTTTCCTTCATATATCGCATTAAATATAATATTTTTAGCTGTTTTTACTTTGCACTTGGTGTATCGTCAGCATGCAGACTGCTGCAACTTTAAAAATGGTTCGTTACTATACTTTTCTTAATTGTATTGTATCTGAGTCATGGATTAGGTCAGTTGTGCCAGCTAATAAGTTTTTTGTAACACTTATTGATCCATATTTGGTATTTCATTGAGTTAATCTTTGGCAAACGTTCAAGAAAGATGGAATATCAGTGTGATTGCAGTTCATGAAAAAGATGTAGTTTATAGTCGAGTTCATATTAGCTGGATTGTATATGCAAATCATCGAGAGAGTATATATACCACTTCATTCTAATTTAATTTCATTTGAAGGTGGTCTATTCATTGTTATCTTCTCTCTCCGTTATTAGTGGTCGAATTGTTGGATGAAGAACTATTGAAGGAGATGAATCGATATTTTGGTGGTTTTTTTTATTAATAAATTAATGTCGTGTTTAATTTTCGATTGACTATGGTTCTTGCAGAATTTTGAACGATTGGACGATATTTATATCGTTCATTTTCTCCGCCTTTAGCTTTGTAGTATAATCTTTGATCTTTTTCAGATTAACTGTTGCTATTCACTATAGAAGGAACAGGATCTATGTTTATTCTCGCTGAAACAACTACATTTATCCTTTAAAATGTAAGTTTGGTCATAGTTCTTTTGCTGATGTTTAATCATTGCTATTTGCTATTTGATCACTGAAATGTTGCAGGATACTCGTTACTCCCTCCCAAGCTCGGTATTAGCCCGGATTCGTGGTGAACTTCACCTTGAGACTCCCCTTGGATTACTGTAGGTAGCATTATGCGTATTTCTTTTTTTTATTTATGTAATATATTCTCGTAATTAATCTCCAATATATTCAAAACAAATGAACACAACATATAAATCGTCGTCGATGATGGTCGTCATCCATTAACCTAAATCCTATATAATATGAATCTACGATGAACGTCCGTGCAAACCTTTGATCCTCCTATCTATCTCTCATTCTCTGTCTCTTTATCTCTTTCTATTTCTCTTTCTCTCCCTCCTAAGCAGGTACAGGTACCGATCGATTGGTTTCGTCACGGCGGTTCATTGGAGGGAAATCCCTACATTTAACTTTGTCTTGAATCCTCCCGCACTTTGAAAAATCGGCAAAGTTGATTTGCACCGGGCGGGATTCGAACCTACGGTGTTCGGATCGCTAAACAAAACTTCTAGCCACTAAGCCATCTCGGCATATTCCCTAGCTCGCAAAACCTGGCGATAGCTGCAGTCAGTAGCGCTCCTATGACGAGCAGCCGCAGCGCGTCGCCGCAACGCGCCCAATCATATCGTATATCTCATTCGAATTTTCGTGTTAAGACTTTTTTGACCAATTTTGCAATAGGTTTGAAAAATCCAGAGTCGCTCTTAATTACTGTTATTGAACCGCCGTGTTCGTGGACAATGCTACGTCTTAATGTTCTGCATAAAGGTTGATATCTATTTTTAATGTCAATATTCTAATCAATTTTCTTTCAGATTTGTTTTTTTTTATTGTAAACTACCGTAACCTACCGTAACCCAGTTCCGTTGGTCAGATTTACTGCGATGGGTCAGATTTCAGTGTAAATTGTAGGAATGGTCACTATGTGTGTGATATCATTATGTGTTATTGTAAACTACCGTAACCTACCGTAACCCAGTTCCGTTGGTCAGATTTACTGCGATGGGTCAGAATTGAGTTTAAATTGTCCCAATGGTCACTATGTGCGGAGTATGATTATGAGTTATTGTAAACTACCCTAATCCGGTCCGGTGGGTCAGATCAAGTGCGATGGGTCATATTTCACTAAACATTGCCGGGATAGCCACTACGTGTATGATATCATTATGGGTTAATGTGAGAAACCGTATTCTACCGTAACCGGGTTCGGTGGGTCAGATCAAGTGCGATAGGTCATATTTCACTAAACATTGTCGGAACAGCCACTACTTGTGCGAAATCATTTTCAGCTATTGTAAACTACAGTAGTCTACTGTAACCGGGTTCCGTATGTCAGGTCAGGTGCGACGGATCACATTTAAGTATAAAGTACAGAAATAAGCAAGTAGTTCCTTTAAAGATGGGGACCCACGAGTTTTTTCGTGACCAAACTGGCCAGGCAGAACTATAGATCACATCTCCCTGTATCCAAAAACAATTTTCTCTAAAATTATAGGTGCACTGGAATACCGTAATCCGGGCTGAAACTTTGTTTTGTCACCAGGGTGAAGGCGCGAGATTTTGAATCTCGAATGTCAATGAATCACAAAAGAATGAACACCCACGGGGTTTCGAACCTGCGTCGCACTCATACAAGTTCTGGCTACTAACCACTGCACTATACATGCCACATGCCACTTCCACTCTAATCTGTTAGATCATTCTCTCCGATGGAAAATAGGATAAAAGAGATAGACTCTCTCTCTCTATTTCTCTCTCTCTCCCTCTGCCAAAACACATCAAGCAACAAGTTTATGATGTAGCCAAGTAAATACAAACTAAATTGAATTAATTATGCCTATTATTAGGAAAGGGCGAACATCACTAGCAAGTAGGACTAACAATCGCGACTGAAGCATCGCTAGCAAGTAGGACTAACAATCGCGACTGAAGCAGGATGACATTTACCCCCTATGCAGTGGAGAAGATTGAACAAGCAAGACTGGGGGAGACTGGGGATTTCGCATTAATCAGTCACAAAACGCATTTCGTAATTTAGAAACTTTGGGATGATCAGTCTCGCCCAGTGCTTGCTCACCCCATGGACTACAATCAGGAATATGAAGTACCTGATGATGATGAAGAAGACGAGGAAGAGGCGGATGCATCACTTCTTGCAGCACGCATTGGAACGCATATCCAGCTGCAACGGTTGATTAAGGCGGACATGGAGGCAGAACGGGACATGGAATCAGAAATGGACATGGAAGATGAATCGGAATAGGCCTATTCATGTTATAGATATAACATTATTGATTACATGTAATATGTTATTCAGTATAAAGTACTTTTTTGCAAAATTACCAAAACAAGCTTTTCTCTCGAGAAATTGACAGTTACCGATATAGCATCGCTAGCAAGTAGGACTAACAATCGCGACTGAAGCAGGAAATCATAAAATAAAACATAATAATAGCTAAATCATGCGAGAAAAAGAGGAAATATAACAGAGCCGAACAGAGCCGAACGACGCTGTGGCTATCGCAAACTGAACTGAGACGTTTTTTCTTACAGTATGCCATAATATTTTCACCTTGTTTTCCGTGGTAGGAGTCCGACCAAAAACTCTAGGGTCTCCTTCTTTAATGTTCTCATTTACGGTAGTTAAAGTGCATATAGCAGCTTGGATACAATTATTCATTGGATCATATGTAGATGAACGAATTGAATGAACAATGGATAATGCAATTGATAATTCATCCAACCTATACTATAGTTACATGTAACTGAAATAGCTAATTCCCTAAGAGGCCGTTTGTGTAAGAGTCGAACAAGGGGTGGCACAGGCCAAAAATTTTGATACCCTCAAAACTTGTGTGCAGGGGTTATCGACCATGCTGATGAAGATAGGCATAGTCATTTTGGCTCCAGTGGTCCCGCAACGCCTGGGTGGGATTACGGTAAGATCACGTTTTCAAGCCATTCTCGGTCCATAGTAGAGCTAGAGGTATGAAAATTGGGCTCCTATGACAGAATTCGATGGCGATGATGGCTGTCTACATCATTAGTTTTGAAAATTTTTCAAAAGGTCGATTATTGGAAATTTTGACGGAGACGTTTGCGCCCCAGACGAGTATGACAGTTTGAACCGGCGTGACGAGAGGATCACAACGATGTATTATGAGCCCATATCTTCGTTGCACCGCTAATATTACCTCGATATAGTGATCTGCGAAATAGGTAAACAAGAGGACTCTCTCAAAACCGCGCGCTCTCTTGCACTCTCGAGAGAGCGCGGCGAACTCAGAGAACTCTGGAGCAAACTACAACAAGGGATGATTTGTCCAAAAAAACCAAAATTATGAGTCAAAAAAGAGGTTTAGGAATCGACGCACATACGATGCTAATAGTGAATAATCAAGGTCTGTGCACCCTAGACGCATCGCAAACGATATTTGGAATTTATCTCAACATTTTGAGAAATTATGATTTTTAAACGTTTTTGCACTTAAATTAATTTTTCTTATAGCCTGAGGGCACAAACAGGAAATTTCTGCTGTTTTGTGCAATAAGGGCCGGTGACACTCCTAACACCCTAGTATCGACCCCCAGTTCTCACTGCTAGCGCTCGCGTCCGGGGGGTGGTCAGCATGATCGAGTCTTACGGAGCATGCCTCTTAATCTGACCCACGGAACTGGGTTACGGTAGGTTACGGTAGTCCGTCATAGCTAATAATGATATTGTACACGTAGTGGCTGTACCTGTAATTTATACTCAAATCTGACCCATCGCACTTAATCTGACCAACCGAACGGCGGGCCGCGGGCAGCCTTTTAGACCGTTGTCGGGCCGCCGATTTTGGGCCGCGGGCCGCGGGCCGCCTTTTAGACCGTTTTCGGGCCACGGGCCGCCTTTTAGACTAGCCCAATAACGTTAATCAGATGCTACTTTAGCACGCATACCCAAGCACTCGACAGAGCCACCCCACTCGGATTCGGACGAACACACGTATTCCACTTCCACAAAAAGGTGGAAGACTCCGAACCGGAATCCGACTGCGAGTGCAGAAGATGTAAGGCTCATATAGCCTACCTCAAGGTTTGTTCTTCTCAACAATTTTCTGAGTATTGCGAATGTAAAAATACTATCTTACACATACCACACCGAATGCCTATTCCTGATAATTTTGTGTTATATCCATTTATAGAAAACCACATCTCAAGGCCCAAGTAGCCCAAAAAGAAGAACACTCCACACGCAAGGTGCAGAAATGCGGGGTTCAGTAATGTCGTCTAATATTTAAAAAAATATGCTCAGTAAGAGAAAAGTACTGTACTGACAAGCCTAAGTCGACTACGACATCTCAAGGAAATACGGGAAAGTGTTTCCTTGAGATGTCGTAGTCGACTTAGGCTTGTCAGTGTACTGATTTTGCCACTATTATTATTATTATTATTACATTATTTCATATTCGTTTGTATTCATCTAGTATCTCTGGCATTATTTCATATATTGTATTCATTATTGTTTATTCATTAATATCTCTGTTTATTCATTACTCATTCATGGTATCAATAAATATCACAAGAAGAAAAATGACATTTGGCGCGATGCACAAGCGTTATTGAACAAATCATAGTTGAATTGGTCACAATGAATTCCAATTACCAACTACTCTTTCGACTTTACAGATAGAGGAAACAAAGTACAGAGTTCAACGTACACAACAAGTATATACAATACATACAACATGAAAAAACAGTTTCTGCACTTGTTTATCAGCAATAATCAGTTATTACTACTCCTTGTTTTTTTTCTTGAGAAAGATTCTAATGACTATTTCGTGGTAATAATAACATTTAAACGTATGCATAAAATATATAATGAAATACGAGATGAGTATGAATGTAAATAAGTATGGATAAGAATGTACAAATATACAGTAGCGCCGGAAAGTCAAAATACACTTTTTATTTCTGGTGTAATTTTGGTGTCAGTTGAAATATCAAGCTGAAACTTGTACATGATGTACCCACAGTATGTACGTATTCGATCCCATTATAAGGTCTCACGGGCCTTTCTGGTTATTGCATAGTGATGACGCAACCGAACAACACTTTTTCGAAAATTCATTATTTTTCAGGGATTTTTTCGTACTTGTCAAACTTTGTGAGCATTGAGAGAACTACAAGGCCTATCCAGAAGAAAAATTTCAGGTTGCTGCGAATTCGGGTATTGGCTGCAGACTTGCTGCAATTTCGCGTTCAAAGCAGCAAACTGATTCTCTTGGTGATTCCTGATGATCCTGTAAGTATGGTAGAGCTAGCCCATCATTCATCTTCATGGATCGAAAAAGTCACTTTTTTTAAAGACCCAACTTTGAAAAATCACAATTCTGCGGGCGGACCTTGTAAAAATCTGGTTTTTGGATAGGAATGTAGAAAATATATTAATTAATCGATTCCCCGCTTTTTAGAGCGATTGCTAATTTTTCTTGCCTGCGGAAGTCAATTATCTGAAGGATAGTCGTTTAGGCCGTGCTCCCTTCTCGTCTCGCGACCCGTACACATCTCTAGGCTTTTCACACTGCTCAATGACGATTTAGCCGCTTTAACAACAACCGGTATAACAACAACCGGTCTCTTTGCTCTTTCGAAGAGCAAGAGAAAAGAGAGAAGTGGTGGCCGAGTGGGTAGGAGCCTTGTCTCTAAATCTTTTGCTCGTATGTTCAATTTTCTCAACATGATTTCTTTTTTGCTATTTTTTCAAAGCCTGAAATCAAAAAAAATTTTAACAACAAAAGAAGAGTAACAATTATTTTCAATATCTAGGTACAAAGAAAACATCTCCCTCTCCCTCTCCCTCTTGATCATCTGGTATCCCTGTTGCCTTTTGTTCCAGTAACCTTGGGCACTCGGGGCTCGATCCATTCTTATTCTTATTCTTATTCTTTATTCCATCATAATATGCATAACAAGAAAATAAGGACATAAAGGGAGTGATGGATGTCCCTCGCTAATGTAGCGATATCGGTGAGGGTTCTTGGGTACAGTGGCAGTTTGGGAGCAATCTACTCCTTCTTTTGTCTTTTTTTTACTTTTTTCCGAAATATCGGAAAGTTTTCGATATTTTTTTCCACTTTTTTTCTCTCATTTTCAATAGAGAGTCTAATCTCTTCCTCTGAATTGGCCTTGTATTTTTCACTGGCCTAACATTGATCACCCGCAGGACTTGAATACTTGGCATCTTTTTACCTTTTAATAGAGAGGGAAATGGAGGGAAAAAGTAGAGGGAGGAGGGAGTGGTAGAGGGAGGAGGGAGTGGTAGAGGGAGAAGCGAGAGGTAGAGGGAGAAGCGAGAGGTAGAGGGAGAAGCGAGAGGTAGAGGGAGAGGGAGAGGGAGAGGGAGAGGGAGAGGGAGAGGGAGAGGGAGAGGGAGTGGGAGAGGGAGAGGGAGAGGGAGAGGGAGAGGGAGAGGGAGAGGGAGAGGGAGAGGGAGAGGGAGAGGGAGAGGGAGAGGGAGAGGGAGAGGGAGAGGGAGAGGGAGAGGGAGAGGGAGAGGGAGAGGGAGAGGGAGAGGGAGAGAGGAGAGGGAGAGGGAGAGGGAGAGGGAGAGGGAGAGGGAGAGGGAGAGGGAGAGGGAGAGGGAGAGGGAGAGGGAGAGGGAGAGGGAGAGGGAGAGGGAGAGGGAGAGGGAGAGGGAGAGGGAGAGGGAGAGGGAGAGGGAGAGGGATTGTTGCTCTTCTTTTGTTGTTAAAAATATTCATTTCATGCTTTGAAAAATTAGCAAAAAATAAATGATGTTGAAAGAATTGAACATAGGAGCAAAAGATTTAGAGACAAGGCTCCTACCCACTCGACAACCACTTCTCTCTTTTCTCTTGCTCTTCGAAAGAGCAAAGAGACCGGTTGTTGTTATAAAACGAGAAACAGTGAAAGGGGAATATGCAAATATCTCGGCGCCCAGGGGTCGCCAGGAAAAATGATCAATAGAAAAACTTCTTCTTTTTTTGGAGACCTATCGAATGGCATATGTCTCATTCCCAAAGCCCGGACTGACAACACTGACTTCCCTTGTAAGTGATGATTACATACATGGCTCAAAATGAAAGAAAAATTCCAGTGACTAAGAATCTCCTGGACTTGACCGTATGGGGGGTTCTGGAGAGGAAGATCTCCGCTACCGAGCGCACAACTCTGTTCAGCCTGAAATCGGCTCTCCTTTGAGCATGGGACACCGTCGTCGATGACAATCACCGTAAACTGCCGATTGCAAAGGAGAAGCTCCCCCGGGTTAACTTCGAAGCGAATGGGAGGCAAATGGAAACCCAATGACATGTTCTTGTTACTAAATAATTGAATAAATAATGGTATGAAACTGGTTGCTCAAATCGCATTTTAAGGGGAGATATTGATAAGAGTTCGAGTGCCGGTAATTTTCACGCACTCTCTCTGGTTAACTTAAAGCCTACTTAAAGTTTTCACTTGAAGTAGACTTGTAAGTCTACTTAAAGTTAAACGTAAGTCTACTTTAAGTGGTGTGATATACTGTAATGCATTTCGTCAAATGTTCTTTCACTTTAAGTTTACTTAAAGTAAACTTTAAGTCAGTGACGTAGTTTAAGTAGACTTTAAGTTTCGAAATACCGGAGCTGTATATAACATACTATAGGTCTCATAATCTAATGAGCGCGCGGTCACACGGGGATTATCATTTAACACTTTTTTTCTCTGTGTGTACTCAGCTTGGGGCACTTTGGAGGATAGGTCCTGCACTACTCCCCACAGAAAGCTGGAGACCCTGAATAAATCCTTGGAGAAGGAGTAGTGGAAGATGAACATTACCTACCCGCGTACAGTGAGAGAGGCGTACCCCTCCCGTCTCAAGGACTTCATCAAGCCCAATGGAGGCAGAATCGGGCAACGATTGTTTTATTGTATTCCTAGATCATTGAAGAATATCTGCTAAATATTTGAGCGGAACTCGATTTTTTTTTGAAAAGAGTTATTCCGTTTTTTACAGTGTGTCAATAATTAATCCCTACCCTGTAGTGAATAGGTTTAGTTTTGGCCACTAGTAGAGCCGAATAAGAAATAGCGCTGGGTGAATTCCCGGCGCTGGATAGGATCGAGCTTTGGGAAAGGATATTTGTAAATCTCTTCTATATGGTTGTTATGGGTCTATTTTATTATTACTTTATCCCGTCCTTTCCCTTAGTTTCTCTCGCGCATTCCTTCTTTTGAAATACGTAAGCTCTACCACATCAATTTCGGATAGAAATGAAACTGCGACAGAATTATCTTGAAAATGAAAGCACAACTTTATCTATTATAAGACCCAGCTCTTACAGATCACAGATCAACTTGCTTAGGAATACGATTGTGGCGATAGAGAGGAGGGGAGGTCAAGGGTAAGATCGCAACGAGATTGTGGGAGGTATATGGGAGCAGAGAGATTGAGTGACAGTGAGAGCAATCAATTGTCTATCAGATGTTCCCTCGTGTATTATTAGCTTGGTGCATCAATTTCTTTTTCCTTTCTTCTTTTCCCTTTTTCTACTTTTCGGCTCATTCTTCAATTTCTGTGTTCTTTGAAACGGCAATAGCCAGTAATAAAAATATACTCCATATACATACATCCGATTTTTCGACATTATTTCGGAAAATTTCGATTTTCTGATTTTCCGATTTTTTTCGGAAAATTCGGAATTCATAGTAGTCCAAAGTGATATGCAGCATTTTGTTTTCACAGTGAATAAGCCAATAAAAAAAGTAAATAGTAGTCACGTTCATTGACTTCGATATCATTTCGGTGGAACTTCTTCGGTTTCTGTTTTTTTCTCTCGTTTTGACGGTATATGGACTCATGTCTCCACGACTCGTTTAGTTTGGAATTGCTTCAAAAAGACTCCACAAAAAGTCAGAAACTTATACATCACCTTGCGGTTTGACTTCTACTCTGGTATTTCGAAACTTAAAGTCTACTTAAACTCCGCACTTTAAGTAGACTTGTAAGTCTACTTAAAGTTAAACGTAAGTCTACTTTAAGTGGTGTGATATACTGTAATGCATTTCGTCAAATGTTCTTTCACTTTAAGTTTACTTAAAGTAAACTTTAAGTCAGTGACGTAGTTTAAGTAGACTTTAAGTTTCGAAATACCGGAGTAACTCCCTTTCACGGGCAATGTTCTTCAGCATTCTCATCAAAAAATTACAATTCTTTAATATGAGAATCTATTTTAGATTGGAGCCGTCTAATTCTCCCATTGAATCACAATGGATCTCGATAAGATCAAATATATATATTAATATGAGAATCTATTTTAGATTGGAGCCGTCTAATTCTCCCATTGAATCACAATGGATCTCGATAAGATCATGCAAAATCTTCTTATGGATTTATTTGATATTTGCAATTTTATATTTGCAGTATTCGGTACAGTTTATTCGACTTTATTCGCATTTTTATGCTTCAAACTCAATTGCAGGATGCACAGGAGTTATTGTGAATTCATTCGCCATTGGATATGCTTGGTATCTGTACAACACAGATCCGATGGAATATAATTGGGTATGTGTGAAACGAGAACTGATGTTTCTGCGTTTTTCAATTTTTTTCATCTACTCAACCGCACCGCTAGACATTTCCGTAAAAACAGAATATTTCGAACGACGGACCGTAATAGCTGTTACTCTCCGATGACGTGTCGACAGCTTGTACTATAGAACTTAAAAGCAATTACAATTATCTTACATTGAATTAATAATAAACGTTTAAAAATTATGAAACAAAATTTTGAAAGGCGTTGCCCGCCACGCGTCCGGCAACAGTCGCACCGTATCGAAAGATCACATTGCTACAGTACAGTGCAAAAGGTTATTATGTTTTGGTTTTTTCGTCATAACTTTTTTCAAACTCAACCGGTCGGGTCCAGATTTCCAGGGATTATTTTGAAATTTTTTTTTACGTGTTTTATACCAAAATCACCCCGATTGAGCTCTTATGGTGAAATTTATTTCGATTTTATCAAAAGTCACAAAAATGAGATTTTCACTTTCTTCGATTTCTTCGATTTTTTTTCAACTTATTTTGCCACCAATATGTGTTAGATCGTTTTAAAACCATGGCACGGATTGTAATTTTAATTGTCATACTGATCAATGAAGGACAGATGAGTTGGTTTTGCGTTGCTCTTACAAGTATTTTCATATTATACATAGGGCTGTCCTCGAAAAATATTTTCTGAGAATCGAAATTGTAAATATCGGGGATGCTGTAGTCAGGGAAGGAATACTATAGTTAGGGAGGGGATACTGTAGTTAGGGGGATACTGTCGTCAGGGAAGGAATACTGTATTCAGGGAAGGAATACTGTAGTTTGGTAGGGAATACTGTAGTATTCCCTACCAAACTACAAAGGTCAAACTACAACAACTACTACATGATAAAGGTCGATAAACTGTTAAACTGCTAAACTGTAGTATTGACGGTAGGATTACAGTAAAACTATTTGGAAGTTGTCTTACACTAGATATTTTTTCAAGACTGTTTACAAAGGGAACAACTGGCAGTAAAAAGTTTAAATTTATTTATTTATGAATGTACCGTACCGTGCAAAAGTCTATTCACTTTTACTGTTTTCGTCATAACTTTTTTTCAAACTCAACCGATCATGTCCAGCTTTTCAGGGATTATTTTGAGAGTCTTTTCACGTGTTTTACAAAACAAATTAACCGGGGTGAACTCTAACGGTGAAATTTATTTTGCATTTTTCAAAAGTCACAAAAGTGAGATTTTCGTTTTCTTCGATTTCTTCTGATTTTTTCGCTCAGTTCGCTACCAATGTGTGTTATATCGTCTTAATACTATAACACGACATCTTGGGAGTAAGAATCTATCGATATCCTAGTGAGAACCCATTTTTCGTGGACGTCAGATGGGGCTGTCCGCAGACACCCTCTCGCAGCAGATCCGGGTGTCTGTTTCGACTATCCACAAGGTCATCAAAACTCCAATCTATGTTCAAACAATGAAGAAGAGTAATGAACGACCTCGCAAGACGATTTTGACACCAGATCTGCTGATTACTCGCATCTCGAAGGAGAACCCGAGGCTCACGGCAATGAGCATCAAGCGAGAACAGTCGGAATTTTACCAAATTAGGGTACCTAACGCTTCTAAACTTGGCCAAAAAGATGTTTGAGGTGTCCGTATACATCGTGGAACGTCTGCTTCGTGCGTTGAGACTATTCAGACGTCGGCATGTCTAGAAAGAGCTGATCTCCGAAACATTTATATTATTATTTGTTTATGATGATTTGTACGGAGAAAATATCATATTTTCATTGTCCTGTTGGCACTATATTTGAGGTGAAGTGCCAGCTGGTCACCGTGAAGCATGGATGAGGATCGTTGATTTTGTGGGGGTTCTTTGTCTGTAGATGGGGTTGCCCCCTGGTCCATGTGAATAGAATGATGAGTAAGGAGGACTGTATTGATATCCTAAAGTCCTATTGCCTAGCCACTAATATCTTTCCAGCCAAGTTTGGAAGGTTTCGGTGCCTCAATTTAGCGAAACTCCACCAGTGTTCGCTTGACCTCCATTGCCGTAAGCCTCGAGTTCTCCTTCCCGATGCGGGTAATCAGACGATCAGATGTCAAAATCATCTTGTGAGGTCGTCCATTAGTCTTCTTCATTGTTTGAGCTAATACTGGAGTTTCTATGACCTTGTGTATAGTCGAAACAGACATCCTGAACTGCTGTGAGAGGGTATCTGCGGATAGTCATCTGACGTCCACGACGAAAGGATTCTTGCACGGATATCGGTAGATTCTTGCTCCCAAGAATCCGTGCCATGGTTTTAAAACGATCTAACACATATTGGTGGCAAAATGAGTTGAAAAAAATCGAAGAAATCGAAGAAAGTGAAAATCTCATTTTTGTGACTTTTGATAAAATCGAAATAAATTTCACCATAAGAGCTCAATCGGGGTGATTTTGGTACAAAACACGTAAAAAAACAATTTCAAAATTATCCCTGCAAATCTGGACCCGATCGGATGAGTTTGAAAAAAGTTATGACGAAAAAACCAAAACTTGATAACCTTTTGCACGGTATTGTATTAATAAAGAAAAAGACAACAAGAGAAAACTAAAAATGGTTGTGTTAGAGTTTTATGAGGAAAAAAATATAAAGAGTGTCAAATGTTGGACATTATTATCGCTGCCGCATGCGTTTGTCTGGGTCCCCACTAGGAAAACTTTTGGGGACCCAGTAGGAAGAGATCCGCCCACTTTGCCCTCTCTCCTGTCCAGGGATCCCAGTGGGGGAGTTAGACCACGCCCATTTCTGCTGGGGCCCGCTAGGATAAAAATACCAGAGAGTGTTGCGAAAATTAAATGCGAATACTCGAATTTATTGTAAAAAATATTTCGAAATAGAGCGGTCAAAGTTATTCGAAAATTGCAAATCCCTTATGAGCCCGTTTGCGTAAGAGTCGGACAATCAGCAACGGGATCCCGTACAGCAAAAAAATAATTTTTGAGATAATAACATTTTTGAGTACCTCTCGATATGTTAGAATACTAGGCAAACCCTCGTGGTATGCAAATTTTTTTTGAGCTCGCTATAGAGCTCCAAAGATGGCCCTTTTTCAGAGTTTTTCGACTATAGCTGGAGATCCGTTTAAGGAAACAGAAAAGTCACAAGAGCAACCCTTGCTCAATTTGTACGAGGATCATAATGATGATTAGGGTAATATAAAAAGACGTGTTAGTAGAGAGATACAAATATTATTTTAATTCAACCAAAAATGTGCGAGCGGAGACGAATAGGGCGCGTGGATGCGGTCATGATAGACTTGCAAAAAAATTTTTGTGAGAAAAACCCTCCCGCAAAGCAAGTTATGATTTATTTTGTGTGGGGGTCGATTTATAAATTCGCGAGGTCTCCACACAACAAATCCCGATGGGTTCGTTAACTCATCTATCAAACATCAAATCAGCGACCTGTGTAGTGTAGTGGATAAGGTGTCTGCATTCACTTTTAGCTGTCATGGGTTCGATCCCCCTTGCGGCACTTTTCTTTTGCTGATTTTGTAGTTGTTAAGATCAAACGTTCAAGCTTGTTTGTCGGTGTACTCTGGTATTTTGCCACTTAAAGTCTACTTAAACTTTCCCACTTTAAGTAGACTTTAAGTAAACTTAAAGTGAGACGTAAGTCTACTTAAAGTGGTGTGGTATACTGTAATGCATTTCGTCAAATGTTCTTTCACTTAAAGTTTACTTAAAGTCTACTTAAAGTCTGTGACGTAGTTTAAGTAGACTTTAAGTGGCAAAATACCAGAGTAGATCACTATCGATTTGCTTTATTCTCTCTTTAATCCTTGCTGGCGCTCTCTTCCATGCCGTTAAAAGGCCTTTGTGCTTCTTATTCAATCACACCTTCAATCGTCGTTGCCCGAGTTAACGAACCCATCGGGATTTGTTGTGTGGAGACCTCGCAAATTTTAAAATATACCTCCGCAAAAAATAAATCATAACTTGCTTTGCGGGAGGTTTTTTCTCTCACAAAAATTTTTTTGCAAGTCTATCATGACCGCATCCACGCGCCCTATTCGTCTCGCACATTTTTGGTTGAATTAAAATAATATTTGTATCTCTCTACTAACACGTCTTTTTTATATTACCCTAATCATCATTATGATCCTCGTACAAATTGAGAGTTGCTCTTGTGACTTTTCTGTTTCCTTCAACGGATCTCCAGCTATAGTCGAAAAACTCTGAAAAAGGGCCATCTTTGGACCTCCATACCGAGCTCAAAAAATTTTTGCATACCACGAGGGTTTGCCTAGTATTCTAACATATCGAGAGGTACTCAAAAATGTTATTATCTCAAAAATTATTTTTTTGCTGTACCGGAGCGTGTCCGACTCTTACGCAAACGGGCTCTTATACGTAAGGGAATTTTTTAAGGGAATAATTCCCTAGTAAGAATTTCCTTACATATAAGGGATACTGCGTAGATAAGGGAATTATTCCTTAAAGATGGAGGCCCTCGAATGTTGATGCAAATGCATGGCATATCTATTATGCAAGGGACAAGTGATATGCAAAAAATTAGTCAATCCTGTAGCGCAGTGGTAAAAACGCTCACTAGTAAGCGTAACGTCGCGGGTTCGAAACCTATTGCTGAACTTTCCTATTTTCAAAATTTCGCGCCTTTGCCTGTACATCAAGCATGATTCATTCATGATTCTTGTGATCATTAAGCTGAATTAGCATAAAATAATTTATGTATGTTATGTAGAATAACTTTTGTTATCTTTCTGTCTTCACAGTTTGTTCACGAAAATATTGCTCGGACTCCACCTTTAAGAGAAGTACAGTTCTAAAACTACCCAAATGGAATTTTCTGTGAGTTTAGAGACAATGCATTTGAAAGAATATGTTTGAGTATGGTTGTGGTGATTGTATGAATAACCTCTTCATAGCATAGATTAACTTATAACGAAACGATTATTTAATTCTTTCTTTACCCTATGACACTAATTACTAATCATTCTACAAAATGCTTTCAGGATACGCAAGCCAGCACGACTCTTCGCCACGTCCAACCTTTGTTTATATGGACGATTGTTTGTGCACTTACCTTGCCCGACCGCTTCTATTTGTCCATGTAAATGGGCCATCATCAAACATATGTAGGTGTAAGAGACGTTATGCTAGAAAAGATTTTTTTTCTCAGATTTCCAAACATCGCGAGAACTGTAAAGTTATGAGTGATTCAAATTCATCAATCAAAAAGAAGGATTCCACTATGGCTGTTGTAATTACCATCTAAGGAAACTGAAGCAATATCTCATCAATTAATAATTTTATCATGAATAACTTTTAACATATATTTCTATTTGCTGAATCTATTCCGCACTCATTGATTTGTTCAAGAAGGATTTTCTATTAATACATTTGTTTAGTTGTATTTTGTTTAGTATTTTTACTCTTACTCCCCCCATCCATTTAGACATAGCAAAACAAATTTACATGATTGACTTTATGCAAATACACTTTGTCTCAACTCGCCTAATCACTTGTTTAACACATTCCTAATTATCAAATTTCTTCAAAAAGATGATTTTCAACTTCTCTTTATCTAATTTTTTTATTGAAAATATATTCATAAACGTTTTGTATGAATATCACGCCAGTCACGAGAGAATCGACCTAACGGTCGGAATTGAGAAAAATTACAAAACAAGTTCTCTCCAGTTTTATTCGTGTTTAGGCATGTAATACCATCCCATTGTGCTACTATAATTCTGGGGCTCCCTGCACCGGGTCGGTAATCCGGGAACCCAACTTTGAACTCAAATATGTATCTCTTTTCAGGTGCATTTCTGTAAAAAACTGTCAAGAGGGTATCCCCCGCTATTTTTTCGTCCTCTATCGATCTAAACAAACCAGAGGTCATGAAAGTGATTCCGAACAGCGCTACACTCTAGGCCAAATAACTCAAAACCTGTCGATTCGGCGTGGACGAGCCTGTAATATGCTATGTAACTTTTCGAGGACTGCAAAATGAGGGGTTTGCGAAAAAATACGTTAACCCGTTCGTATGGTTCATCCCCTTGGAAAATTCCAGAGGATGTGAAGTCATTTTCGCCCAACGACAATCTCTCGTAGCCTCCCCACTCGGATTCGGACGGACACACGTATTTCACTTCCACAAAAAGGTGGAAGACTCCGAATCGGAATCCGACTGCGAGTTCAGAAGATGTAAGGCTCATATAGCCTACCTCAAGGTTTGTTCTTCTCAACAATTTTCCGAGTATTGCGAATGTAAAAATACTATCTTACACAAACCACACCGAATGCCTCTTCCTGATAATTCAATGTTTCATCCATTTATAGAAAACCATACAGCATCTCAAGGCCCAAGTAGCCCAAAAAGATGGACACTCCACACGCAAGGTGCAGCAATGCGGGGTTCAGTAATGTCGTTTAATATTTAAAAAAGATGCTCAGTAAGAAAAAAGTACTGTACTGACATGCCTAATGGCGCGTTAAAATGTGATGGAAAACCAAAGAAGTCGATTTTCCGAGTGTTAAAATGTACCCTGGAAAACCGCAAATGGAATGTCGATTTTTGAATTCGCGGGCACGAATAAGGAGCGGGAATTCAAATTTGCACTCGCGACTGCGAGTTTCCGATGTCTAAAGAAGATGAAAAGTGAAAGAAAAGAAAATTCCGTATTTACTTCATTTTTAAAACATAGAAATTGCAGTCGGAAAGTCGGAATTTGAATTCCCGCACCTTATTCGCGCCCGCGAATTCAAATATCGACTTTCTATTTTCGGTTTTCCAGGGTACATTTTAACACTCGGAAACTCGCTTTTTTCGGTTTTCCATCACATTTTAACGCGCCATGAGTCGACTACGACATCTCAAGGAAATACTGGAAAGTGTTTCCTTGAGATGTCGTAGTCGACTTAGGCTTGTCAGTGTACTGAATTTGCCACTACTATTATTATTATTACATTATTTCATATTCGTTTGTACTCATCTAGTATCTCTGGCATTATTTCATATATTGTATTCATTATTGTTTATTCATTAATATCTCTGTTTATTCATTACTCATTCATGGTATCAATAAATATCACAAGAAGAGAAATGAGATTTGGCGCGATGCACAAGAGTTATTGAACACAAATCATAGTTGAATTGGTCACAATGAATTCCAATTACCAACTACTCTTTCAACTTTACAGATAGAGGAAACAAAGTACAGAGTTCAACGTACACAACAAGTATATACAATACATACAACATGAAAAAAACAGTTTCTGCACTCGTTTATCAGCAATAATCAGTTATTACTACTCCTTGTTTTTTTCTTGAGAAAGATTCTAATGACTATTTCGTGGTAATAATAACATTTATACGTATGCATAAAATTTATAATGAAATGCGAGATGAATTAAGTTAATACTAATTAGAATGTACAAATATATGTTATGCATGCACAGTAATATATAGTACAATTTGAAAATGTTAGTAATATCAGTAAATAATGTGCTTCATGGTGATTTTAAAGTGACTCCCCGAGTTTATTTCCTCTCTCCGCATTGGCAATTCGCTCTCGCCATTTTGTTTACGAGAGCGTTGCCAGAGCGGAGAGTTTAAAATCAGCTCAGGGTGTCACTTTAATGTATGGCCAGCATTGGCGTAACTCTTATACGACTTATCAATTCGTGACGTTCGCGATTTGCTCGTAGAAGGCGTAGAATGTACCTGTAAAATACTGCTTAAAGGGATGGTGACCTCTCTCAATGGCCTCTTCATTGCGCGCACCATCTCTCTGTTTTCTAACAACGAGAGAGCGTAGACCGTTGAAGAGGCCGTTGAGAAATGTTTCAGTCTCTTTTATTTGCAAATTTAAAAAAAAATCGACAAAATATAGCATATCTCGTATTCCCTTCGTTTTCCCTTACATGCTATATATGTAATCATTTGGTGCACAAAAATACATAGAATGAAGAAAACACTACCTTCTATATGGTTTGATCACATACAAGCTCACAAATGGATTCAGAAAGTGGCATATTAACGTAGCCTGCAAAAACCAAATTTTTTTAACTGAAATTTCGAAATTTATATTAAAGGAAAATTGCAAATTTAATATTCTTAAATTAATATTAATATTATTATTATTTATTATTCGCTTTTTTTCTGGCGTTTTAAAGCGCGTTCGATCAACGAAATTTTTGGATGAAGTCGCGCGAGAATTTGGGCAACCTATGCAAAATCAATATAAACAATACTATCAGTAAAACATGTCCATATGCACATTTTACGAAATGTGTAATCATAATAATGTAATAATAATAATAATTATGCACAATGTTTACCTGAATATGCGTATACTCAATCCAGACTATTTTTCCCGGATACAGAAATCGTACCAGCGTGGTCACCGCTCCGGTTAATGTGAAGAAAGAAGCGAATAATTGCAGATTCAGAGTCTGAACAAATATTCTTATCAGCATGTCAAAAGTTCGTGAAGGGCACACCGCGAACTAATGTGAAACTCTCCGCTCTGACACCGTTCTCTCGTTGACAAAGAAAGCGAGAGATCATTTGCGCTTTCTTTCCTTTGCTTATATGTATATTTTGATTCTCAATTATTTATTCATGAGTTTCTGTGACACGGAGTTCTCTTATTGTTTATTCCTAAAGAAAATCAATTAAAATTTCAATTCATGAGAGAAAAAAAAACACTTAAAAGGTAAAAAACATTTTTCAAAGTAAATCAATTCCTAATCAATCATTTTAGGAAAAGTGTGATTTATTTTACTTTTTTCTCATTAATTAAAATTTTGTTACAGTTACTTTTGTCAATAACAGAACTTTCCATCGCAGAAACTCATGATTAAAACTTGAGATTCGAAGAGTATATTCATACGCAAAGGGAATACATAAATGATACGCACCGCTGCTCGCATGTAAGAAAACGCGACCGAGCTATAAACACTACCTTCACGAACATTCTGTGCATTGACAGCGTAGCCTCGCTAAGGCGTGCCTGGAAAACATGGAATAGCGTTAATAATATTTATGGAGGTACAAGTATATGTTTTTTTTATTCACATTAAGTCTAAAAGTAGGAAAATTATAAGATAAACTATAATGTAATAATAATAATGTGCTTCATGGTAAAGTCACTCCGCACATTTTTCTCGCCCAACTTTGATACAATATTCGATCGCACAATGAATGATATGATATAGGGCACGGAACATGAAATGCATCCTGCGCAAATGCCAAACTGAGCAGCAAGATCTTCAAAATTAAGTAGGCCTTAAAATAATTTAACAATAGTTCAACACTTGAAAAGCTTACTGGACGGACGTTTTTATTATGTTTTAGAGGGTTATTGGAATGTTCAAATAAAATTTGATTTTTCTCAGATACCGAAGGATAGAAATTGTGAATAAGAAGATTCCCCCAGTTTTGGTCCCTACTCTGGTATTTCAAAACTTAAAGTCTACTTGCACTTTCACTTTAAGTAGACTTGTAAGTCTACTCAAAGTGTGACGTCACTATGTAAGTTTACTTAAAGTGAGACGCAAGTCTACTTAAAGTGAAAATGTGACGTCACTCATCTGAAGTTTACTTTAAGTAAACTTTAAGTCAGTGACGTATTTTAAGTAGACTTTAAGTTTTGAAATACCAGAGTAAGCATGCGCTATAAAGTTTAAAAAAAGATAAATATACATCCCGCTATTCAATTCACACGAAGTTCAGCGGGATATCAATGACATCGCGTTAATTCTAATATGTTTATTTACTCTTTTGTATAATAATAGTAGCAAGAATATAAAAAAAATATTATTATTATTCGCATAACTCTTTTTTATACAACACTAGCGTACCTCGTACGTCATCCTCATCATATAACGTTGGATTCTCTTTTATCTCAGCGTCACCATGAGCAAATGCTTCTATCATACAGAAAAAGATCAAAAGATCAACAATTAGAATAGTTAGAATTGCCGAGATAAGAATCTGAAAGATGTATAGGATTGTAACATAACGTTATGGGGAAATCACTCTTTTTGTTGGAATTCCGTTTCGTAGAACACGTATTCGATATATAAATGAAACACATAAAAGAGTATCGTTCACGCTGATGATATACGTTTGAAAACCTGATGCGAGAAAATATTTTGGGACCCTAACAAAACCGCAAACGACAAAGCGGTTTTTTCGTGTTTTTGTCGTTTGCGGAGTTGACAGGGTATTTTGTATTTTAAAGGGAGAGTGACCTCTCTCAATGGTCTCTTCATTGCGCACACTATTTCTCTGTTCTCTAACAGCGAGAGAGCGTAGAGCGTTGAAGAGACGGCTGACAAAGGTGCGAACCCCTTTAAAGTCGATAGAAACACACTGAATGAAATCCCGCAGAGTTGTGCTCCAAAATATGTGCAAAGTCCGTTGAATATAATAAAAAACGAGTGACCGTGAGAAACTACCCTGTAATGTTGATATCTTTTCGATAGCAGAGATCTCTCAAAAGTAGAGACCTAGTATACACCATTGTAAACAAATTTGAATTCGACCCCTATAAAACACGCTATCTGAGAAAGTCGACATATGTGTCAGGGCTGTGCGTAAAATCTTTTTCGTAAAATTTTCGTAAAACGTAATTTTACGACTTTTTTGTCGTAAAATTCGTAAAATTCGTCAAATTTTCGTAAAATATTTACTATTAGCGCCAAAATTATGAGAAATTGTCCTAACTGTCCTAGTAAATGTGGTAAAAGATATGAAACCCGCCAATGTTCATAAACGACTCTCTTATGCAAGGGACAGACGATAAGCAAGAAGTAACAGCTAAAAACTTGAAAAAATATGTATACATCCCCATAGATTGATTTTCCGATAATTCATAACAAAAATTTCGCTGATTATTCAGTTTTTTTGCATTTTTTTCGTTTCGTTAAATTTTTAACATTTCGTAAAATTTTACGACGTAAAAATTTTACGAAAAAAATCGTAAAATCGTAAAATCCGTAAAATCGTAAAACGTAAAATGCACAGCCCTGATATGTGTGGTATCTACGAAAAATAGATTTTTCTGTTTTATGTATGATAATTACAGGCTTCATGAGTGTAGTTCACTGGTACTTGGAAATTCCTTCCAATTGAAAATTCGCTTCAGGAGTTGACCACACAACGATTTGGCGACTTTTCCTAAAAAGTTTATTTCGAATCCAATCTATTCGGGAGTGGGTGCAATGGACTCCTTGGCAAATTATAAGAAACTATTGCTGAGGAAAGTTTTTTGATCAAAGATCAACGAAGGCTGGAATTTGGGAATTTTCAAAAAAAAAATCACATTAAATTAATTCTCACTATTTTCCCATGGCCCAGGTAAATTTTGTATTTGCTCAATAGCTTCTGCATATTATATTACACCTTTAGTTTAAAATTGATAATTTTTAAAAAGTGGGAAATTTGTAAACAAATCAATTTTGTTTGCTGTATTCAATTGTGGTGAGGATTGTCGACGTTCTCTAAAAAGTTTATTTCTAATCTAATCGATTCGGGACTGGGCGCATTCGAATCCTTGTCTAAATCTAAGAAACTATTGCTTAGGAGAGTTTTTCGATCAACGGTCAACGAACGATGGAATTGGGAATTTTCGAAAAAAATGTTTATATTAAATTAATTTTCACTATTTTCCATAATTCTCGCTATGTAGAAGCGACTGAACAAATAAAAAGTTTACTTTCGCCATGGAAAATAGTGAGAATTAATTTAATGTAAACATTTTTTTTCGAAAATTCCCAATTCCAGCGTTCGTTGACCGTTGATCGAAAAACTCTCCTCAGCACTAGTTTCTTATAATTTGCCAAGGAGTCCATCACCTCCTGAAGCGAATTTTCAATTGGAAGGAATTTCCAAGTACCAGTGAACTACACTCATGAAGCCTGTAATTATCATACATAAATCATCTAGTTAATCATATTGAATCTTTTAATATCATTCCTACCCATCAACATGGCTTTAGATCAGGCGCATCAGTAGTTACCAACCTTCTTGAATGCGAAAATGATTGGACTAAAGCATTATCATCTGGACTCTCAACTGATATAATATATCTTGACTTTAGCCGTGCATTTGACACAGTACCATTCTCCAAACTTCTATTCAAATGTTCATATTATGGTCTGTCTGATAACATGCTTAATTGGTTACACTCATTCTTATCAGATCGGGTTTTCTCCGTAAGATTGAATCATACTCTTTCTTCGCCTTTCCCAGTTTTGTCTGGTGTTCCTCAAGGAAGTGTACTAGGTCCACTCCTGTTTACGTTGTACATTGCTGATTTATCTGCACATATTGCAAAATTCCCTAATCTCCGCATTCAGGCATATGCTGATGATATCAAACTTTACATTTCTTATAATGTGGATTCATACCTTTCACGTTCATCTGAAATGCAATCTGCTCTTGATGCCCTCTTTCTTTGGACAACACAAAATCAGCTATCTTTATCAACACCCAAGTGCACTCATTTACATATCGGTTCTCGCTCTTTGTTACCCTCATATTCTATCAATTTGTGTCAACTCTCAAATGTCTCACAAATGCGCGACCTAGGAGTACAAGTACAAGTACATTCTAATTTCAAAAAATCTGTTTCTATTGAAGATCGTATCAATAAGGCAATGTTTGCAATGCGCACTCTACTTAAAGCAGTTTCTGTAAATTGCCCCCATATTTTGCTCAAATGCTACCGAACATATTTATTGCCCCATTTAGATTTTGCATCACAATTTTGGAATCCTCATTACAAATCTGATATATTCAAAATTGAAAAAGTTCAGAAAACCTTTACTCGTATTCTTTACTACAGATGCTACCCTTCTCCATCCTACCCCCTTTCCCTCCCGTGTTATTCAACGCGTTTATCATTTCTTGGTTTAATTTCCCTTTCAGATAGAAGAATCGTTTCAGATCTTTCTCTAGCTCGATCGATAATGAATCGATCCACTATTATTGAACCATCTAAGTTCTTTAGATATAGACAAACACGTGGTAGACACACATCTTTTGGTATATATCATGAATTTACTAGTAACACGATCAGATATAATAGTTTTTCAGTTAGAGTTTCTCGATGGCTAAGTAAGTTGCCTCGTGAGGTAATCCTCTCGGAAACTTCAGCAGCCTTCAAGCGTCAGCTCACTCCCGAAATTCTCCTTACATTGAAATAATGAATTTTGAATTTTGTGATTACCATCAACTTATATAATTTCAATATCATTATCATTATCAGACTTTTTCAGCACTAATGAAAAATTTTGCAGCATTTATTGAGAATGTTGTACACACATTTTCAAGTGAGAGTCTGTATTTTCTTCTTCCATTCTTTTGCTGATATTTACAAAAAGGCTAACAAAAGTGAAAGATGTGAACTATTCTCTCTCTGTCTCTATCCTTGTCTTTTATATATCTTTCCCTTTCTTATTTCCTTTCATCTCGCCTTGTCCGCCCCCCCATGCGAGTAGTTCACAGATATATACTTGTTCTTATATCCTTTCTGTTAGGTCCCACCATCACCCCCTTCTGTAGTCGTCGATATCTCTCATAGTTGATCTTTGGTCCTGGTCATTCTCACTGAAGATGCTGTTAACTCCGCAAGTTCTCATGGTCCACAACTGAGTCCACCACCACACACTCCTCGCTCACTCGCACTGTTACCCTCTGTCTTCGTCCAAGAGAGGGACCACTGTATCCTATGAGAGATCCCCCTTTCCACCCTGAGATATCAAACCCTGACCCCCCATTATATCACATTTAAATTTCATGAATTTTCACTAGTCACTTTTATGTGTTTCGTTTCGTGCATACGCACGTTGATAAAATAATATCAGTAACCAAATAAGAATAAGGTTTGCTGTGATCCCAATGCAGTTTATTGACTCGAAGATGATAACTAACAAAGTTTCGCACTTCATGATAAGGATGCCTGAGATAGTGTAATTGTAAGATTATTCGTACTAATTGTAAGAATTCATGAACTAGTCCCATAAATTTTGTTTAACACGCCCATTTGATTTACGAGTTCGGAATAGTAAATAATACGCTCATTCTTCGCAAAAAAAGTAGATTTCTTGACATCCCTATGAAACTAATCAAATAAAAACAATGTGAAAATGACGAAAAATACAAATGTAATGAACACACCTCACAAGAAGATCCGACGGAAGAAGGGATGATCGTATGCGAAACAAGGATGAATCATTCATTAGTATTTACATAATGAGGGAGCTAAGATCACAATAATGTAGAATACAAGTAAACAGTTGTTGCATTGTTAGATGACAACAAGAGTCACACCGAGCCAAACGATGTAGCCAACAAGGATGACTTGCGCGTGCTTGCTATTAACAACAATAGGGACTCAAGTCAGTCTGGTCTTTTGAGATTACAATATCATGAATGAAAGTATGATACTGATTACAATCCGCTTTCAAACGCTGTTCAATCGACCTGAGCTTCGGGAAATCGATGCTGAAATTTGTGTTATTGTGTTTACCGGAATGCTTCCTGAACTAGCCTTGTTGTGGATAGCATCTAGTCTTTTCAATTTTAAAATTATGATTTCAATCTCCTCCCTGACATGTCTTCTACAATTTTTTTAAAAAATTAAAGAAAATATTTTTCCTCACTTTTCAACATCTTATGGTATGATGAAATTTTTACAAAACAATAAAAAAATTAAATGCAGGTATTCTTTTTGTATTCGTTGTTTCTCGTGAAATATGGAAATGACGATTCTCGTTGCAATAATACCATTCATACGTATGCTTCAATTGTGAAATGAAAGGCAAGGCGATCAGAAAACTATCAGTTTAATTATAATTTAATTAATTTAAATATATCATGAAATATGGGAATATTTTAAACATCAAATAAATGAGAGCATGTCGATGAGAAAAGAGGGGGTGGGGTAATTGGAGGAGTGGAAGTGCTGTTCGTATAATCTAATGAGTGGCGAACTTTGGTGTAACTCTTACACGACTGATCGATTCGCGATGTTCACGATTTGGTGTCATAAAGCGTAGAATGTACCTGTCAAAATACAGTTTAATTTGCAAAAATAGTAATATTTCCGATAAAAAGAGAATTAAAATGAAGAAAAACCTTCTATATGGTTTGATCACATACAAGCTAATAAATGGATTTATGTAGTGGCAGATTAGCGAGGCCTGCAAAAATGAAACATTTTATTTATGGGAAATGTTAAATGATATATCGAAATAAAAATTCGAAAATTATTCGTGCAATTTTTGCAAGGGATTTTGACAGAATTTGGGCAGCTATTGCAAAATCTGATAAACAGAAGATGAACGAAGAATTTTTCAAGATAGAAATGCCCCTTGCAAAAATCAGCTCGTCCAGAAAAAACAGTCATTTACTGACATCCGTTTTCGTTCTGTGATTGATAAAGGTAATTGAATAATAAAAAAAAGAATAAAGATAGTAAAATCGATGTATAATACAAGGCTATCGATAAAACATGTATATTTTACGATAAAATATTTCAAATCTATTGTGCAAACCTGAACATGAGCAAATTCCATCCAGGCTGCTTCTCCAGGATGCAGAAATCGTATCAGAGTGGTAATCGCTCCAGTTAATGTGAAGAAAGAAGCGAATAGTTGCAGATTAAGAGTCTGTGAAAGAATGTTGTTAATATTCTTATCAAAATGTCTAAAGGTTCATTAAAAGAAGTCGTCAATGAAAAAACTTCGTTAAAAACCGGAGTCAAAAAATATTTTTTAGTTACTTTACGCAGCCCTTTATTAATCTTGTTAGGTTCTAAAAGTCTAATCATGTTTTGACTATTATTCACGTTATGCATTACATATAGTTTGCAAGCTAAATTACATTTATCTTTTTCAATATGTAAACCACTACCTTCACAAACATTTTGTGCATAGATAGCGTAGCCTCGCTAAGGTGTGCCTGGAAAACATGGAACATGGAAGGATGAATGACTTGAAGTTTACGTTAAGTCTATTTCAAGAGAAAAAGTAGACGTCTAGTTTTGAAATACCAGAGAAATTCAGAGAAAACATTTTTCTCGGCCAACTTAGATACAATTTTCGATCGCACAATGAATGAGATGAGATACGGTACGGAACATGAAATGCATGCTGTGCAAATACCAAATTGAGCAGCAAGATCATCACCAAGAAGTAGGCCTTGAAATAATGTAACAATACTGAAAGGTTTTAACAATACTGAAAGGGACAATGTTATGTTTTCGTGGACAATAGGAATATTCTAATCAAATTTAAATTTTGACTCTGCTACCCTCGTACTCAAAAATAAAGACACTGCATACCTTGTAGATCGTCCTCACCATTAAACATTGGATGCTCTTTCAATTCAACGTCACCCTTAGCAAGTGCGGCTATGAAAGAGAAAAAGATCATAAGATCAATAGTTAGAATGGTTAGAATTGTCAGGATGAGAAACTGAAACTATGCGATTGGACTAACAAAACGTAAAAAAATAAGTTAGCTCTTTTTGTAGGAATTCCGTTTCGTAGAACATATATTCGATATATGAATGAAGTACACAAAAGAGTGTCGTTCACACTCCAGATGTACGCTTGAAAGCCTGATGAAAGATATTTTGGGATCTTTTTTTGGGATTTTGATATTTTGGAAAATATTTTGGGATTTAGAAAAAACAATAACGCAAACGACAAATGGCTATGTATTTTTTCACACCTAGAAACAGTCGCATATTTACAAGGAGCACCAGTACATGTGCTTACTATTAAAGGGAGCGCAACCTCTTCGACAATGCTCTCTCGTTGTTAGAGAGCAGAGAAATAGTGTGCGCAATAAAGAGGCCATTGAGTGAGGTTGCGCTCCCTTAAAGAAATCCTTCACCTCGGTTTAGAGCGATTAGTTATTTGTCGTTTGCGGTATCGAAAGGTCCCATATTTGTGGTCTGTAAAGTCGATTGAAACACACTGAATGAAATCCCGCAGATGTGTGATCCAAAATGCGTGCAAAGTCCGTTGAATATAAGCAAAAACGATTGGCCATGAGAAACTACCCTGTAATGTTGATCTGTCGTAGTTATATCTTAACAGTAGTGATAAACGACCATAATGAGGATCTAACATTTTAAAAAGATTAGAAATCCTCCCCTTTAACAAGTTCCTTTGAAAACTGTCACCGAGCCAAAACATTTTCGTTTTGAACGTTATTTTATTATTTGATGGACTAAATAAACAAATAGATAAAGTTCTGGGGTACTTTAGAGTGAAACGTGGTGTACGCAGTGGGGTACACCGCGGTGTAGAACCGTTAGACGGGGTACGCCGCGAGGTGGAAGACGGCGTGCCCCGTGGGGTGCGAGGGACGGTGTGTGTGTCCTCCCGCGAGATTTGATGTCCTCTCCGCGTGGCACGCCTTCCATTCCACACCGTGGTGCTCCTCTCGGTGTACCCCGTGAGATTTGGCCTTTCAACGGTGTACCCCGCGAGCAAAAAAACCGGAATATGAAATATGCCTTTCGGTTCGTATGATAAATCTGTATCATTCTACCCGAAAAAAACTCGAGGTTCTCCATCTTTAAGCGGAAAATATTTAAAATTTCATGCCGTTATCGGCATGGGAAAAAGCGGCATATTCGCCATTCAGTTCTTGTGTGCAGTAATCAATTGCAAAGATCACAAAATGTTCATTCCAGTAAGGGCCTGGTGTTCATAGTTCACCGTATAGGATACACTAAGTATTTGAGTACAGGAACCTGGTCAAAGTTAACGCATTAGTAATGACGAGAAATATGTCGGTCATCGAAGCAAAGAACATAAGAATCGAATAACTACTTTTGATCACATCTTTTCTGGAATTTACTGATTTATTGTAAGCATCAGACATAAAGGTAAAAAGTAAAGGTACAACCCGTTATTCAAGGCCCACGAAGTCCTGCGGGTGATCACTGCTAGGCCAGTGACAATTTAAGGCCAATTCAGTGATCTAGTCACTACGAACTCCCCTTTCATTCGCAAACTCGGGCAAATTTAACCTCTGTGCAGGATATTTGACAGAACGAAAACTTTGTATTGTGATATAAGAAACATCCTCACTTGAATATCAATAAACAAATCAGAATAAGGTTCGCTGTGATTCCTATGCAGTTTACTGACTCGAAGATGATAATTAACAAAATTTCTCCCTTCATGATAAGGAGGCCTGAGATGAATTACATACGTGGTGTTCAAAAAAAAAGAAAATAAAATTGATGCGAGAGCGCGTGTAAAACGAGGAGTTTTCTCTGATTTTCTTTTCTAGACAAGTAGTTGGAAAATTACCATATTTTTTAAATTACGAAGCTATGCTACTTTTCCTACTACTATTAAAATCACAAAATCAATCCTATTTTTCACTTTTTCATCTACTTTTCCAAGATTTCAACACCACATTAGCAAACACAATCAATGAGAACACGATGACTCAACGACATGCAGTGAATTTGCTCACGAGAAGACGAAGCATGAATCGCAAGGATGAACGATTCATTAGTTTATAAATAATGACAGAGCTAAGATCACAATAATGTATGAATACAAGTAAACAGTTGTTACCACTCTTCTTTTTTTTAGTAAAGATGTGAATGTGTGATGAAACTGATAAGCTCATTGATAACAGGATTGATATGATAATGTTGATCTTTGAACTTTTGATTGGTGATCCTTAGGCTATTGTGGATGGCGCACCACTCTTCCTTGCCTGGTCATTAGGCGCGCTGAGTCACATCTTCTCCCCTCCGCTGCCTGGTCAAACCCGTCTGACCTCCGCCGCGTCCTCTATATAGAGCACAGCTTTGGTTGAGGTATACCAGGTCAAACTTAAAGGTTATTTTGTCTAGAGGCTTCCCTAGGGCGGCCGTCAATGCTGGTTATGCGAAGCATGAGTGCCACCTTTGTCACTTGTTGATGCGTCTAAAGAATGCAAATTCACGTCGAAGTTAAATTTAAAGCTAAATCGTCTGCTTATTGAAATATGATTGTAAAATATTTAGTGCTGCGTGACGGATACGGTGTCTGGAATGCTCTTCACAAATGCCACGAATGTCTTTCGGAAATTTTTATTAATTATAAAATTCTTGTGTCCTAATATTCAGACATGAAAATAAAAAAAAATGTTTATATATTAAGAGCATCTTTTCGCCCTGATCAAGGCAAACCATGAGATTGGCATGCCCCAGTTGTACATCCACGTCTAAGGAGATGGAAGGTGGGTGATGATATTTATTCATGTCGCTGACTTTATAATATTGCGATGATGGCGTGAAAATGCATCGAATCATAGAATTTATTGGCACTCAATAAGCTATACACTATCACAGTTACAGGCCCTCCAAGAGCTAATTTGAAACTCTCCGATCTTGCAACGTTCTCGCTTTATTCGTCTACGAGAGAGCGTTGTCAGATTTTAAAATATGCTCTTCGTGTGTCTATAAGTCAGCGACATGAATAAATATCATCAATTCAATTCAATTATTTATCTCATCAGCACATTAAATGCAGAAGGGGCCAAAACAGGGGGAATCTTCTTATCCACAAGATTTATCCTTTCGCTTCTGAGAGAATTCATCTCCAGTCAAGAAAACGTCAGCAACTTGACGTTGCTCGTCCAATCGGCCTGCTTGACAATACGGATATACCGCTCCGAACTTTCCACTAGGAGGGGACTCAACTGTTGATCATCTTCTCTTGATGGAATAAGCGAGTGTAGTCGAAAGTGGAGAGTGAATAGTCCAACCGACCGAACCGCAGAGAGAAAAGGCAGAAGAATGCAGAAATATCACCACCCATCTTTAATCTCCGTAGAAATTTATGAACAACTGTTGCACGCCAATCTCCTTGATAGCTTTGATCAGGGCGAACAAATGCTCATAAATAAAAAAATTTAAAAATATATATATACATTTTTTTAAAAATTTTCATGTCTGAATATTTATTATCTATTGTCTGTATTGTATTTATTGTCTATAATATTTGTCTGAATATTTAGTATTAGGACCAATAATTTAATAATTAATAAAAATTGCCGAAAGACATTCGTGGCGTTTGTGAAAAGCATTCCAGATTTTACAATCATATTTCAACAAACAGACGATTTAGCTTTAAATTTCACTTCGACGTGAATTTGTATTCGTTAGACGCATCAACAAGTGACAAAGGTGACACTCATTGATCGCATAACCAGCATTGACGGCCGCCCTAGGGAAGCCTCTCGACAAAATAACCTTTAACTTTGATCTGGTATACCTCAAACAAGGCTGTGCTCTATATCGAGGACGCGGCGGAGGTGAGACGGGTTTGGTCAGGCAGCGGAGTTGACCAGATGTGACTAAGCGCGTCTATTGACCAGGCAAGGAAGAGTGGTGCGCCATCCACAATAGCCAAAGGATCACCAATCAAAAGATCAAAGATCAACATTATCATATCAATCCTGTTATCAATGAGCTTATCAGTTTCATCACACATTCACATCTTTACTAAACATCTCAAGTAAACCGTTCGTTTCTTCACCTACCGTATCCCATTTAACCATCAGGATACGGGAGATGGAAGATGATAGATGGGCACGCATTGGATACCATATACTTTTGTCAAACGCCGTTCTCCAGGTCAACCCCGTGTTTGATGGCGAGATGAGTTCAAGAGGATCAATGTGCAATTGTGGTCAATACCATTGGAGGAACTGAAGAACGGCCCTCCCTTCATCTAGTATAATACATGATATGAATAAATTGATTGATTGATCCCATTTATCTAACCGTGACAGTAATGATTTGCTAGCTTCGAATGTGGGCTAAAGGCATATAACACTCTAAAGAAGGATTGAAGTAAGTATCCTGTGGCGGCGTTGCTTTGACCATTTTCACCCCAATATGATCATCACGTCCTGGCTAGTCAGTCATTTAGTGCTGGCAAAAGCAAAGCGAAAAAAAGAATATAAGTAATGTAGATCTTTTGGAATGATGGAATAAAGAATAAGAATAAGACTGAAATGCAGAAATTCTTTTGATATAATTGCTTTGATTTTTTTGCGCCCATTTCGGCAACGAGTTATAAATCGGCTGGGAGATGGTGTATGGAAACATTGTTATCTGTGTGTACGGTATTGGGGGCTACCGTAACCGTCGTGAATCGCGAACTGATTTTTTTAATCAACCTATGGGGTTCATGGTTGAAAATGGCCGAAGTCGAAAAATTCATGATGGCCGAAGATCAAATACTAGTTACCATTATATCAACAATGAGCCAACCTTTATCTTTCTGGCTACCGCAACCAGAACTACCGTAATCTACAACCGTACCTTACAATAATGTAGCGAAAATGACGGAAAACCCCGGTTCTATTACGGTAGTTCGTGTAGCGTTATACAGAAAGATAAAAGGTGGATCATTGTTGATATAATGGTACCTAGTATTTGTTCTCCGGCCCTCATGAATTTTTCGACATTTTCAACCATGATGGGTCGACAGAAAAATCAGTTCGCGATTCCCGACGGTTACGGTAGCCCAATACCGTACACCCACACTGATAACAATGGTAAAATTTTTGTTTCCATGCACCATCTCCCAACCGATTTATAACTCGTTGCCGAAATGGGCGTTGCCGAATTGAATTGAATTGCCTTTCGCCGTCAGGGCATAAAATAAATTTTTTCGGGGAGGACTGATTTTGAGACCCTACCGTTCAGAGGGCGGGTCTTCTAAAATTATGGTTCCTGCGCATACAGCTTTGCAATATATCATATATTTATTTCCTTAATTTTGGTTTAGTTCCGATTCCTTTCAGACCCGTAGCAAACGTTCTGCTGAGGTCTATTCGGTTTCAGCGATCAAAGATCAAAATATAATACAAAGATCAAAGATCGAAGTTCAGCAATAGTGTAAAAACTTGTGAACATCTCTAACATGCATAGGTGCTTTGCAAATAAGAGATTTCATCAATAGAGGCCCAGGGACGAGAGCAGTGAGAGAGAAAGCGCGAGAACGCGCACCGAGTAGACCTCAGCAGAACGTTTGCTACGGGTCTGAAAGGAATCGGAACTGTACCAAAATAAGGGAAATAAATATATGATACATTGCAAAGCTGCTTGCCCAGGAAGCATAATTTTAGAAGACCTGCCCTCTGAACGGTAGGGTCTCAAAATCGGTCCTCCCTACAAAAAATTTATTTTATGCCCTGAGGGCAAATGGCGAGCTATGACTGCCATAATCAACATTACTCGCCACTAGTATCATTTCAGCACTTAGAACGGGTCGTTGGCTCATCTAGAAGCTGAGTTATAAAACTTTGGGGGTCAACGTTGCAACCCTGCTACAGCTTGAAATCGGAGTCGGAGCCATTCCGGATTGTTTGACTGTGCAGCCCTGATGGAGTTCTCACTCTCACAATGTTTCAGAAGAACAGGACTTTTGACTAAAGAAATAAAATTTTTCAAAAAAATGTAATTCGATTGCGTCATCATTAAGCAATAATGAACTAATGTAATATCACCAACACATCATGGTTGTATTCCTTGTTAAATTCTGTACAATTCCTCAAGAGATCAGCTTGATTGCTTTCCTGGATCAAAGTTATAAAAAATTGAAAAAGTGTCCCATGACTTTTTGGCTACACTGTATATAATATATTTGTCTTCATAAAAAAACGATGATTATATAAAAGCGATGAATCTGTTTTTAATTAACAAAGACCATATTAAGTTTATCGACAGAGTGGATCAAATTCGAGGGAGAAACGTCTCCTAAAGTGGACAAAACGTGAGGCTGTTTAATCTAGATTTACGAGATTGTATCAAAATTAGAGAATTTTTTGGTAAGGTTAAATAGTTCCCTCGTTAGCAAGTTCGCATGATTCGAGACATCAGGCACTTGTTATTGAAATATTCAATCTATTTGACAACTTTTGGCACAATCAGTAATTTTGGCGCCAGCGCCATGGCGCAAGTTCGCGTGTCAAGGCTCCGCCCCTTCACTCCGTTCTAACCCTCTCTCTCACTCTCAAATATGTTTCTCTAACGCGTGTTTCATAGAAATATGAAGACAAACTACTCTGGTTTTTATTTCCCACTGGTCCCCCAGTAGATTTCCCAGTGGGGATGGAGCTAGGGGGCCAGTGGGAGATTTACTGGGGGACCACTGAGAAGGGGAGAGGCACTGGGGGACCAGTGGGAGAAAATTTAGTGCCCCAGTGGGGGAGTGGGCGTGGTCTTGCACTGTGATATTGTAGAGAAGAGGGTTATAGTGAAATGACTGTTTATCCAAGTATGGACGATACGAATACATTCGAATTAATAAACAATAATAAAATAGCATAACTAACTCAACAAAGTAACTATTATCGTACATGTAAAAATAGTTGTATCATGAACGGTGTGAATGGATCCACGGCGGTTCAATGAAGAGAAATCCCTACATTTAACTTTGGCTTGAATGCTCTTGCATTACGAAAAATCGGCAAAGTTGATTTGCACTGGGCGGGATTCGAACCTACGAGGTTCGGATCTCTAAACAAAAGCTCTATCCACTAAGCCATCTCGGCATGTCTCGCGAATCGTAAAACTCGATGATAGGTCTAGTCAGAAGCGAGCGCCCAGATATACCGTAATCAACTTTTGCGCTGCTCATCATCACTCAGTTTGCGATACTTTCTTTCTCAGGCAAGAGCTTCTTAGTTACTATCATTGAGCCGCCGTGGGATCTGAACGGATCAGGCCGATCAAACAGGATTGTGAGCGAGAAGGCCATTTTCGTTATTTTTCTTTCTTTTCATTGTTTTTCTTTCCTTCGAATCTACTGTATTGAAAGAAATCACGCCAAAATATAGCCATTTAGCAAAAATCATTGTTTTACAAATGAATAAATTGTTCCGATTATACGCTGAATAAATGGGTCAATTTTGGTTCATTGGAGCAATTTATTCCTCGCGAAAATGATGATTTTTGTTAAATGGCAATATTTTGGGCTAATGTATTTGAATATAGTAGATTCGATGAAAAGAAAAACAATGAAAAGAAAGAAAAATAACGAAAATGGCCGGCTCGCTCACAATCCCGTTTGATCGGCCTGATCCGTTCAGATCCATTCACACCGTTCATGATACAACTATTTTTACATGTACGATACATTACATAATAATCTAGAGCCTGTAAATGTGAAATCTCAAAGATACTAGGGGACCAAAAGTTTGTTCGTTTTGTCGGTCTGAATATATTGAAAGATTAAAGGAGGGGCATATAACAATCGTTAATCATTACATAACATTAAAAAAAGATACTGTTGTAGCATAGAAAGAGATCAAAGGACATAAACTAGTGATCAAAGATCACTTAATCCTCTTAGCTGGTCATCTTCTTAATATCCTTCTGATTCATTGATCCTTTGAATGAATTATGCTGAACATTCTTCTAAGTCATAAACTTGACGACTCCCTCACATCTTGCTCTTTCCATACAAACTGAAAAGTATTGATTTTTTTAATAACAATCTTCCAATTCGTCATCCGTTTCAATCTATTTAACCTGACTATTAATAATCCTATACGAATTGTGCATTGTGATTTCAAAGACTTTGTTAAGCTGATTTCAACGATACATCAGTTATCGATTTTCGTCCACACATGGCTTAGAAAAACGCGTATTCTTTTTTTTTCACTCGTTGCAAGAGCACTCAATCGGAGTAGAGCTGCCAGAAGGTATGAATGGATCTATGAGTGGAATACCATTCGCTAGAGGTCAAGGAAACGAATGCTCATGAACAATTTTATTTTTCTTAGCATGCAATTTAATCGGTAGCAAAATAACTAGGATCGTAAATGAACAAGTGGAAGAACTCACAATATTCAGTTGGCTGGCTGCACTACAGTCCCGCCCGATCGCCCTGTCTAAACGCGGCACGCCGCGGCACGCGGAGGCACGCCTGTGCCGCATCTCGTTTTACGGGATGAATAATGTTTCTAAAAATATGAAAAGTGTACTAATCATTGGTTGGTCCGATATTTAACCAAAATTTTTGCTTGACTCTAGATAGTGCAACACACTTTGGGAATTTCGTAGGTATACTGTATTGCTACCGTATGCAATATTCAAATTTTGAATTTCCCACAATTTTTGGCCATTCTGTCGTATTGGGTGATTCCTGTATTCTCGTTCTTGCGTATTTCCGAATAAAAATTGTGGGAAATTCAAAATTTGAATATTGTATACGGTAGCATTACAGTATACCTACGAAATTCCCAAATTATGTTCCAATATCTAGAGTCAAGCAAAAATTTTCGTTTCTGTGGCATTATTAATCATATCGGACCAACCAATGATTAGTACACTTTTCATATTTTTAGAAACATTATTCAGCCCGTAAAACGAGATGCGGCACAGGCGTGCCTCCGCGTGCCGCGTTTAGACAGGGCGATCGGGCGGGACTGTATGCCCATGAAGCGAAAAAGTTAACGCTGGACTTGCTGAAATTAGAATTAATTAGCTAGCATTGCATTTATAGAGTAAGATACGCAGAACTTTGGAAAGCTACAAAGTAGTTAATATTTCTATAAAACAATTCAGTAAATAAGTGACCATGCAAACCCATTGGCGAAATATATGTGAACATTCAGTCCTCCAAGTGTTGTTTCAACTCAAAAAAAAACACCCAAAATTTAAAATCTTCGTAGCCATAAACGTAATAAGTTGAAAGAAAGTAATAAGTTGACATGAATGATGATGTATGAAGACTGTTCTTTTCAGGTTTTCCATACTTTTATCAACAAATAAACTTAACTTGAGGAATAGTTAAATAGAAAAATATGCCTTTCTCCGGTTCATCATCCGTTGATCTCGACTACGCGTCGGCATATTGCCCTATTGAACTTAAATGAAATTATACTTATTTCATAGAATTGGTAAAATAAAACATATAAATAAGAAAAAAATTTAAAAGACGCCGAACGCAACGCTCATGCCAAGAGCCGCAGCGCGTCCAATGAATAGCACACTTTGTCAAATGTATGACGAGCGCGCAGTTTCATACTCGTGGTCGCATGGTTTTGTCTGGGGGACCAGTGGGAGATTTACTGGGGGACCAGTGGGGAGAAATGCGCCCAATCTGTCATCTTTAGAGCACTCTCTTGTCCTGGGAAACCAGTGGGGGAGCAAAACCACGCCCACTTTTGCTGGGGCCCCACTGGGAGAAAAAAACAGAGTAGAGACACACGAAGACGAAATAGAATGCAAATCGGAGAGTGTTCAGATGAGCAGAGTCACCATTCATTCCCTTTCATACAAATTCCAGAGGGAAAACATTAGAATAGTCATTTCTTCCTTCCCTTCTTTCACAGTTGATAAATTTTCGTCTCGCAACGATAACTCTACCATAACATACGATGTGTTGCCTGAAATTGATTGAATGGTAATTTTGCATACTAGTTTGGCCTGTCAAACTTATAATTTAGCTTCCTATGTGCAAATCACCATATACAGCCCCCATCAAACCTCATCTCTCACATTATACAAACACCGTCAACTAACACCCGTAGCCTAATGGTAAGTTTTAAGTTAACGGAATGATCGAGCGATCCTTAACCCCTTTTTGCACATTATTTTCTATATCTGTGGTAGAGTTATCGTGTTGGGGAACAATGGCGGGAATTCAAGCGCTAAAAAGTAGAGGGGTGACTGTCCATGGAGTTGGCATTACTAACTCCCCCCCCCCCACGATATGCATGTCGAATATTGTTTATATTATCTGGTAATTGGCGTAAGGGACAATGATAAAATGAGAGAGCCAAGTATGTAAATCGGATCTCTCTATTAGGTTGATTCATAAGTCTTGTCGCATTTTGGAGGGGTGTGTTTGTGCTATCACTGCTCAGTCGTACGTTATCAATAACCCCGTCCGTTCTGGCAGTAAATAAGTCACTACTACTACTCTTTGAGCGTACTAGTGAATTGTGCCTACATCGATTCTAGTAGCTGTAATGCCTCCACTTTTCGTTCCCTGTTTTATGCACAAGCGACACTTCATGTTGTTCTTCTTTATATCCGAGCTCAAAACACCCGATGTCCACACCCGTATGGCGGTAGTATACAACACGAAGGCCACTAGTAAATGCACGGTGCAACGTTGGTTCAAACGCTTTGAAAAAGGGAGTACGACGTCCATGTCTTGACGGCACCCCGAGCTGGACTTGGACATGCTGGAGCAGCAGGTCCACGCTGACCCCTATGCTACCACCCGTGATATGGCGACGAGTCTTAGGGTAAGCCAACCCACCATGGTTGATTGCCTACAGGATCTTGGCAAGGTCCATAATTTGGATCGATGGTTACCCCTCCGACTGTCGGACAAGCAGAATAAAACCGTGCGGACCCGTGTCTGAATCTAATTTCGTACGCTCGTACAACGGCTTAGATCGACGGGATCTTCACTGGAGACGAAAAGTGGATACTTTTCGACAACGTAATCCTCAGGGCTCAGTGGGTCGATCGAGATGAGCAGTCCAATTCCATTGCCAAACCTGAACTTCACCAGAAAACGATCATGCTGTCTGTGTGGTGGGGCAGAGGCGTTGTGGTGCATTGGGAGCTGCTACCACAGGGGTCGACTATTACGGTCGAGGTATACTCTCGTCAACTACGGGCCCTGAAGTCTCAGGTCCCCTTCGTTCCCTGGTTGCGCGATCAAATTCACTTCCAGCACGACAGCGCCCGACACCACGTGGCAAGGACAACCAAAAAGGCCCTGTTAGACTTTGGCTGGAATATCGACCCCCACCTGCTCTACTCGCCCGACTTGTCTCCTAGCGATTACAGTTTGTTTTCCGATATGCAGCGCACTCTCGGAGGAGTACACTTCAACAATCAGCGGGAGGTCGAAATCAGGCTGACCAACTACTTTGCCTCCAAGCAGCCGTCCTTCTGGGAGCACTGCATCCACAAGCTACCCGAACTTTGGAGGAAGTGTGTCGACCCAGACGGCGCTTACTTTGGTTGATTTGCTTTTTCCGAAATAAAGTTATTTGAATTTGTTTAAAGGGCCAAAAATGCGACAAGACTTATGAATCAACCTAATACATACCATGAAAGTTGTTCTTTCAATGCGCATAGCGAGCTTTAAACATATCGTGATTCAATATCAGATATTTCTTTCGATTCGAGCGATGAATCTCTATCATACAATCCGAAAAGTCTTATAAAAATACTCGAGGATCTCCATACGCGTTCTCTTTTAAGTTTCAAAAATATTGTTATTTTCTATGCATGCACTTTTAAAACGTATATGTAACAAGTTTCATATTCAGGCGCTTTCGAGAATGAAGATGAATTTTACATATGAGAGAACTTCATTCACTTATACGATAGTGATTACACGATGATATGATATGGACGACTAGCTCACATGAGACGTCCCCACCAATATGCACCATCCATCATCTTTTATTTATCTATAGTTCTTGAGTGTATATCCATTGATTAATTATTATTTCATATTTTTTCTACTGCATCGTTTTTGTTCTTGGCATGCTATTTTTCAGCGTTTCAAAGCGACAGTAACCTAATTTGAAGCTCTCCGCTCTGGCCACATTCTCTCGCTTTCTCGTCTGCGAGAAAGTATTACCAATGCGGAGGATTAATTAACTGGGGATGTTCCTTCCATGCGAAGATGTTTCTGAGAAGACTGACTTATGCTAGTCTACTTTCTCATGGCTCGTTAAAAAAGTGGAAAACCGAAATCGGCGACTTCCCACCCGTTAAAAAAGTACCCGGAAAGTCGAAAATGGAAACACGAAATTTGAATTCGCGCGCGCAAAGAGGTGCGGGAATTAAAATTCCGACAGCGAATTTTCGCGGATTCCATTTTTAGCAAGAAGGAAGTTGAATATCCATTTTACTGCTAAAAATCGGTGACGGAAAGTCGGAATTTGAATTCCCGCACCTCTTTTAGCGCGCGCGAATTCAAATTTCGTGTTTCCATTTTCGACTTTCCGGGTACTTTTTTAACGGGTGGAAAGTAGCCGATTTCGGTTTTCGACTATTTTTTAACGAGCCATTACTCGTACATTTTCACACTGTTTCTTCCCTTATTTTCCGGTAATAACAATCTTTTTGTTGTTTCCGTTTGATACAAAACAAATTTTATTTACTTGAAGCGAAAGAATAATGATGCGCAAAGTTGTCAAAAGCAAAGAAAAGAGAAAAAAAATGTGATGAAACTAAGAATAATAAAAAAGAATACAAAGTAGGTTCTTTTCCCATTTTTTTCTCGAGAAAGGTTCGAATAACATTTTTTTGGCAAACAAAAAAAAATTTTTTACGTATGCATGAAATATATATTGAAATGCAAAACAATAATTTATAATTTAAATTTTAATAATTTACATTTATCATTTGAAAATATGACAATATTTGAAACAACAAGTCAATGAGATCATATGGGGTGAGAAAAAAGAAAAGGGGTGAGTATAGAGATGACATTTGCCCATGTAGTTAGCGGGCGATTTGTCCGTATATGGGCAAATCGCTGCCTTTTAGTCTTCCGAATGTATGCAAATCGTGTGCAGAAATATGGTAAGTAGGGAAATGTGTTGCCCATATTTGAAGAAGTTTGCTCTCTGTGTAAGTGGGGATGAAAAGTGCTGTTCGCATAAGCTAATGATTGGCGAATGTAACTCTTACACGACTGATCGATTCGTGATGTTCACGGTTTGGTCGTATAAGACGTAGAATGTACCTGTCAAAATATAGTTTAATTTGCCAAAATCGATGAAATATAGTAAAATATAGTTTTTTTTTTCAAATTTACTTCCCGGAGTTGTTACTGAAGTAACGTATGTATTTAAAACTACTTGTTGTAAGATATCCGATTAAAAAAAGAGAATTAAAACGAATAAAAAACCTTCTATACGGCTTGATAACATACATGCTAACAAATGGATTTACATAGTGACAGATTAGCGTGGCCTGCAAACAAATTAAACATGTTCATTATGAGATTGCTTAAAAATGAAATTTCGAATTAAAAATTCTTAAATTATCAAGAAGATTATTATTTAATATTAAATTTTTTTTCGCTTTTCTCGCGTGAAGTATTTACGGAACGACATCTAAATCATTATGTAATGATATACATGCTATAGGTATGTCCTCCCTATGTACATTTGACTATGTAATGTGGTAAAGTTGATGTGTAATGCATCGTTACATTGGCCTTACGTGGCTACGGCGTAACTAAGACGCGGAGGATTGGGTTAGGGTGTAGTCAGAGTAAGGCAAATGTGACGATGTATAAGGTAGACCTGAACGTGTGCATATTCCATCCAGGCGGATTCTCCAGGATGCACAAATCGTACCAGAGTGATGATCGCTCCGATTAATGTGAAGAAAGAAGCGAATAATTGCAGATTCAGAGTCTGTGAAGAATTTTGTTAATATTCTTATAAAAATGTTATTAAAGAAGGATGGGCTGGCATGACTGACTCCCGCCACGATAAGCATGTTGGCTATTGTTTATATTGTTTGGTAATTGGCGTAAGGGATAATGAGAAAATGAGAGAGCAAGTATGCAAATCGGATGGTTCTCTAACAGCGAGAGAGCGTAGAGCGTTGAAGAGATCGCTGATAAAGGTGTCAGCCCCTTTAAGCTTTACGTAGCGTTTTTGTATGTTGCCTTTAACCACTTACGCAATGAAAATAAAAAGAATGAGGCGAATGCTCGCTCAATTTTAAAATAAATGATCATAATGAAATACTGCGGACGACTTTTCATTCATTTTCATTTTGAAATTCATTGTGCACGATTGCACATTTGTGGATCCCTAAACCGCAATGCCATGCGGCACTTATTCCACGAGCGATGCGTGCGCGCCAGGGGTGTGCGAGAAAAAAATTTCGAAAAAAATTTCTCGAATAAGATTTCTCGATTTATTTTTTTCGAGAAATCCGAGAAATTCGAGAAAAATCGAAAAAAATTATAAAAATATAATAAAATGAGTTTTCATAACTTTTTCTTTCCTTTCCAACAATAACAACATTTATAGGTGATAACATTGTCCAAATAAAAAAAGAATTACAGTGAATACATGCAACCCGAATATTTTAGAAGTGGCAGCCCACCAAGGGGACATATTAACACTAAGAAAAATAAGAGAATTGAAGTTCTATTTGACAATTTGCAATCAATACGACAATGCCATGTCGTAGTAAGAGCAATTTGATTCTTAAAGTGAATTTATTAAGCACATATACACTGTTGATAGAAGTTTAAATCTATTTTAAATTTTAAGTTTTTCTCGAACTTCTCGAATAAAAATCGAGAAATTTCTCGACGAGAAATTTTCTCGAAAAAAGTCGAAAAATCGAGAAATTCGAGAAATCGAGAAACGAGAAATGCACACCCCTGGTGCGCGCATCCCGCAACACGAATAGCGCTAATGTTGTGTGCCCTCTTAAAAATAATTATTCATCTTGAAACTGTGAATGCTGGGTTTTGAGATGTGCTGAGTCAATTAAAATGAAAAAGAAATTTTTAAAATATCTCCATCCGTAAGAAAAAATATGTCGATAAAATGTTCGAAAAAGTTCATTAAAGACAAATGAGCAAACCAATGGAAAAGGAATATTTGTTATGAGTATATTATTGCTCCGGTAAAAAAAAGACAGGAAGTTAATTTTTCGCACAACGCACATTGCGATGTTCAGAATGTGGTTGGCAGAATATTGAAAAAAAATATGTGTATGTATATTTTTTTGGTAATTCTTTGTTTTCTAGAGTTTGTGCTCATTTTATTTGGCGTCAAATATGGCAAAATTTCAACAGGATTTATCACAACGACCTTTCACTGATTGACAAATTTGAGAAATTAGTGTTGCGTCTGAAACTGAGTCTAACATAACAAATTAAGGGATATCTTCGAACAGCTTGTTTTAAAAAAACTGTTCGAGGATAACTCTTTTTTTCGAATTAGTTTTTCCCATTCAATTTCCATCGAGGAACGAAACAGTCCTTCATTTCAGTCACAGCCAAATATCGTACATGTAAAAATAGTTGTATCATGAACGGTGTGAATGGATCTGAACGGATCAGGCCGATCAAACGGGATTGTGAGCGAGCCGACCATTTTCGTTATTTTTCTTTCTTTTCATTGTTTTTCTTTTCATCGAATCTACTATATTGAAATACATTAGGCCAAAATATTGCCATTTAACAAAAATTAACCTTTTCGCGAGGAATAAATTGCTCCAATGAACCAAAATTGACCCATTTATTCAGCGTATAATCGGAACAATTTATTCATTTGTAAAGCAATGATTTTTGCTAAATGACAATATTTTGGCGTGATTTCTCTCAATACAGTAGATTCGAAGGAAAGAAAAACAATGAAAAGAACGAAAAATAACGAAAATGGCCTTCTCGCTCACAATCCCGTTTGATCGGCCTGATCCGTTCAGATCCATTCACACCGTTCATGATACAACTATTTTTACATGTACGATAGCTCAGAAGTGCTGCTGCCACTCAATCTTATTTGAGAAACAACATGATGTAGCTCTCCATAACTTCATAGCAAGTTCGCTGTGAGAGAGTAATTGTTTCATATTTGAGATATTATTATATATGAAGTTGTGAAGAAGCGACTCTGAGTGATTTCGCAGTCGTACTCTTATTTAGTTCTAATAGCCTATTTTTATCCTGTTTTGTTGATTTTATTTTTTCGCTTGCAAGCTCATGGGCATTTCTCTTTTCCAATTTGTGACAATAAAATACTACCTTCACGAACATTCGGTGCATAGACATCGTAGTTTCACTGAGGTGTGCCTGCAATTAGGATGCATGTCTTGCAGTTTACTTCAAGTCCACTTCAAGTGAAAACAAAAAATTGACGAAATGAATTACAGTGTATACGCCATTTGAAGTAGAGTGATGTCTGACTTGAAGCACGCGTACAAGTCTATTTCAAGTCAAAACGATATGTTCGACATTTTAAGTATTGAAATAGGCATTAGATCGGATGAGAATCGATGGATATGAACCGACTGGATGATAATCATTTGCATATGAAAGATAAGCGCTAATGAACAGACAAAGTGTGCAAATGGTTATCATTCAATCGGTTACTATTCTTCGGTTTTCATTCGGCCTATCGTTCATCGAAACATCATTGGATCATGATTCATCTGAACCATTCTGAATGGTTCTAGCAGATCAAATGCGATTATGGCCGAATGGGGCATTTTTACGCTCTCTCTTTCTTTTCATTATTTTTCTTTCACTCTAATCTAGTTAGTCCGCGAGAATTTAATATTGTGTTTTTTCACAAAATCATCATTTTTATTTATTAATAAATCGTTCCGATGATATCACAGAACCGGAACCGGGAAATCGGTAGCCCCCCAAAATGTTTTCATCGGAACGATTTATTAATAAATAAAAATGATGATTTTATGATAAACACAATATTAAATTGCGATTCTCGCGGACTAACTAGATTATAGTGAAAGAAAAATAATGGAAAAAAAAAGAGAGAGCGTAAAAATGCCCCATTCGGCCATAATCGCGTTTGATCTGCTAGAACCATTCAGAATGGTTCAGATGAATCATGATCCAATGATTTTTCGATGTACGATAGTGCGAAATAACATAGTCACTGCTCACATTTTTCTCGGCCAACTGAGATACGATCTTCGATCGCACAACGAATGAGATGAGATACGGTACGGAGCATGTAATGAATCCTAAGGAAATACCAAACTGAGTGGCAAGATCTTCACCAAGAGGAAGAAGGCCTTGAAATAATAGAACAATACTGATATGCCTTTTTGACGGAATATGTACATAATGTTTTCGTGGGTTATTAGAATATTCAAACCAAATTTGAAACGTTTTCTTGAGGGATGTTAAAAAGTTTTAAAAAAAGTAATTTTATTTAACTAGTATTATTATTATTATAATTATAATTATTATATTATTCGCACATAACTCTTTTCATACAACACAAGTGGACGGCATCGTTTCCGCTACCAGCGACAACAAAGCTAAAGACTGCGTACCTCGTACTTCGTCGTCTCCATATAACATTGGCTTCTCTTTTAATACAACGTCGCCATTAGCAAACGCTTCTATGAAGCAGAAAAAGATGAAAAGCTCAACAATTAGAACAGTTAAAATTGCCGAGATAAGAATCTGAAAGCGTGCGATTGGAACAAAAAATTGTGAAGAATTAACTCTTTTTGTAGGAATTCCATTTTGCAGTACATATATTCGATATATAAATGAAACACACAACAGAGTATCGTTCACGCTGATGATATACGCTTCAAAGCCTGAGAACATACTTTGGGAGCCTGATAAAACCGCCAACGACTAAACGGTATTTCGATATTGAGCGTATGAAAATCACTTGTTTTCTTTGTCCATATGGCCATTTCTTGTTTTGTATAGTTCAGAAGCTATGCAAATCTCTTTTACATATGAAATCAATCGGCGAAGGTCAGGTGTGTTACGCAGTCGAGTGGTAGTGTAGATTGATGGTCGAGAGAGTGCAGGGATACTGTTTGTCATTTTTTAATGCAAGTACATTTTATACGGACAATATTTGTGTTCTTTTTTCACACCTATTCGAACAGGATCATTGGAATGCTTATGGGGAGCATCATTGTTACATAATTTTGATCTTTGATCGTTGGTTCACTCTTTAAAGATACTCCCGAGCTAATTTTCCCTCCATGCTGGCAACAAATGAAAGCGAGAGAAAGAGAGTATTGCCAGAGCGGAATGGTACAGCAAGCACATCCGCGGAGGCGCGCATCTACTCTGCACTCCTGTCAGGATCACTAAGCATTTCATCAAAATTCTGAACATAGCAAGATTCGCTAGTGCACCACTACTGCCCATGCCTTTGCCGTGAACCAGATCACACAAGTCACATTCCCAAGGGATGAATTCATTTAAATTCCAAGCAGTTTTGGCACACCATCTGTAGAGGCTATCTATGTGTGCTACCTATTAAAGGGAGGGAAACCTTTATCAAATACCGTAATTTAATCTACAGCCAGAAATATTTTTGAAATTTTGTTGCGCGAATTATAAAATTGTCAAAGTTTTTGCTGGATTTCAACGTTTTTCAAATGTTTGTTTACGAAGGTTTTCGAAAAAAATCAGCTCATTTTTTCGTTCAGAAAAATACCCTTAAAAAACGTGAAAAAACCCAGTCCATGATAAATTGCGCGGGTGAAAGCACTTTTGTAATAACATTCGTCACTTAAAATGCGGCTACAGGTATAAATCTAAATTCTGTGCATATTTCGGCTAGCTTTGTCGTTTGCGGTTTTGAAAAGTTCGACATATTTTGTATTTTAAAGCTGATAGAAACGCACTGAGTGAAATCCCGCAGATGCGTGCTCCGAAATGTGTACAAGGGCCGTTGAATATAACCAAAAACGAATGACCGTGAGAAATTACCCTGCAATGTTGATCATTTATCAGCATTTTATAGTTAGATCTGGGGTCTGTCCAATCTGTCAAAAAAGATGCGAACAAAGTTGCGAACAAAGTTCGAAACTTTGTTCGCATCTTTTTCTCTAAATCTCTCGAAATACACGCTCTCTAATTTTCTCTAACAAAAGATGCGAACAAAGTTGCGACCAAAAGATGCGAATAAAGTTACGAACTTTGTTGCGAGGTCGGTTAGAGCAGACGAGAGAGTGTGCATTTGAAGAGGAGCAGAAAAAGTAAACGGGCATTACTTATTCTGCTCCTCTTCAAATGCACACTCTCTCGCCTGCTCTAACCGACTTCGCAACAAAGTTCGCAACAAAGTTCGCATCTTTTGGTCGCAACTTTGTTCGCATCTTTTGTTAGAGAGAATTAGAGAGCGTGTATTTCGAGAGATTTAGAGAAAAAGATGCGAACAAAGTTGCGAACTTTGTTCGCAAATTTGTTCGCATCTTTTTTGACAGATTGGACAGACCCCTGGAAAAAAACACCGGGAAACTTCAAAAGGGGAAAGTCGAAATTTGAATTGGCGGGCGCGACAAAAGTGCGGGCCTTCAATTACTGCTTTTCGATTGCAATTTTCCGATGTTTAAAAATTTAATAAAGCCGGTACTTTATTTTCCGATCTTTTTAAAATAAAGCTTAATTTCCACCCCCCCCCCCCCCCTTAATACGTTACAATAAACGGAAAACGGAAAGTCGGGTTTTGAATTCCCGCACCTTTGTTGCACGCCAATTCAAATTTCGGGTTTTCATTGTTAGGTTTCCAGGTGTTTTGTTAACACCTGGAATCGAAGATTTCAGTTTTCCACGTTATTTTTAACACGCCATAATAATAAATTTAATACAAATTAATCTGAATCCTTTAAAGGGAGCGGGAAAAGAAAAACTAGGTTGATCTCATATAAAATCTGGAAATTCTGATTCGATATATCTATAAATCATATATCATAAGAATTCTATCGTACGGAGAGCGGCTTCGTTAAAAATCTACAGTCTGCGTTTCTGTTCGACTTTACGGGTCCCGTGAAAGGTTACCGTTCCATGAATTGTAAACAATATATTAATATTATTTCGGCATACTATTTTTCATTCTCTTGCGAAAATCACAACTCAATTACTCATTAGAATGTATCGTGCAGAAAAAGAGATAGCGGCTAATTGATATGTAGATGGTTGTTCAATATCTACATTTGAACAACACATTACATCTACAATCTCTAGATTATATAGCAAATGACGATATGGACGTATAGAACGGACTTATTCTTGTCATCACGGTCACTGATTCGAGACGGAAGTTATGGAAATCTTAGAGTGGTAAACGTTTATGGGACCGGTAAACTTTCATGGGACCCGTAAAATTTCTTGGAACCGGTAAACTTTTGTGGGACCCGTGAAGAAGAACACAGTCTGCTGCTTTCAACGTTGCAAATTGGCACATAACCAACTATTCGGAGACGACTTGAAAATACTTCTATTCGCGGTGGCAAACAAAGCAGAATGAAACTCTATCATGAGTATTTTTGAGCCGTTTGATCAAGTTAGTATTATAGAATTACAACTATCAGAACATAACAAATTATTATTCGGCGGCAAAGGAGCAATGCCAATGAAGCCTTACGATAAGGACACTCCGACTTCTCTACTTATTTTATCGATTTTATTGGCGTTTTCTCATTATTTTATTTGGCTTAAAAATATAAGATTAAATGCATTCACAAAAAACCTCGAGAAAAAATTTTGGAGTGCGTTTTGACTTGGTGCATTTTCTTATTTTTTTCAAGGGGAGTGTGTTTGATCGCTTTTGTAATTTGTGTGGTGTACGAAAAACTTGTGTATTTATCTCTATAATTCTGAAACCTAGCACGCGGTGTGGAGCACGCTACAGTAATCTAATTTCTTACCAAAGGGTTATTTCCAACTTTCAAATACACATGCAGTTTTTCGAGCTGATCAACGATTTTAACCGTTTCGAATCGATTTTTTTTTGATAACATTTCCCTTTTACGTGAAAGTGCCTCTGAAACCTGCTAATGAGGCAAACCCGAAATCGCTTATATGTGATGCGGTGCTACGATCGTGTTACATTCGGACACGTGTCTGTTAACTTGAATTTTGGAGTTTTTTGGGTCCCAAGTGGAAAACTGTGACAGTTAATTGGGATACGTTAAGAAGTTACCGTAACCATGGATCAATAATAGTTGACTAACCTTTTACAGTATTTTTAATGCCCATCAGGGTTTTCCACTCTAGACCCAACATACCTCAAAATTCACGTTGACGGACCCGTCACCCGTTAAGGGAAGACGGCGTACGTCAATATAACACCGCATAACGGAATTCCATCTACCCTCTTTAACTTAATTTGTCGGTAATATATAATTATGAACACACATTTGATGGAATAATTAAATAAATATGTATATAAATATGTAATTATATAACCAATGGGATACAATAAAAAGGTCAGAAAGCTAACCTGCACAAAGAAATAGCATTGGCAGCGACGATAAGTGCGTCGGTCACCGAAGCAGACATCATCAGAATCGAATAGCGACTTTTGGTCTCAACTTTTCTAAAATAGATCGCCCAATTGTAGGAGTATCAGAGGCAGGTCAGTCAGAGTAATCCCATACATCTTCCCCATGTCCGTATTATGATTATTACTTACTTAGTTACTTAGTAGATCCATCTTCAGCGGGCGGGGCCGCGTGGATCACAATCCCTCCATATTTCTCTATTGCGAGCGCGTGTAGTCCAGTGTTGATAGGGCGACCGTGGAGCGGAGGATCGGGTTGATCTCCCGGTGCTGTATGGCATCTTCGCGTACTCCTCGATTGAGTCGCTCCATCTGGCGGGGGGTCGTCCGGGTGGTCGTATGAGGTCGGGTGGGGGGAACCACTGCGTGACACGAGTGGACCATCTGTCATCTTCTCTCCTCAGGACGTGACCTGCCCAACGGTGTTTCGCTCTCCGTATGTACTCCAGCGGATCGGTTACGAGAGAGATCCGGCGGACGTCCTCGCTCGTAATACTTCTTTGTCGCATCGAGTGGAGGTTCGTGCTGATTAGAGATCTCTCTAGGGCACGATGGGAGGTCTGGATGAAGGAGGTGACGGTCTTTGTGAGGGGCCACGTCTCGGCGGCGTAACAGAGAGCGGGGAGCACGTGAGAATCGAAGAGAGATGAGCGAAGTTTGGGATCTTGGAGTTGGCTGGTGATCTCTCGAATGCTGCCGTATGCGGCCCATGCCGCTCTCTTCCTCCTCAGAAGTTCAGTGTGCAACTGACCGTCTGCTCGGAGTTCGCGTCCGAGGTAGACGTACGAGTCGGTCTCTTCGAGTGGTTCTCCGTTGAGAGTGATTCCGGGTCCAGGGCACCATGCGTTCTTCATGAGTTGCGTCTTCTTCCTGTTGATCGAGAGGCCGATCTTCTCTCCAGATTCCGCTAGCTCGTTCAGCATTCTCTGGAGTGCTGTGGTGTCAGTTCCGAGCAGAACGATGTCGTCGGCGAATCGTAGGTGCGATAGCCATTTCCCATTGATCAGCACTCCTTCTTCACTCCAGTCTAGGTTCTTCATGCAATCTTGGAGAGCGGCAGTGAAGAGCTTGGGCGAGATGGTGTCGCCCTGTCTAACTCCTTTCTCGATGGGAATACGGACTGGTCGCTCGAAGGGCTTCATCTCCGTGTAGCATCCAGAGTTGAGCGCCTCCAGGCAGTGTACGTAAGAGGGGTCGGCTCCTTGATGGGTCAGGGAGTTGAGTACAGCAGGAATTTCGACTGAGTCGAAGGCCTTGCAGTAGTCGACGAAGACGAGGGCGAGTGGGAGTCGGTATTCTCGGTGGTGTTGAATGAGGGCGGAGAGGGTGTGGATGTGGTCCATACAGCCGAATCGTCTCCGGAATCCTGCTTGCTCTACTGGCTGGGCATCGTCCAAAGTCGTCTCCATTCTTGTGACCATAACCTTAGTGAAGAGCTTGTAAGGGATGGAGAGAAGGGCGATTGGCCTGTAGTTGTTGAGGTCGCAGCGATCTCCTTTCTTGTGGATGAGGATTGAGGAGGACGATTTCCACTGTCCTGGGTACTTCTGTGACTGCATATATCGGGTGAACCGCGAGGAAAGTAGGGAATGAAGGAAGCTGCCTCCGTGCCGTAGCATTTGGCCCGTAATCTTGTCCGGTCCAGCTGCTCCGTCCTTCTTCGTTCTAGTAATGGCAGTGCGGATTTCGGAAGGAAGGATGGGTAGTGGTTCGTCGGCTGGTGGGGTGGGGCAACGAGGAATCGGTGTTTCGGAGCGGAAGAGATCTGAGTAGAACTCCTTCACACGCTCCTCAATTCCAGTTCGACTCGTTACTGGTGCTCCGGATTGGTCGTACACTGCATCCATCGGGGTCCTCGCCTTCGAGAGGCTCTGCTTGGCCTTCTTGATCGACCGTCCCTCTTCTGCAGCCTTCAGAAGTGTCTTCAGCCGGTGCTCCTCAATGTCCTTCTTGACGAATGCCCGGCAGGTTCTCGCAGCCATAATCTTCTCGAAGGGATTGCACTCAGGGTCCCTTAGACATCTTCCTCTTTGTTGAATCCAGAAGCGGGATGCTTCGGAGAGGCGTGGAGGAGGTGGTGTTGGCGGGACTTCTGCTGCTCGAGCACATTGCTTCAACCCGACACAGAGCAGGGCGTAGTCCTTCGTAGGATCGGGGTCTGTGCTCCAGGGGTAGCTTTTGATGGCTTCCTCGTACGTAGCAGGGTCGATGGTCGGACGAGGAAGTTGGCGTCTCGAGTATCTCCAACTCTTCTCAATCTTGACGTCAAGTCGGATCCTTGCGCGGAGTAGGCGGTGGTCGGAAGGGAAGGCGAATCCCTTGACAACACTGACATCTTGCACCATCCATCTTCTACTTACAAGGAAGTGGTCGATCTCGTGCTTGGTCGTACCTCCAGGTGACTCCCATGTCCATCGATTATTCAACTTCTTATCGAAAAAGGAATTCCCGTGGAAGGAGCGGGTGGAGGAAAGGAGGTCTCTCATGAGGTCGTCCGGGTCACCGTGGGGGTCGGAGTGGAACGGGCCGGTTCTGAAGTCGCTGTCTCTCTGTGGGCTCACTCGGATGTTGAAGTCGCCGGCTACTATACGGTAGAAGTGAGACTTCTCGCTGTTGTAGAGGGAGGTGAGCTCATCGAAGAAGGACTGCCTCTCCTCTAAAGGTGCTGCCGAAGTGGGTGCGTAGATTGAGAGGAGGGACAAAGACGACTTGCCAAAGCGGAAACGAATCACGGCAAGACGAGGGGAGACGATACAAGACGAGATGATGGATGAGACTAGTCGGGGGTGGACGAGGAATCCTACTCCGCCAATGTTCTTCTTTCCTATCTTCTCTCCAAGAATCAGCCTTGCACCGTTGGCGAGGGTGTGCTCAACGGTCTTGCGCGACTTCGTCTCTTGCAGGCACACAACATCGTATCTGATGCCTTCGAAGGAATGTTCCAGAATGGCGATCGAGTCGTCGGACGCGACGGTGCGGCAGTTGAGTGTGCAGATTCTAAGGTCGCCGTCGTGACGCGGGGTGGGGGGTGTTAGGAGGGGTTCGGGGGTAGTCCGGGTAGATGTCCTGAGGGGCTCCGAGATTAGATGGCCCTGCCCTCTGTGCACCGACCGACATCGGAGACGGGCAGGAAGAGGGCGCGGAGGACTTGGGCGCGGGTGGGGGATTGTCGTAGCAGGTTTGAGCTCTGTTTACCATCCCTATCCGAGCCAGGGGTTCGGGAAGGCCGCCCGATCATGTCGGTTAGCAAGACCTATGATCTACGTGAGCGGGTTGCTCGTTAGCACAACTTCGTAGCAATAGAGAGTTGCCGTGGACCCTTACACCGACTTTGAGGTGAGCAATATGATTATTATCATTATTATTAGTAGTATTATTATTTCTCCTATCACTTCTGTATTTGCTGTCACACCTTTCACGGGTTTATCAAATAAATAAATAAATAATCCGTTCTTTTGTTGCAACCATTCCCTTTGTCAATGGTTATGTGCTTGTTGCTTGTTAAAGGTAATTAATTATATTGTTTTTCTTGTTGTTTCATTTTCTGGCATTTCAAAACTTGTGTACTTACACTTTTACCTTAAAGGGACAGTTACCTCTCTCAATGGTCTCTTCATTGCGCACACTATTTCTCTGCTCTCTAACAACGAGAGAGCGTTGCGCGTCGAAGAGACCGTTGACAAAGGTGTCAGCCCCTTTAAGTAGACTTTTAAATCTACTTCTAGCGAAAAAGTAACGTCACTCGCTTGAAACTTAAAGTGAACCTAAGCGGTAAAGTCGGTGACATGTTTTAAGTGTACTTTAAGTTCTGAAATACCAGAATTAAAGGGACTCCCACGGGGGAAGTCTCCGCTCTTACAACACACTCTCTCTCGCCTTCTTTGTTTACGAGGGAACAGTGTCATCTCACTATCAGAGAGTTTCAAATGATCTCGGTGAGTGCCGTTAAAGGTTTCCTATATGGCTTAAGAAATACACAGTCCATAAGATATTGAAGCCCCTACTTGCTATCATATTAAAGGGAGCATAACCTCTCTCAATGGTCTCTTCGACGCGCAATGCTCTCTCGTTGTTAGAGAACAGAGAAATAGTGTGCACAATGAAGAGGCTATTGAGTGAAGTTACGCTCCCTTTAACACTTTTACATTATAATATTAATGTGCATATCTTATCATTGTACATTCTATTTATTACTACATAATATTTGTCAGAACAAAAGCTTTGTATCCTGATATTTGTCTATTCTTATAGGAAACAGCCTCACTTGAATATCAATAAACAAATGAGAATGAGGTTCGCTGTGATTCCGATGAAGTTTATCGACTCGAAGAAGATAATTAACAAAGTTTCGCACGTCATGATAGGGATACCTGAGATTGAGATGAATTACATTCGTTCAAGAGGGTGTGTAAAACGAGGGGAGTAAACTCGTTCTAAATTATTGCAAGCACATTTGATTAAATAATAATAATAATAATAATAATAATAATAATAATAATAATAATAATAATAATAATAATAATAATAATAATAATAATAATAATAATAATAATAATAATAATAATAATAATAATAATAATAATAATAATAATTTTATGAATATGAAGATGATCCGACGTGAGGTCATCGTATGAGCAACAAGGAGGAGTTGTTAATTAGCATTTACATAATGAGGGATCTAAGATCATAACAAAGCGATAATACAAGTAAGCAGGTGTTATGTTGTCAGATGACAACGAGGGACATTGTAACAAGTTACTGGGAATAGAAATGATATGGATTTCCCTCGTATATGCATAGCTGGTATCTCGTGTTCAGGAATGTCCACCAACTTAACGGAGCCGATTGGAAAGTCATTTATCTTTCTGAATACTTCTAGATGCTCTGTCGTTTACTGCGTTGTTTTGTACTGTAGTCCGAGTTACGAAAGCGGTGTACTGTAATCCTGATTACGGTAGTTTTTATTACTGTAGGATATGCTTTCGCCCGTTGTATTTCCCATACGGGCATACGCCATTACCTAAAAGCCCTTTACATTTTGATACGTATACGTCGGGGTAAATTTTGGAGTGTGTTGTGTCTCAAGTGGAAATTCCTCGCTGTCCATGGGACACGGTAAGAAGTTTCCGTAACCACCGATCAATAATGTTTGACTACCGTAACTTATACAGGCCATCAGAGTTTTCCAGTTGGAACCTAACACATTCCAAATTTTGAGTCAAGATAAACATAGCGAAATGTAACGGTGTAGTAGAGTAAGACATATGAGAGGATATCTGACTCGATCGACATACTTGTGTTGGGGCTTGGCATTCTATGAAAAAATGGATAGTGAGATTTTTGCAGTTTTATGTAGTACTATCCGAGAGAAGTTCACCCATGCAGGAGAGAAGTTGTGAAAATGCTTCTACGCCTCAGGGCATGACGTCATAAAAATTAAAATTTTTGTAAAACTTGCTCGTACGGCTTCATGAGTGGTACCAATCGATTCCTCGTTCAATTCTAAGGCTTTTTTGATTTGGCACATTTTTTGTTAATGTCCGGTCTTCCTTTGGAAAAATGCAAAAAACTTTAATAAATTCAATTTTTTCGAATTTAATATATTATGCAAGTGCAAAGGGCCGTTTTTTATTCGCTCAGTTTCTTCTTATTACAATTACACATACGCTTGTATATACCATTAATTTTTTGAGGGGGCCTGGTATATTGGAGAAGCAAAAAACAGAGTAATTAAATAGTGGTGTGCTTACTGTAGCCGAGCTTCATCAGTGCTATTTCCCGGCTCCTGATTCTCGTTTTCGATGATAATTGATGTAATCATATCTACTACTGTAACACGGCTGAAGCAATATACTTATGGCATTCCTCGGCTACAGTAACTCACATAGCACACTGAAATGGCTAACGTGAATCAGGAGCCGCGAAATAGCACTGATGAAACTCGGCTACAGTAAGCACACCACAATTTAATTACTCTGTTTTTTGCTTCTCCAATATACCAGGTCCCCTCAAAAAATTAATGGTATATACAAGCGTATGTGTAATTGTAATAAGAAGAAACTGAGTGAATAAAAAACGGCCCTTTGCACTTGCATAATATATTAAATTCGAAAAAAAATTGAATTTATTAAAGTTTTTTGCATTTTTCCAAAGGAAGACCGAAGATTAACAAAAAATGTACCAAATCAAAAAAGTCTTAGAATTGAACGAGGAATCGATTGGTAGCACTCACGAAGCCGTACGAGCAAGTTTGCAAAAATTTTAAATTTTTATGACGTCATGCCCTGAGGCGTAGAAGCATTTTCACAACTTCTCTCCTGCATGGGTGAACTTCTCTCGGATAGTACTACATAAAACTGCAAAAATCTCACCATCCATTTTTTCATAGAATGCCAAGAGTATTTCGATCCAGTGAGATATCCTCTCATATGTAACGACGCATTACTGTATCCCTTGGGACGTCCCGACATGACTTCCTCAGCAAGGGAATGCCCTGAGTCCACACTCACCGATCAAGTTCAAAGTTTTAATGAAGGTACAGTTCATATAGGGATGAGGTTTGGCGGTATCAGAAATTGCAAAGCTCTTCTTTGAAATTTGAAATTTATTATTTAAAATCGACAATAAATTTTACAGCGTGCACATCTTTCTCAGAACATCGTAACATCGTAATCAAAGTAAAAAAGGGAAATTCATTCACATATGCATATTTGACTGCAAAAAATTGGTTTTGGAAGTGCTTACGTTAATTTTTTGTCTATTTTAAAATTAATTTTAACAATTCAAAGAAGCGCTTTGCATTTTCTTATACCGCCAAACCTCATTCTTATATGAGGTGAACCTCCAGTAAAAAATGGTCCTGATCGGTGAGTGTGGCCTCATGTGGTGTTACATTTTCAAAACGTGCGCACCGCGTGCGAACGTTTTGAAAATGTAACACCACATCAGGGGATTCCCTTCTCAGCAAGAAACTCACTTTTTTTCGCAACATCTTAAACACAGACTCTATATGTCCATATACCGATTATCTATGTTCCTCCCTCTTCCATTGAGTGTGAAAAAATCACCTGTTTTCTGTGCGAGAGTGTCCGCAATTACTATTTCTTGTTTTTGCATTGTTCGGAAACTAGAGCGATCTCTTTTAAATATCTAATCAGCGCAGCGAAGGTCAGACGGGTTAGGTGTGAGGAAGTAGAGAGGAGAGAGAGAGATGATAGACTACTGTGTTAAATGCACATAGTGAAAAATTGTTATCCACAGTAAATTTTGTTTGACATTGAATCAACTTTGTCAGCTTTTAATATGTGTTTCAGGGGGGTTGCCATGGGGTTTCTCTACATTAAATATAAAGTTAAATTATGTTTGTATTGATGTGCTTTATGATGTTTCAGCCGCTACGTCACGATCGTATTGTTACACAATACTATTATGCGTTTGGGTGATAACACGCAACAGAATGCATAAAAATAATGAGAGAAACTGAAGACGAAATTGTTCATCACTGTGAACAAACATAAAAAAGAAATGATAAGGAGACTATAAGCAAAACAAACGCGGTCCGATCTTTCAATCCTCGGTTCTAGAAACAGGAACCGCCCCATGAGGGCTGGTCCTCATCAATTGACCAGCAGACATAAAAGCATGAAACGAGGAGAAGTAAACGGTTGATCATTAACGTATAGTAAGTATCTGCCGAAATGAGGTTATTGTGGGCAATAGATTCATCAGATCATTAGCGTGATGGGTTATTAATTTTATTTATTATAAGTTGTTAATAAAGTATTATTTTATTATTGATAAGTTTTATAATTGAGACCACTATTAAATTATGTAATTTCTTGAAAAGTCGAATTTCCGAAAGAGTTGGAATTGTTCGTTAATTTTAATTTAATACTCTTTTTTTTCGGTCTCTTTTGTTTTTTTAAATCGAGATATATTCGAATGAAGAATTTCATATATCATTTATACGAATGAATAAAATATTTAAGGAAAAGCGATTATATATTTTATAGAATAAATAAAAAATAAAAGATGAGCGGAAAACTAAAGGCTAATGGTTGGCGAACATTGGCGTTACTCTTACGCGACTGATCGATTCGAGTTTGTCACGATTTGACCGTATTTATTGACAGATGCATTGTACGTCTTATAAGACGTAGATTGCACCTGTCAAAATGATCATTAAAGGTACACTCCGAGCTAATTTAACTCTTTCTCGTAGATAATGAGCATTGTCGTATATTTTTCAATTATCTCGGGTGCTAAGAATATGCAAAAATCAAAGAGATATCACGGAAATATATATCATTTAAAAAATATACATATCATTGAAATATATCATTTAGAAAAAGAAAATTCAAGAACCTTCTATCACAGTATTCTGGTCCAAGCCATTTGTCTTCCAAAGCAAGACAAATGAGAGACCATTGTATTCGAGAGAGTTTGTATGTTGAGCGGTCGTTCTTGCTTTGAAAGTCACGAGAACGCTGTGCTATATAGCACGCTGTAAACTAAAAATTTTGCACCAGGTGCATGGCAATTTTCTGTCCACTTTTTTTTCACTTTTTCTGCTTCTTGTTCTCGTTTACCGGTCTGTTTATGACACTTTGTGGCAATGAAAGTGGCATAAACAGACCGGTAAACGAGAACAAGAAGAAGAAAAAGTGAAAAAAAAGTGGACAGAAAATTGCCATGCACCTGGTGCAAAATTTTTAGTTTACAGCGTGCTATATGGTTTAAGAGCTCGGATCTGTAAGACTCGAGCATTGTCCGGACATTTCGCCAAGAATTTTGATTCAGGCCACTGTACTTTATGGATGTAGGGTACCTAGGGCCCACATTACAAAATGGTACCCAAAGTGGCCCTAGCAGTGGAACGCGGCGTGCCAGGTGGGCGCCAAGTTTGAAAACTCGATTTTCATATTTTTTTCAACCAAACAAGCTAGAGTCCAAATTTCTTCGGCATTGTGTTAGGCATGCCCAATGTGCACAGAAACACTATTGAGATTAATTTTAAGCAATTCCTAGACTGATTTTTTACCCGATTTTTCGGTTTTTTTTGATTTCTCGGCATCTCAATTTCAATTCCGCATAAGTTCTCTAGTATATCCATGTAGCCCAACTACTAGTGCATGTAACCCTGCTAGGCGGAAATTGATCTTGGATTGCGCGTGTCGGAAAAAATCGGTCTGATCGTCTCCAACTGGACTCAGACTCGTTGTTTTATAATTTTTTGCTGCATTTTCAAAACGATTTGTGCGGAATTGTGGTCTACTCAAAGTTTAGAGGTGAGACTAGTAAAATGACACAAGAACCACATCACTTGGATCAATTTGAAAATTTCGATTTTCACGACCCCGGGGTCATGGTCGAAAATTTCAAAATTTCTCAAGTTTGAAATGTTTTCATTTATGGTGCTTCCTGTGAAGTACTAATTATGTGAAAAATATTCAGCCAATGCTTAATGGCTGATCTCTCCTTTCAACCATTTTTCGAAAACTTTTATGTTGAATGCGTGCGAAAAAGTCAGAATTGTGCTTGAATCAGTTTCCAACTTACTTTCTGTAACATCCTATCTAAGTACTTTGCAATGTACATAATCAATATGAAAATCGTGAATTTCGGAAAATTCATATTTTTTTACCTTTTGAAAAAATCGATTTCCATGACCCCGGGGTCATGGAAATCGATTTTTTCAAAAGTGAGCCGAATGCCGGGATTTAAGTTCTACTATGTTTACTCATCATGAAACATCGCATTGTCGTTGTCATTTGCTAATTGTCGCGGCATTTCAGTCGAAAAACTGCAATATTTCAGAAATTTTCCATGAAAGTAGGCATTCAATTTGATTTTTTTGAATTTTCCAAAATTAACGATTTTCATATTGATTATGTACATTGCAAAGTGCTTAGATAGAATGTTACAGAAAGTAAGATGGAAACTGATTCAAGCACAATTCTGACTTTTTCGCACGCATTCAACATAAAAGTTTTCGAAAAATGGTTGAATGGAGAGATCAGCCATTGAGCATTGGCTGAATATTCTTCACATCATTAGTACTTCACAGGAAGCACCATAAATGAAAACATTTCAAACTTGAGAAATTTTGAAATTTTCAGACCATGACCCCGGGGTCGTGAAAATCGAAATTTTCAAATTGATCCAAGTGATGGGGTTCTTGTGTCATTTTACTAGTCCCAACTCTAAACTTTGAGTAGACCACAATTCCGCACTAATCGTTTTGAAAATGCAGCAAAAAATTATGAAACAACGAGTCTGAATCAAGTTGGAGACGATCAGACCGATTTTTTCCGACACGCGCAATTCAAGATCGATTTCCGCCTAGCAGGGTTACATGCACTAGTAGTTGGGCTACATGGATATACTAGAGAACTTATGCGGAATTGAAATTGAGATGACGAGAAATCGAGAAAAACCGAAAATTCGGGTCAAAAAATCAGTCTAGGAATTGCTTAAAATTAATCTCAATAGTGTTTCTGTGCACATTGGGCATACCTAACACAATGCCGAAGAAATTTGGACTCTAGCTTATTCGGTTGAAAAAATATGAAAATCGAGTTTTCAAACTTGACGCCCACCTGGCACGCCGCGTTCCACTGCTAGGGCCACTTTGGGTGCCATTTTGTAATGTGGGCCCAATGTACCCTACACCCATAAAGTACAGTGGCCTGTAGGGTTGCAGGAACGGGAGCGAAGTCTACGCACCCTATTCCCATCCCCTCCCTTCTCTCTAGCAATCGCCTGTGAGAGGCACTCTCTCCCTTCCCAACTTCGTAATTTGACACATCACGGCTAGAGGGTGCGTAATTCCCGCACCTTTGCGGGAATTACGCACTGTCTCTCACCTCTCCCTTCCCTTCTCCCTGCTCTCTCTTCACTCCAGCCGCCTCACATTGAGGCACCCCCATTGAGACACGTTTGAAGATATATCTAATTCAACTCACATCTGAGAGCTTAGCAGTCAACAGCAAAGTTGTAGCTCACATCGACCCGACTCTGATTATTTTTAGGAAGAGTCGATACTATCAACACAAACAAAATTACACTCGTTCTTCGGTTTCAGAGGGAAATTGCAAAGATTACTTTTCAATTTTGTATTTTTTATGTACAATTGAATTTCTCTCAATGATCAGAGGAATCAGATTTCCCCTGAATATTGATTATCCGAGTCATTAACTCTCTATTTTACATTTCAATGATTTATTGTCTCGAGAGCGACTTTGTTCACCTTTCATTGTCCACTCTCGTCACTCGGCTGGTTGTGAGTATCTTTAATTCAGAACAATAACACTTCAAATATAGTCAGATACAGTGTCCGAGACTGTTCCTTAAGATAAAGCAAGAACAACCGAGTGTTCATCGAGTTAATCAAGATGGCTTTATTTTCAATGAAATTCGATCTCTTAGATTTTTGTTTTGAATATTTATATACTTTGTCCATGTCGAGAAAAATCAAAATCATATTTATTTGAATATTTTTTTTCTCAAAAAATGTAAAAAAGCCCCTTTCTTCTTTCTGTAATGTACTAACATATCTATTATATAAACACATATCTATTATATAATGCTACTCTACTCTGACTACTCTACACTCACGGCGAATTCTCTCAGAGATAGGTTGTCTAACTGGGCTACCCTAGAGAAAGGTTAGCTTACTTCAAACTCTCTCAAAAATACACGTTGAAAAATACTCTCTCGCTCGAGATTGTAACGGGGACTGGAGTAAGCTAACTAAGTTATCTCACATATGAGAGAACCTTTCTCTAATTGTCGCATCTTAGATAACCTATGACTCAAATATGAGAGAGTTTGCCGTCAGTGTAACTGATGATTAAAAAAAACTATGCATCCGCGTCACTGGACTCATTCTCTCCTCCGTTTAAAGTGAGATCTTGTTTCCATTAGCATCTGTCTCATCTTCTTCCGTTTCCTGATCTTCTGGATTTGGCTTCTTGAAGTGTTATTGTTCTGAATTTAAAAAAACTTACAACCAGCCGCGCGACGAGAGTGAACAATGAGAGGTGAACAAAGTCGCTCTCGAGACAATAAATCATTGAAATGTAAAATAGAGTTAATGACTCGGATAATCAATATTCAGGGGAAATCTGATTCCTCTGATAATTGAGAGAAATTCAATTGTCCATAAAAAATACAAAATTGAAAAGTAATCTTTGCAATTTCCCTCTGAAACCGAAGAACGAGTGTAATTTTGTTTGTGTTGATAGTGTCGACTCTTCCAAAAAATAATCAGAGTCGGGTCGATGTGAGCTACAACTTTGCTGTTGACTGCTGAGCTCTCAGATGTGAGTTGAATTAGATATATCTTCAAACGTGTCTCAATGGGGGTGCGTCAATGTGAGGCGGCTGGAGTGAAGAGAGAGCAGGGAGAAGGGAAGGGAGAGGTGAGAGACAGTGCGTAATTCCCGCAAAGATGCGGGAATTACGCACCCTCTGGCAGTCTCTCTTATCTCGTGCGGGAAATGACGAGAGAGTGGCAAGAGATGGGAAGAGGGCGCGGTAAATTCGATTACGCTTACGCAACGGCAACCCTAGTGGCCTGAATCAAAATTCTTGGCGAAATGTCCGGAATCTGGCCGAAATGCTCGAGTCTTATGCACTGTTACATTTGCCTTACGTGTCTACGCCGTAACCCCCTCCGTCGCGTCGGGCAGGCGGCGGAGGGGGTTACGGCGTAGACACGTAAGGCAAATGTAACAGTGCATTACAGATCCGAGCTCTTTTAAGGCGTTCTCGGTAAGATTGCAGGGAACGGCAAGCAAAGTGGCACAGTTGGTGAAAATCGTTTCTGTGTGCTCAAACTTCACAGGTTGAGTGCCTAGGGGTGGGATACACTTCAGCCAAAAAGTTGGACTCCAAAAGTGATCTTTGATCTTTGATCTCGCGAAAAATAAATTTGAGATTTTCTTATAATGTTATATACCATTCGAAAGAGCGCAAAAAGATATATTAGAATATGAATTTTCAAAGGATTTGGTCCAACCCAACGCAAGTAATGCGCGAAAAACCTAATTTTTGGGACATTTTCAATCTTCAAAAAAATAAATCACCACTTTACGATAATCTCCGGGGACATTCAATGTCGCTATTTTGTAGGAAATTTAATGTAGAATTTAATAAAAATATTCCGGGGAAAATCTATCTAGTCTAAACATCACTTTTAAAGCAAATTTATCGCCCGATCGAGCTTCGATCGAGCCATCAGGTTCGAATCCCACCCAAGGACAAAATCTTTTGCTGATTTTTCGCGGGCTTACCAAAGCTGCCCGAGGCTTCCCTATGAGCAAATTGGCATTTTAAAGTATTTTTTGTCCATGTTATCAGTTTTATTGACTTTATTACTTCTTGATTTCAATATCTCACTGAATGTGTCAATGTGGTCATATATATGTGAATGAGAAGTTAAAATCGATGAGGTGCGGCGTAAAAGAATGAAGAAAGTCGTATGATGAGGTTATTAAGTAATAGTGACGACTCCGAAGAATACAATTTGAGCAATCGTAATGAATTTTTGAAAGGTGAAATGACAAGAGAAGGCGAAAAAGTTGATCTCGGTGAGGAAGAGAAGTTATCTTTAATGGAAATGATAATATTTATGCGTTTTCGAGAAAACACGGTACAGAAAAGAACGGCTAAAATGTGTGAATGAGACGAACAGGTTGAAATGATGTAAACGGTTTTTGGTGAACAAAGAACTGTCGAAATAGAATTACTATGGGAAATAAGGAGATTACATCAATTTTCACTCAGGGAAACTAAAGGTAATCAGGTTTTTAGGTCGTACAAGAAGCCGTGCTGCTAGGAAAGAAGCTATTATGCCTGTAATGAAAGCGTGAGCCTGGGATATTAAAATTGAGACCATTATGAGTAGTATAAAGACGAAAGAAATGTGGTTTTGATTAGAGATTTTGTATTTTCCTCTGATAGCTGATTTGATTTCGATCTTCTCTTCGTGTTTCTAGGGTATCTAAACTCTTTCGGAAAACTCTTTCGAGCTATTTATCAAAAAATAAATCTGTGAATGAGAAGAGAAAATCGATGGTCGAAAAATTCATGATGGTCCGAGACCAAATAGTTTATGCCACTACCTAACTACTACCGTAATTTAGCTGCCCTAGTATTGTTGCGAAGTTAACTCCAAATTCGTGGATCCATATTGGTGGATCCTGAATACCGTACTCTGCTTACAGTAACCCTAGTAACAGTGATCATGAATGCGGTGGTGTATTATGAACTGACTTTATTTCCGGATTCATTTTAAAATTCGGTTCTTTGTAAATTCATGCTCAGCTCGTTGAAGATACTTTATTTATATATTTTACTGTTCAAAATCATGCACGCATGAATTTCGACAAAATACTATAGGATAGAGTGGCTAGAATACGGTTGTTTGGGTTACGGTATTCAGAAAAGTAAAAGTTAGCTCACTGTTGATATACTGGTATATAGTATTTGGTTTCGGACCATCATGAATTTTTCTACCTTGGCAAATATTAAACCATGAACCCCGGGTTGACTGAAAAAAATCAGTTAGCGATTCCCGATATTCGGCAGCAAAATACCGTGCATCCCTATTGATAGCAATGGTATTGAGCGTATAAAAATCACTTGTTTTATTTGTAGAAGAGACTTTCTTGTTTTGCATGGTTCAGAAACTATGCCGATCTCTTTTATATATGATATAGCGCGCGGCGAATCTCAGCCGGGTTAGAGAGAGGCAGCGGAGAGACAATCGAAAGGCGGGGCGAGATGTAGAAGGCTACATCTCGCCCGCCTCTCGATTGTGACTTCCGTTCGTTAGCACCGTTTGTTATTTTCTTATGCAAGTACATTTTATACGCACAATAGTCACGATCGCTGAATAGCTCGAAAGTGTTTTCCTCATTGTCATTATCAGATAACTGCTCTTCCTCACCGAGATCAACTTCTTCGCCTTCTCTTGTCATTTCACCTTTCAAAAATTCATTACGATTGCTCAAATTGTATTCTTTAGAGTCGTCACTATTACTTAATAACCTCATCATACGACTTTCTTCATTCTTTTACGCTGCACCTCATCGATTTTCTCTTCTCATTCACATATCTCTGACCACATTGACACATTCAGTGAGATATTGAAATCAAGAAGTAATAAAGTCAATAAAACTGATAACATGGACAAAAATACTTTAAAATGCCAATTTGCTCATAGGGAAGCCTCGGGCAGCTTTGGTAAGCCCGCGAAAAATCAGCAAAAGATTTTGTGCTTGGGTGGGATTCGAACCTGATGGCTCGATCGAAGCTCGATCGGGCGATAAATTTGCTTTAAAAGTGATGTTTAGACTATATAGATTTTTCCCGGAATATTTTTATTAAATTCTACATTAAATTTCCTACAAGATAGCGACATTGAATTTCCCCGGAGATTATCGTAAAGTGGTGATTTATTTTTTTGAAGATTGAAAATGTCCCAAAAATTAGGTTTTTCGCGCATTACTTGCGTTGGGTTGGACCAAATCCTTTGAAAATTCATATTCTAATATAACTTTTTGCGCTCTTTCGAATGGTATATAACATTATATGAAAATCTCAAATTTATTTTTCGCGAGATCAAAGATCAAAGATCACTTTTGGAGTCCAACTTTTTGGCTGAAGTGTATCCCACCCCTAGGCACTCCACCTGTGAAGTTTGAGCACACAGAACAGATTTTCACCAACTGTGCCACTTTGCTTGCCGGCTTAGCGAGAACGCCTTTTAATCACATATCACGGGGAAGAGGAAGAGCACGAGGGTTGGTTGCGAGATCCTGTAAGGATAAAAGTTAACCTTGAAACGAAACAATAGCAAGCGTCAACCAAACATTCTTGTACTTGCGCTTGAACTAATGTGCACAGAAACACTATTGAGATTGGTTTTAAGCAATTCTTAGGCTGATTTTTTACTCGAATTTTCGGTTTTTTCGATTTCTCGGCATCTCATTTTCAATTCTGCAAAAGTTCTCTAGTATATCCATGGAGGGGAGTATGACAAAACCGCAACGACAAAAGCGCAAATGGGGTAAAAAAAGCGCAAGCGACAAAAGCGCAACTCGCGATAACTTCGGCCAGAGTTGTCCAATCATGGTCAGGTTGGTCATTTTGAACTCCTTAGCCTCAGGTCTATTACGTCATGAATTGATCTTTGATCTCTGGCTCCTCAACGACAAAAGCGCAACTCGAGCTATATCGGCTTCGAGTGATGCTAGACACTTCGGGGTGGGCTCATACGAAACCTCGGGGCCTCGGCCATCCCGTTACAAGTTGATCTTTGATCTCTGGCTCCTCAACGACAAAAGCGCAACTCGAGCTATCTCGGCTCAGAGTGATGCTAGACACTTCGGGGTGGGCTCATACGAAACCTCAGGACCTGCGCCATCCCGCATTGTATACTACCGTAATCTACCGTAACCCGGTTCGGTGGGTCAGACCAAGTGCGATGGGCCAGATTTCAGTAAAAAGTGTCCAAATGGTTACTATGTGCGTGGTATGATTATGAGTTATTGCAAACTACCGTAATCTACCGTAACCCGGTTCGGTGGGTCAGATCAAGTGCGATGGGTCAGATTTCACTAAAAATTGTCCAAATGGCTACTATGAGCGTGGTATGATTATGAGTTATTATAAACTACCGTAACCCGGTTCGGTGGGTCAGATCAAGTGCGATGGGTCATATTTCACCAAAAAATGTCGGAATAACCACTGCGTGTGCGATATCATTATGAGTTATTGTAAACTACCGTAATCTACCGTAACGCGGTTCGGTGGGTCAGATCAAGTGCGATGGGTCAGATTTCACTCAAAATTGTCAAAATAGTTACTATGCGCGTGGTATAATTATGAGTTATTGTAAACAATCATTTGGACACTTTTTTAGTGAAATCTGACCCATCAGATGTGATCTGACCCACCGAACCAGGTTATGGTAGATTACGGTAGTTTACAATAACTCCTAATGATATCGCACACGCAGTGGTTATTCCGACAATTTTTTGTGAAATCTGACACACCGCACTTGATCTGACCCACCGAACCGGGTTACGGTAGTTTACAATAACTCATATTCATACCACGCACATAGTAACCATTTGGACAATTTTTAGTGAAATCTGACCCATCGCACTTGATCTGACCCACCGAACCGCGTTACGGTAGTTTACAATAACTCATATTCATACCACGCACATAGTAACCATTTGGAAAATTTTTAGTGAAATCTGACCCATCGCACTTGATCTGACCCACCGAACCGGGTTACGGTAGATTACGGTAGTTTGCAATAACTCATAATCATACCACGCACATAGTAACCATTTGGACAATTTTTAGTGAAATCTGACCCATCGCACTTGATCTGACCCACCGAACCGGGTTACGGTAGATTACGGTAGTATACAATGCGGGATGGCGCAGGTCCTGAGGTTTCGTATGAGCCCACCCCGAAGTGTCTAGCATTACTCTGAGCCGAGATAGCTCGAGTTGCGCTTTTGTCGTTGAGGGCCATAGATCAAAGATCAACTTTTTACGCGATGACCGAGGCCCCGAGGTTTCGTATGAGCCCACCCCGAAATGTCTAGCATTACTCTGAGCCGAGATAGCTCGAGTTGCGCTTTTGTCGTTGAGGGGCCATAGATCAAAGATCAACTTTTTACGGGATGACCGAGGCCCCGAGGTTTCGTATGAGCCCACCCCGAAGTTTCTAGCATTACTCTGAGCCGAGATAGCTCGAGTTGCGCTTTTGTCGTTGAGGAGCCAGAGATCAAAGATCAATTCATGACGTAATAGACCTGAGGCTAAGGAGTTCAAAATGACCAACCTGACCATGATTGGACAACTCTGGCCGAAGTTATCGCGAGTTGCGCTTTTGTCGCTTGCGCTTATTATTTTTGCGCTTTTGTCGTTTTTGGCGAGTTGCGCTTTTGTCGTTGCGGTTTTGTCATACCCCCCCCCATGGAGCCCGCATACTAGTGCATGTAAAACTGCTAGGCTGATCCTGGATCGATCCTGGATTGCGCGTGTCGGAAAATAATCGGTCTGATTATCTCCAACTTGACTCAGAATGGTTATTTCATGATTTTTTGTTGTATTTTCCAAACGATTAGTACGGAATTGTTGTCTACTCAAAGTAGAGAGGTGGAGTAAAATGATACAAGAAGCCCATCACTTGGATCAATTTGAACATTTCGATTTTCACGACCCGGGGTCATGATCGAAAATTTCAAAATTTCTCAAATTTGAAATTTTTCATTTATAAGGCTTATTGTGAAGTACTAATGATGTAAATAATATTGAGCCAATGCTCATTAGCTGATCTCTCCTTTCAACCATTTTTCCGATAAGTTTCATCTTGCTTGTTTGTAATAGAGCCGTTAGAAATTTGCATAAACATTTGTAGTTCTCCATCAATTTGTTAACATCATTGATGGAATAAATAAATAAATGTGTGCAATGAAACTCTTTTAATTATGAATGATTTCTTATCAAAGATACTCTGAACCAATATATGTTTTTAGAAGATTTGCCAGGGATCAATCTAACGAGAACGTTTGTGGAATAATTGATCAGTAGCAAACAAAATCACCAAGCGAATCCAAATTGTGATCTAGCAGATGCATCTCACAGTGAACAGACTGTTCAAAATTAATGAAAAGAAAGGATGATGAAGCGAGAGAGTGTGTAAAAAGAGGAGAATAGTCTCTGTTTTTTCCATTCTTTTCGCGACTTTTGAACAGATAGTATAATCGATTGCGATGATGGCGTGAAAATGCATTGAATCATAGAATTTATTCCGGTACTCAATAAGCTATACACTATCACAGTTAAAGGCAACCAAGAGCTAATTTGAAACTCTCCAATCTGGCAATGCTTTCTCGCTTTATTTGTCTACGAGAGAGAGTTGTAATAGTTTCAAATGATCTCTTCGTGTGTCTATAAATCAGCGACATGTATAAATATCGCCCACCTTCCATCTCATTATGAGTGGATGTACAACTGGAGCACGCCAATCTCCTTGGTAGCCTTGATCAGGGCGAACAGATGCTCTTAATATATAAACATTTTATTTTTTTATTTTCATGTCTGAATATTTAGTATAAGGACCAAGAATTTTATAATTAATAAAAATTGCCGAAATACATTCGTGGCGATTGTGAAAAGCATCCCAGACACCGTATCCGTCACGCAGCAGTAAATATTTTACAATCATATTTCAACAAACAGACGATTTAACTTTAAACTTCACTTCGACATGAATGTATATTCGTTAGACGCATCAACAAGTGACAAAGGTGACACTCATTGCTACGCATAACCAGCATTGACGGCCGCCCTAGGGAAGCCTCTCGACAAAATAACCTTTACGTTTGACCTGGTATACCTCAACCAAAGCTGTGCTTTATAATAGAGGACACGGCGGAGGTGAGACGGGTTTGGCCAGGCAGCGGAGGGGAGAAGATGTGACTCAGCGCGTCTAATGACCAGGCAAGGAAGAGTGGTGCGCCATCCACAATAGCCTAAAGATCACCAATCCAAAGATCAAAGATCAACATTATCATATCAATCCTGTTATCAATGAGCTTATCAGTTTCATCACACATTCGCATTATTACTAAACATCTCAAGTAATCCGTTCGTTCCTTCACCTACCGTATCCCATTTAACTGCTCAGCGACACTAATTATTTGCTAGCTTCGAATGTGGGCTAAAGGCATATAACACTCTAAAGGATTGAAGTAAGTATCATGTGGCGGCGTTGCTTTGACCATATTCACCCCATATGATCATCATGTCCTGGTTAGTCAGTCATTTAGTGCTGACAAAAGCAAAGCGAAAAAAAAAAGAATATAAGTAATGAAGATTGTTTGGAATGATGGAATAAAGAATAAGAATAAGACTGAAATGCGGAAATTCATTTGATATTTTTGCTCGAGAAAGATTCGAATGTCGATTATCTTGAAAATAACAAGATTTATACGTATGCATAAAATTGATAGTGAACGATGAATACATATTTAATAAAAATAAATAAATAAATAATAAAGGGTGAGATGATCACTATTTATAGGTGTCCATGAACTACGGCAAACCGTTTGCCATCTTTCATGGATACGATCTCAGAAGACTAATATAAGAATTACATGTATTCTTTTGGTATTCTTTTTTTCTATCGAGAAATTCGAGAATTCGAGACGATTTTCTTGACATTAGTATCATTTATACATAAAATATATAATGAGGGGCGAGATAATCAGAAGACTATAGGCTAATTATTTGCGAACATTGGCGTAACTCTTACACGACTGATGGATTCGCGCTGTTCACGATTTGGTCGTATAAATCGTAGGATGTACCTGTCAAAATACAGTTTAATTTGCGAAAATCGAACAAATTTATTGATGCCACTTTCCGGGGCTAACACCGAATTATTCCTTCGCATGTTACGTATTAAATTTCATTTTTTAGCAACGCTTCTTATAAAAAATAGAATTCAAATGAAGAAAAGGGACCTTCTATATGGTTTGATCACATACAAGCTCACAAATGGATTTATATAGTGGCAGATTAGCGAAGCCTGTAAAATGAAACATTTTATTTATGAGAAATGTAGAAGAAAATTTCGAATTTAATATTATAATGGAGATTTCTATTTATTGTTCGATTTTTTTTCCAGCCCTTTTCGAGCCTGTTCGAGCAACAAAACGAAACAATTGCATGAAATCTCGGCGGTATTCGCGCAACTATTGCAAAATCTGATCAGAAGAAGATGAACTAAGAAATATTCAAGATAGAAGTTCCCCTTCAATGGGATCTCAGCAAGCCCTGATTGATTATTCGCTTATTGTCTACCAATCTATGCTTGATAGTTATTGAATTTAAAAAAAAACAATTTTTTTAAATCGTTGTACAATGCTATCCATCCAACAAAAAATTCTGTATTTGCTGTCACACTTGTCACGGGTGCATCAAATAAATAAATAAACAAAATGCGGCAAAAATGATGTAAAAAAAAATGAGGTAAAAAAAAACCTGAACGTGCGCATATTCCATCCAGGCTGCTTCTCCAGGATAAAGAAATCGTAGCAGAGTGGTAATCACTCCAGCTAATGTGAAGAAAGAAGCGAATAATTGCAGATTCAGAGTCTGTGAAGAACTTTGTTAACATAGTTTTATTGTTCACTTGCTGTGGCTTCTCAGGCGTAGATAAATTATTATTATTATCAACATGTCAAAAAGGTTCATTACAGGAAGGCAACAATGAAAAAAATCACTGAATGAGAGGAAAGTCGCAAAGAAAAGTAAACAAATCTGTGGTCGTATGCAAGAACAACGGAAAACCGTTTTCCGGGAAAATGTGACGTCATTAGCGTAGGCGGAGGATTTTTGGAAAACGCCTCCGTCTACGCTAATGACGTCACATTTTCCGGGAAAACGGTTCTTGCATACGGCCACAGAAAAAAAATTACTTCAGCTGAACCTTGATTTCCGTGGATTTTGAGGGTTTCGATATTTTATCACAATTTTCATTTCAGGATTCGTTGTTGACTGTTATTATCACTGTAATGATAACAATACTGTACTGGAATCGTTACCTTCACAAACATTCTGTGCATAGACAGCGTAGCCTCGCTGAGGTGTGCCTGGAAACTGTACATATTTATAATATTATATTAAGGCTACAGGGTCAAGTCACCATACTCACATTTTTCTCGGCCAACTTTGACACAATCTTCGAGCGCACAATGATTGAGATGAGATACGGCACGGAACATGAAATGCATGCTAAGCACATAACAAACTGCGTTGCAATATCTTCACCAATAAGTAGACCTTAAAGGGAGAGTAAAGCCCTTGAAAAATACAAAGCCGGAAAATCAGTTTTGAATTCCCTCGAATCTAAAATTGGCGTCTTACAACGATAACTCTGCCACAACATACGATGTTTTTCGAGTCCTGACCCTTACTAATGATTTTTGTCATTATTTCATATATCTGTGGCAGAGTTATCGCGTCGGGGAACAATTGCGGGAATTCAAACACTGAAAAGTAGAGGGGTTACTGTCCCTTTAAAACAATATAACGATACTGAAAGGACTATTGGACTGAATATGATATGTTGAACTTCTTCAGTTTCTGTCCCCCCTATCCCTCCATTTCGATATTTTCGATCGAATGGAGCGGTAGTCCTTACTGGGATGACGATGTCCACGGGGCGACAAAAGAAAAAAAGAATTGCCGATATGTTTTCGTGAACTATAGGAATAATCTAATCAAATTTCAAATTTAGACTCTGCTTCCCAGGTTCACAAAGATAGCAGCACAGCGTACCTCGTATTTCGTCCTCACCATATAATGTTGGATTCTTTTTCAATTCAAATTCACCCCTAGCAAATGCTTCGATGAAAAAGAAAAAGATCAAAAGATCAGCAAATAGAATAGATAGAATTGTCGAGATAAGAATCTGAAAGCAAGAATCTGCGATTAGAGCAAACTGTTGTGAATGCCACACAGTTAAATCTTTCCGCAAAAGAATTAATTTGGCCGTACTCGAAATGTAATGTAACGTAATTAATTGTTTTTTTCTTTATCAATCGTTCACTATTTCTAAATTATCCATACAACGCATAAATTTATTGTTATTATTTAAATTTTATTACGCCTTTTGTTGGAATGCCGTTTCGTAGAACATATAACCGATATGTAAATGACACACACAAAAGAGTGTCGTTAACACTCGTGGTATACGCTTGAAAGCCTGATGAGAAAAGATATTTTGAGACCTCTTTTGGGATTTTGGAAAAATGTTCCGGGATTTTTGGAACAATACCGCAAACGACAAATCGCTATGCATTTCTGCACATCTAGTGACATCGGCATGGGCTCATATGGATTCGAATTTTTATTAGGTGCACCAGCACATGTGCTTACTATGAAGCATATCTCGGTACGGTTTAGAGCGATTTGATGTTTTGTCGTTTGCGGTTTTGATAGCGTCGAAGATTTTGTGTTATAAAATCAATAGAAACTCACTAAATGAAATCCCGCAGATTTGTGCTCCAAAATATTTACAAGGTCCGTTGAATATAAGCAGAAACGAGTGACCGTGAGAGATTACCCTGCAACGTTGATCTCTTATCGTTTACAGTAGAGATTGTAAGATCTAGTATAAGATATTTCTTTAAATATTTTGAAATCGTCCATAGTTCCGCAATATGAAAGTTCCGATTTCAACATGAAAGTTCTGTTGAAGCTACCACGGAGCCAAAACCTTTGTTTGCAAATTTCAGAGCACTAACCTGGCCAAAGTAATCGCATTAGTAGCAACGAGAAGTGTGTCGGTGATCGATGCAGAGAACATCAGAATGGAATAACGACTTTTGATCACATCTTTTCTGGAATTGAGCAAGGTTGGCAAAGTATGGGCAACAGATTTGCAAGCGTTCCCTGCTACAGGATTTGCCCTCAGTCAGGCAAATAATAATAATAATAATAATAATAAAAATAATAATAATAATAATAATAATAATAATAATAATAATAATAATAATAATAATAATAATAATAATAATAATAATAATAATAATAATAATATGAGCCAAAAAACCAGCGGTTCACCCACAAACAGGCTATCATTTGCCAGAATATGGGCAAATCCATCGCAAACTATCCCAACTCTGGCAAATTTAGCCTCTGTGGAGGATATTTGACAGAACGAAAACTTTGTATTCTGATACAGGAACGAGATATCAATTATTCATTATTATAAGTTATCCTTGTAATGCATAAATTATTATTATTTAAGAACCTCACTTGAATATCAATAAAGAAATCAGAATGAGATTCGCTGTGATTCCTATGCTGTTTATTGACTCGAAGATGATAATTAACAAAGTTTCGCTCTTCATTATAATGATGCCTGTGAGGAATTACATGCGTGATTTTTGTTGAAAAAAAATTGAGGCGATAGTGGGTGCAAAACGAGGAAAGTTTCTCTAATTTTCTTTTCTAGGCTTTTGAACAATGCATAGTTATAAAGTCGGAGAACATTCATAATATGAATTCATAAACTAGTCCTGCAATTTTATGAAAATTGGATTCATTAATGGTATTGCGAGTTCGGAATGGCAAATTCTACTCCACCATTCGCACAAAATAAATTTCCAATCACAAAATTAACACTACATGATTTTAACACCACATTAGCAAAGAAAAACAATGAGAGCACGATGACTCAATGACTCAATGTAGCGAATTTGCTCACAAGACGACGGCATACGAGAGTAGCAAGGATGAACGATTCATTAGTTTTTGCATAATGACGGAGCTAAGATCACAATAATGTAAGAATACAAGTAAACAGTTGTTATTATACATTGTAAGACGACAACACTTATTTATTTTTATTTATTTATTTGATACACCCGTGACAGGTGCGACAGCAAATACAGAAACGATGAGAAAAATAATTATAATAATATAAAGGACTTGGGGAAGGTGACAGGGGTAATTTGACGATAGCTATCATATCTCCGGAGTTCCAGTAGGAGTGAGGTGGACGAGGCCTCAGAACGGGAACACGAGTCACGGCGATTCAAACGATCTTTGCAAAGGCCGAGTCACTACTCAACCTGGTCTTTTGAGATTTTCGATGCTGATTACGAACCCTTATTCAAAAGTTGCTCAATCGATCTTAGCTTCGAGAAAATCAATTTTATGATGGAGTGTATTATATGATCAATATATTACTAATATTTTTTTAAAATTCTTTTAAAAACACGCAAATACCATTCCGCTCCCAACTTGTGTCGTTCGTTTGAAGGATCATATTATATGTGCATATAAATAGTAAAAAATATAGGTGCAACGGATCATATATCAGTTGCGAGATATTCTTTTTTTCCTCGAGAAAGATTCGAATGGCGATTTTCGTGGCAATAATAACAATAATAAATATATAAATACGTATGCATAAATTTTATAATGAAAGGCGAGATGATAATTATATAATAGTAATATTTCAGATCATCAGAAAAATACTAAAATATAATGGAAAATCAATGCTCAGAATACTATAAGCTAATGATTGGCGAATATTGGCGTAACTCTTACACGACTGATCGATTCGTGATGTTTACGATTTGCTCGTATGAAACGTAGAATGGACCTGACCAAATACAGTTTAAAGACACACCCCAATCTACTTTTACTTTCCGCTCTGGCAACGCTCTCTCGCAGGCAAAGAAAGCGAGAGAGCGTTGACAGAGTGGAGACTTTTAAATTAGCTCGGGGTGTGCCATTAATTAGCAAAATTTGAAAAATATAGTATATCGACGTTACTTTCAGGAATTATTCGGAATTATAGTTTCATATTAATGTAATATTCCAGATAAAAAAGAGAATTAAAGTGAAGAATATACCTTCTATATGGTTTGATTACATACAAGCTCACAAATGGATTCAGAAAATGGCATATAAGCGTAACCTGCAAAAAGGAAAATGTTCTTTTTGAGATTTTCGAATTTACATTAAATTAAAACTTCGAATTTCATATTCGAAATTGTTATTACGATTAATATTTATTTTTAGCTTTTTTTTCTCGTGTTTTTAATGAGTGTTCGAGCAACGAGGCTATTGGATAGAATCTCGCGAATTTGGGCAACTATTGAAAAAATCGATAAATAATGATATCCATTTTTTATAAAACACGTCCATGTGTACATTTCAAGATGAAATTTGACAAATTTGATAAGCAAGGATTACCTGAATATGTGAGTATTCAATCCAGACTATTTCTCCCGGATGTAGAAATCGTACCAGAGTGGTCACCGCTCCGGTTAATGTGAAGAAAGAAGCGAATAATTGCAGATTCAGAGTCTGTGAAGAATTTTGTTAATATTCTTGTCAACGTGTCAAAACTCTGGTATTTTCAAACTAGTAGTTTACTTATATTTCCCACTAGACGTAGACTTGCAAGCCTACGGCTAGTTAAACGTAAGTTTACTAGAAGTGGTGTATAATACGGCAATGCTTCTCGTCAAATGTTCTTTGACTAGTAGTAAACTAGCAGTAAACTACTAGTCTGTGACGTAACGTAAGTAAACTACTAGTTTGGAAATACCAGAGAAGGTTCATTAAAGTATGTCGGAAATGAAAAAAAAAGCCCTCAAATAGAGGAGGTTGGAACGATTTGGAAAATCTCAGAAATTTCCCAAAAAAAATCTATATTACTGGCCACGTGATTCGAAAATTTTATTAGCACTTTATTAATCTTAATTGTTATAATAACTTATTTATAATCTTAATTGTTCAAATAGCCTATTTATAAGTTGAATCGATTTTAAATGCAAATTGTCCGTTATCGGTTTACGAGCTCATTCACATTTCCATTTACCAATTTGTAAAACACTACCTTCACGAACATTCTGTGCATAGACAGCGTAGCCTCACTAAGATGTGTCTGGAAAAAATGGAATATGGAATAAGGATGCTTCGCAAAGTTATTTCTCACATTTTTCTCGGCCAATTTAGATACAATCTTCGATCGTACAATGAATGAGATGATATATGGTAGGGAGCATGCAATGCATGCTGCGGTAACACCAAACTGAGCAGCAAGATCATCACCAGCAAGTAGGCCTTAAAATGATTCAAAGTGGAACAGAGAGAGAAATCCCTATTTAGCATCCCTCTTTTAGGAATTATTCCTTGAGTTAGGTAATAATTCACTTCATAGGTGAGGGAATGGGGAGGAGTTCTCTCACCCATTAGGGAAAAATTCACTAAAGAGACTTTACAAGCGAATTATTCCCTCGTAGATTAGGTATTTTCTGTGGGTGTTCGCTCTTTCAAACCCCGCGCACACAAAAATTGCGACACTGCTTACCTCGCATTTCGTCCTCACCATATATCATTGGATTCTCTATTAATTCAACGTCTCCATGAGCAAATGCTTCTATCATACAGAAAAAGATTACAAGATGACCAATTACAATAGTTAGAATTATCAAGATGAGAATCTGAAAGCACGCGATTTTGACAAAACGATATGAAGAAATAACTTTTTTTGTAGGAATTCCGTTTCGTAGAACACGTATTCGATATATAAATGAAGCGCACAACAGAGTGTCGCTCACGCTGATGATGTACGTTTGAAAACCTGAAAACATATTTTGCGACTCTGAACACCTGTGGTATTTTCACACTAGCAGTCTACTTAAATTACGTCACTGACTAGAAGTTTACTGCAAGCTTACTACAAGTGAAGGAAAATTTGACGAAATGCATTCACAGCGTTCTCATGACTTTCAAAGCAAGAACGACCGCTCAACATACAAACTCTTCGAATACAATGGTCTCTCCTTTGTCTTGCTTTCGAAGAAAAATGGCTTGGACCAGAATACTGTGCATTACAGTATTATGAACCCCTTGTAATAAACTTACGTCTAACTAGAAGTAGACTTGCACTCCTACTTCAAGTGGGAATGATAAGTAAACTACTAGTTTTGAAATACCAGAGACAGGGAGAAAAGGGTTAATGCACTGTTACATTTGCCTTACGTGTCTACGCCGTATCCCCCTCCAACGGGTCGGAGGGGGTTACGGGGGGGGGGGGCGATCGATTTGCCAACGATCGTTTTCACAACGGATCATAAATCGGTTGGGGGGGGGGGTGGCGTATAGCAACCAAAATTGCATCGTTGTTATTAGTGGGAGTATACGGTATTGTGATACCGTAACCGTCAGGTATCGCGAACTGACTTTTTTCAGTCGACCTATGACCCGGGGTTCATGGTTGAAAATGGCCGAAGTCGAAAAATTCATGATGCTCCGAGACCAAATACAAGTTGCCAGTATATCAATAGCGAGCCAACTTTTATCTTTCTGGATACCGTAACCCGTACTATCGTAATCAAACAGGGATTTGCCGTGAATTTCGCTATAATATTGTAGGGTACATGGGTCGACTGAAAAAAGTCAGTTCGCGATTCCTGACGGTAGCACAATACCGTATACTCCCACTAATAACAACGATGCAACTTTGGTTGCTATACGCCACCCCCCAACCGATTTATGATCCGTTGTGAAAACGATCGTTGGCAAATCGATCGCCCCCCGGATACGGCGTAGGCACGTAAGGCAAATGTAACGGTGCATAAAACACCACCACCTCAACAGCACGTGTTGTATTATATTTAGCAATTTTTTGTGTTATATTTAACACTTTATTGGTGTTACTGTTTCAGCTGTATTTTCATTTAACACTTTTTCTCTAGCAGCAAAACAATAAAACGGGCAGATCACTATATATTTCTTCACACCTAGAGACATCCGCATAGGCTCATTCGAATACGTGATCTTAGATCGTTGATCTATTTCTTAAGTTTAACTCATACTGGAGTTCAGCCAGACCGGATTGTTTTAAAATAGAAACGCACTGAATGAAATCTGGCAGATTTGAGCTCCAAAATATGTACAAAGTCCGCTAAATGCAAGCAAAAACGAGTGACCGTGAGAAATTATCCTGTAAGGATGATCATTTATCGTTATTAGAAATTTCTTAACAGTAGAGATCAAGGACCATAAGAGTATAAACATTATTTTTAATAATTAAAAATCGTCCCTGAAAGTTCTTTGAAAATTGCCACCGAACCAATTCATTGGTGGAATAAATATATAAATAAATAAAGATCTAGTCGGTGTCATTTCATACATATTTTGCCGTGGGCAGTTCAACCAATACACTCAAAATTTCAGAGAACGAACCTTCCCAAAGTAATTGCATTAGAAGCGACGATAAGTGTGTCGGACAACGAAGCAGATAACATGAGAATAGAATAAAGACTTTTGACATCTTTTCTGTAAATGAACGGCTATTTGTAAGAGTATCATCAGACATAATCAGACTCGTTTTCTTCCATTCCCTCACAATATAATGCAAATCGGGAAAAAATCGAGCAAAGTCGATTGTCCGAAATGGGAGACACCAGATTTATGGCAAATCGTTTGCCAAGCAAATGGGTCTCATGAATTGCCGGGTAAGTTTGCTCTCATTGTATTGTTGTTGTTGTTGCATTAAAGACCACACTTGACATTTACAAGACATAAAACCTATGTACATAGGTGCCAAGTAAATTTGACAGAGCGACAACTTTGTATTCCGAAATAAGAAACAGCCTAACTTGAATATCAATAAACAAATCAGAATAAGATTCGCTGTGATCCCTATGCAGTTTATTGACTCGACGATGATGATTAACAAAGTTTCTCCCTTCATTATGAGGATGCCTGAGATAGTGAGATATAAATTGAGGCGAGAGAGTGTGTAAAACTAGGACACTTCTCTCTGATTTTCGTACCATCAATATGAAACTATGCAAACAAAAACAATGAGAACTTGAAGTAATACAAAACAAAACAAAAAGAGGAGACGGGCTGATCGTATGAGCGACAAGGATGGCTTATTCATTAGTTTTATATAATGAGAGCTAAGATCATAATAATGTGAGATTACAAGTAAACAGTCGTTCTATTGTCAGATGACGACAAGAGTCGCACCGAACCAAAAGATGTGCTTATCCGTGTTTACTATTAACAACGAGAGGGGCTCAAGTCGCCAGCGGGTTGAGGACAGGTTAGCAGGGGACATTTGAGCAATGAGATGGGCTTGAGCAATGGAGATATGAGCAAAAGAGAGATTAGAATTGGACATTTGAGCAGCGCGCTGTGTGAACATGGACACTTGAGCAGCGGTTGAATAAGGCCTCCCTGAACTTGGACACTTGAGCAGCGGTTGAATAAGGTATCCCTAAACTTGGACACTTGAGCAGCGGTTGAATAAGGTATCCCTAAACTTGGACACTTGAGCAGCGGTTGAATAAGGTATCCCTAAACTTGGACACTTGAGCAGCCGTTGAATAAGGCATCCCTGAACTTGGACACTTGAGCAGCCGTTGAATAAGACCTCCCTGAACTTGGACACTTGAGCAGCCGTTGAATAAGGCCTCCCTAAACTTGGACACTTGAGCAGCCGTTGAATAAGGCCTCCCTAAACTTGGACACTTGAGCAGCCGTTGAATAAGGCCTCCCTGAACTTGGACACTTGAGCAGCCGTTGAATAAGGCCTCCCTGAACTTGGACACTTGAGCAGCCGTTGAATAAGGCCTCCCTGAACTTGGACACTTGATCAGCCGCTCGCTAAGGTTTCTCTGATCTTGGACACTTGAGCAGCGGTGGAATAAGGCCTCCCTGAACTTGGACACTTGATCAGCCGCTCGCTAATTTTTCTCTGATCTTGGACACTTGAGCAGCCGTTGAATAAGGCCTCCCTAAACTTGGACACTTGAGCAGCCGTTGAATAAGGCCTCCCTGAACTTGGACACTTGAGCAGCCGTTGAATAAGGCCTCCCTGAACTTGGACACTTGAGTAGCCGTTGAATAAGGCCTCCCTGAACTTGGACACTTGAGCAGCCGTTGAATAAGGCCTCCCTGAACTTGGACACTTGAGCAGCCGTTGAATAAGGCCTCCCTGAACTTGGACACTTGAGCAGCCGTTGAATAAGGCCTCCCTAAACTTGGACACTTGAGCAGCGGTGGAATAAGGCCCCCCTGAACTTGGACACTTGAGCAGCCGTTGAATAAGGCCTCCCTAAACTTGGACACTTGAGCAGCCGTTGAATAAGGCCTCCCTGAACTTGGACACTTGAGCAGCCGTTGAATAAGGCCTCCCTGAACTTGGACACTTGAGCAGCCGTTGAATAAGGCCTCCCTGAACTTGGACACTTGAGCAGCCGTTGAATAAGGCCTCCCTGAACTTGGACACTTGAGTAGCCGCTCGCTAAGGTTTCTCTGAACTTGGACACTTGAGCAGCCGTTGAATATGGCCTCCCCGACCGTGGGCATTAGAGCAGTCGTACTGATGCTTCATTTTTTTTTTGAAAAAAAAATTGAAGTGAGCCTATTCAAAAAAAAATTGTTGGGTCACATGTCTGCGTTAATTTATCTCGGTAAAATTTTGTGAAAATTATTTTTCCGATTTAAAGAGTCAAAACACTCGGAATATTTCTGCATATTATTTTCCGCTTTTTTATGAGAAATTATTTTTTTCGCCTCAATAGTATATATATTTTTAAGATAAACAGCATCAGTCAACGAATATTTTTTTGCCGACTGTGAGCATATTATAAAAAACAAATAAGGTATTCTTACTTGAATCTTCTACGGAAATGCAGTAATCTGAGGCAATTGATTTTCGCTTTTAGAACGCTATTATGTACCAATGCGTTAAAGAATTTAAAATATTTTTTTCTCCAAAAATATAATATAAAAATTGTAAAAAGATTTTGCATATATTTGCATGAATTTTTCTCGATAATTGTTTGCCAAATTCATAGGGGGAAGAGGAATTTTATTTATTCTATTTCTCTAGAAATTACAAAAAAAATTTAAACGCATTTTGGAACATAACAGCGTTCTAACTGCGAAAATCAATTACCTCAGATTACTGTATTTCCGTAGAAGATTCAAGTAAGAATACCTTATTTGTTTTTTTTATAATATGCTCACAGTCGGCAAAAAAATATTCGTTGACCGATGCTGTTTATCTTAAAAATATATAATATTAAGGCGAAAAAAATAATTTCTCATAAAAAAGCGGAAAACAATATGCAGAAATATTCCGAGTAATTATCACAAAATTTTACCGAGAAAAATTAACGCAGACATGTGACCCAACAAATTTTTTTTGAATAGGCTCACTTCAATTTTTTTTCAAAAAAATTTTTTAAAAAAATTAACGCAGACATGTGACCCAACAAATTTTTTTGAATAGGCTCACTTCAATTTTTTTTTCAAAAAAAATTGAAGCATCAGTACGACTGCGGTCGGGGTGGCCCCTACGGCTGCTCAAGTGTCCAAGTTCAGGGAGGCCTTATTCAACCGCTGCTCAAGTGTCCAAGTTCAGGGAGGCCTAATCCAACCACTGCTCAAGTGTCCAAGTTCAGAGAAACCTTAGCGAGCGGCTGCTCAAGTGTCCAAGTTCAGGGAGGCCAAATCCAACCGTTGCTCAAGTGTCCAAGTTCAGGGAGGCCTTATTCAACCGCTGCTCAAGTGTCCAAGTTCAGGGAGGCCTAATCCAACGGCTGCTCAAGTGTCCAAGTTCAGGGAGGCCTTATTCCACCGCTGCTCAAGTGTCCAAGTTTAGGGAGGCCTTATTCAACCGCTGCTCAAGTGTCCAAGTTCAGGGAGGCCTAATCCAACCACTGCTCAAGTGTCCAAATTCAGAGAAACCTTAGCGAGCGGCTGCTCAAGTGTCCAAGTTCAGGGAGGCCTTATCCAACCGCTGCTCAAGTGTCCAAGTTCAGAGAAACCATAGCGAGCGGCTGCTCAAGTGTCCAAGTTCAGGGAGGCCTTATTCAACCGCTGCTCAAGTGTCCAAGTTCAGAGAAACCTTAGCGAGCGGCTGCTCAAGTGTCCAAGTTCAGGGAGGCCTTATCCAACCGCTGCTCAAGTGTCCAAGTTCAGAGAAACCATAGCGAGCGGCTGCTCAAGTGTCCAAGTTCAGGGAGGCCTTATCCAACCGCTGCTCAAGTGTCCAAGTTCAGAGAAACCTTAGCGAATGGCTGCTCAAGTGTCCAAGTTCAGAGAAGCCATTGCTCAAACGTCCACTGCTGTTATGTGCAATGCTCATCTGGCCATTGCTCTACTCTCCTTTGCTCAACTGTCCCCTTTCAACTGCTGCTCAAATGTCCCCTGCTAACCTGTCCTCCACCCCAGCCAGCACTTTTGAAATTACAATTGCACGAATCGAATCAGTTATTGATGTCGATTACGAATCCGTTTGCAAAAGTTGTACACATACTGAGCTTCGGGAAAATCGATATTGAAATTAGTGCGATTTATTTCTGAACTAGTCTTGTAGTAGATAAGATGTACTTATTATTTTGGAAGTTACCCCCCCCCCCCAACCCCTCCTCCCTGACTAGTCTTTTGCGGTATTTTCATAGATATTCCAAAGTTGAACAATAGAATTTGTCGCACTTTTTTAAATTGAATAACAAAATGAGGTTCTCGCCAGTTTTAAAGAGTCTATCTAATGTCGAGTACAGCATTGTCAGTCGTGAACATAGAATTTTTTGTTGTCGTTGAGAACCATTCATATATTGCGTATAGGTGCAAAAATGCTAGAGAAATATATTTTTTCATAATTTAAAAAAAATCAGCAAAATGGTATGTCAGGGAGGGGAACTCATTAGTTTAATGACGAGTGCACAACATATTGAATAACAATAATAATAATAATAATATGAGTTAAATTTCGGAAAGGTACCGAATTTTTGATTAATTTAAATGTTTTCTCCTTGTAATCACGCATGTAATTTTACAAACATGGTCTAGTCAAACAATCTTTATCTGGTTCACACATTTGTGTGCTGCGATATGGATGTTAATCATTGGCCAAATGACATATTCCACCATTCTCTACTATCTTTTTCATATTTCTATCATTCTTCATTAATTTTATTCCATTCTCGCCATTATCTAGTAAATGTGCATCAAATTTTCCCCGCTTCTACTTAGAGTAGACTTCAGTATTCCCGTGACGAAGGTATCTACAACGATTCTTTTCATGGAAAAAAAATAAATGGAACGCAACAAAATACCTTTCGAGGCCTCTTTGTAAATTGGCTTATTCCAGGAAGTTGTGAAATAATTGTTCGTTCTTGAGCGGTCTTTAAGATGTTCAAATTATACAAATATTGCTCAAGTAGTCTTTAACGTTTTAGTAAGTATTAAGGAATATATTAGTTAGTTTTAGTAAGTAAGAATGTAAGCCGCCACTATTTATGTGATGAAATATGAATTAAATGAAGCATTACTTTGAGCAGATTTTCAATGATATGGCCCAGCCTGAACTCTTTGTGCGAATGGCAAGACGCATTTGATTCTTCCGTAATCTATAAAGGATGGATATCCATAAACCACAATTAAAAGGTAAAAAAAGGTAAAGGTACAACCCGTTAGTCAAGGCACACGAAGTCATAGAACAACTTATGTTTATCAATTACGATTGATAAGTGAGTTGCTGTATGAAATAATTCCTCTCACATAAATTAACATGAGATACATTTACCGTTGGTCGTTCTTCATTGGACTCGCATTTACGCATATCTTGAGAAATAGATCCGTGCTGATACGAAATCTGCGAGAATTGTTTAATTTTTTTTTAATTTAAAAATTGAAATCACTGAGTGCATAGCGCTTGTGTCAAGGGGGAAACTAGCCTGTTAGCTAAAAAGGGAGAAAATGCAGGCGATGAGCACACACCATATGGTTTTTTTTTGTTGGTATTTTGCCAAGCTTTCGATCAGCGCTCTCCTAGTGTTGGAGAAGCGTTGATCATTGTAATCATGATTCACTAACCTCATGCAGCTCTCCTTTTTGATATATACAATTGCTGGGAGATGTGACTGTACACTCGGAGTCCTCTCTGACCGGATCCTCGTCCTCAATATCACTGAAGACTATCCACTCTTGAGAAGGGACAATTACTTCTTGTCTATCGATGATTAAATTCTTTTTGATTTTCCTTATCTTCCTTCGCTTGTGAAGTTTTATTTCCTTAGGCTCATCGCATATTAGAGGTTCTATCTCCTTTTCAGCATCTTCAACCGTATCTTTGACACCTCTATGATCACGCTGTTCTTCTTCTTTTGACTTCCCAGGTTCCTCTATTAGCTTCTTATCTGTTTCCAATCCTGCGTTGACTACCCTCTTCTTAGTCTTCTTTATTTTCTTCCTTTCCAAAGTCTCCAATATCTTTTCTCTCTCAGCTCTTCCCCTCAGAATCCACCCCGGAGATCCATCGCCTCGTTCCTCTCCGTCTATGGCGTCGTCAATCTCGCCGAGAATGCTCCTGAATGTCATTTTTAAATAATATTTTAAAGTACTTCATTACTGGCTACATCAACATTGCTAGAAACAAGGATCAGTGGAACCATCTCATGTCGCGACAGATCCGCTGACCCAACGCATAGTTGATCTCGATAAGGAAATGTAAAATTTAAACTATTAAATTATTACCTATCCACAAAGTTCTCAACGGGACTCCAGGAGTCAAAGGACCTTGGGTAGTTCTCCCATTGTATGAGATACTCGAACTTTCCCTCGTCGACCCTGCGCCTGTCCCAGATTCTCTTGATGGCGTACTGAAATTGAATTCATGATAAAGGTCAGGCATCGAGTGAAAACAGCTGCGGTATTTTGCGAATGTCAATGTGGGATTAGAAAACTATGAGGCAATCGGCAAAGTGATAAAGTCAGAAAAAGGGTTACCAAAGTTTTTGTAGTTATTATTATGCAGCTTCTCTAATATTCTCACAGTTGATCTTTCTTTCAAAATAGCAAACAAATCAAGTAAAATTCAAGAGTGCAGTGATTCATTGGATCAATCCAAAATATGAATCATTCAAATGGAATTTGCACAAAATGAAGCAAGTTTACTAACCACAGGTTCCTCAGATATTTGCTTCGAATCGCGCTTCCTCTTCATTAATTGGCTGAAATTTGAGCCGTTCAGGAACTTTATAAAACAAAAAAAAGTTACAGTAATCGGAAATACTACATTAGACGTATCGTAGTGATATGGTCGAAACGCTTAGCGCATTCGGGAATAAAAACGATTTATAAGGGCAAAAATAGGACGAGTGAGCATCAGGTCATGCTGGATGAACGAATCGTCCGAAAAGTTGACCACACACTCTAATTACCCCCCCCCCATGTCCATCCACTCTTTCTATCTCTTTCTCTCTATCTCTCCACCATCGAGTCTCCCATCGATTGTCAATTTACACACTCCGTCTCGCATCTCTCGTTCTCTGTCCGTCTGAACCCTCTCTAAATCACACACTCTCTCCTTGGTTCTTTCGCTGTCTTTCAGTCCCCGCTTAGCCTATTTATCGGGCGCTCTAACCGTCTGATCGTTCTTTATACTCTCTCGTCTTTTTGCACTTTTTCACCCGATCCACACACTTTTTTTTATTGAATCGTTCCCCACATATCACGTTGAAGAAGAGGATCCTTGAGTGTGCATGACCGACTCCTGGAACGATTAACACGGGGAATATTGTTTATATTTCATTCCAAATGAACATATACTAAAATTGGAACAATACAGAGAAGATGAATTTCCTTTGATCTCTTAATTTTAATTGATCTCTTAATTTTAATTCGTTAATTTTACTTGTTGAATCATCTTTATGATGTATGATAAATAAATAAATAAATAAATAAATAAATATTGTATAGAAATTAATGTGAAGTATGATTGAACAGTCTTACTACGAAAAAAAACCTCGAGTGTCTCCAACTATAAACGATCATTTGGATCCGTTCCGTCATTAGGGAAAGTTGGGAATTTTTTTGAGGCAGGAAGCAAATGTTTTTTAATCTATTTCCTTTCAAGCAGGCTGTTCAAATAAAGAGATATAAGGAGAAAATCCAGAGAGTAAGACTCAAGCAAATATATCTTTGGAGTGAAACCTCTTTGCTGCATATAGTAAATCTAAAATCAAGTTAACCAATACTACCATATCGCAGAATAATCGTATACTACTGAGGGAGATGAGCGCATCGTGCACGAGGGCAATCATGAACAGTCACAGCGTTTCTCTAAAACAGGTATTGTAAATTTGGCAAAATTCCAATAAAAATTGCGTTATGACTGTACGTTAGCGTACTCTCATCGTCTCTGCTCTCTCACTTCCAATGCTCTCTCGCCGCTCTCGAAACGCTGTGCAACATTGTGTCAACACCGGAAGCATATCATGAAAATGATGTTAGACCGAAGTGAAAGAGAATAAGTAATTGATCTGATTGTAGAAAACTGTAGAATTCTAGTGCAAATTTGCTCACATCGTCAAATTCGTTTCAACGATTAGTAAAAAAAAAGTAATTTTGTAGAGTATTGGTTTACTGGGTTAAAAAGTCAGAGATTCCAACGAATATCCTCGTCGACTACATCGAACTACTTATTATCTCGATGGTCATGCTTTATCACCTTTCTCCATTGAAAAAGACTCAAATAACCTTAAATTTTAAATTTAATGAACACATCTTGATTTCCAATAGAGCCAGACAAAGGACAAATACTTTTTAGAATAAATCGATAATATTCTTTAGGGATGATTGTGATGTATATACCAGTGCTAACAATTAGAGTAACATCAATTATCGATTGATGCTATACAACAACGTATTCCTCCGGAATAGAACCATATCGATCTCAGGATGATGTTCATGAGAAATTCGAATTTATTAAAAATCTATATTTAGATATTCTACAATGATACACATGCGAACTTCAGCAGTATAAAATTGCACATTTCACTTTCCATCATTGTTCCTGCCCTTTCTTTGCTCATTTTTTGTCTTTGTATTAAATAATATTAAATTCAATAAATACTGTATTCATAGTTGATAATTGTTTCAAATGATGTGGCCTTTACTATGGATCGCGGCGTCTCTAGCGGTCATTGGCGCCGAAGCACCGTTTGATGAGCTTCGGACAACTGAATCACCATATAACGGCACTGATTCGCCAATGATTCTACATCCTGATCCCAAGAGCGCCGCTAAGGGCAGAGAAAGTTATATCGACATATACGGTGATGTAAACAACAGATAGTGACTATTTTGTTGACAGACAAGAAAACTGAGGATGATACATGTCAGAACACGTTAGTTCAGCCTCTGTAATAGCGAGGCAACAATGAATGGCTAATCACGTTTTCCAACTTATAAAGAGGGCGAGGCGGATGCCAGGCGGGTTTGGTGGGCTGCATTAGAGAGGGTGTGCGTGCGAGATGGCATCAAATGATTCTCTCTGTCACACTCTCCGCCGTGTCACCAAACCTGTCTGAGGTGCGCCGCTTTGACTAATGAACTGTCGTCTCATTATTATGAGGATGTGAAAATGCACCAAAAAATGGAATGACTAGAGAAATGTGCTTCTTTCTGTTCAGACAACGAAACATATTCGTTTTGATGTCAATGAGAAGGCAAGAATCGATTGACATCAAAAAGAAGATTTTTTGTTGTCTGACTAGAAAGAAGCACATTTCTCTGGTCATGACTTGCATCATCCTCATTTTTCTTGTCTGTCAACAGTTCTTTCATTAATTGCAACCACAAATATTTATTAGACACATTGACAACAATCTGTATTAAATTTGATGTCTGACTGCAATTGGGTGCGATAAAGTTGTCAATCCTTGTCACGCACCTGCAAAAAGCACAAGTTTGCCACAATTTATTGTTTACATCACCCTATCGTACATGTAAAAATCATTGTATCATGAACGGTGTGAATGGGTCTGAACGGATCAGGCCGATCAAGATTTTGAGCGAGCGATTATGAGCGAACCGAACATTTTCGTAATTTCTCTTTGTTTTCATTGTTTTTCTCTCAATCGAATCTACTATATTAAAATAAATTAGGCCACAATATTGCCATTTAACAAAAATCATTGCTCTCACTTTGAAGAAATTGCCCCAATGAACCAAAATTGACCTAATTATTCAGCGCATAATCGGAACAGTTTATTCAACGTACAATCAATGATTTTGGTTAAATGGCAATATTTTGGCCTAATTTATTTTAATATAGTAGATTCGAATAAGAGAAAAACAATGAAAACAAAGAGACATTACGAAAATGTTCGGTTCGCTCATAATCGCTCGCTCAAAATCTTGATCGGCCTGATCCGTTCAGACCCATTCACACCGTTCATGATACAATGATTTTTACATGTACGATATATCTAGGAAATACGAATATCCCGTCGAGAACGACTTGGCCGCAATCGTGATGGCTGACATAATAAATACAGTTTGTTCCGTCCAGATTATTCTGATTTTGCAATAATTCGTTTTGTTCCAGAGTGGACCAAGCGTAAACTTGGGAGATCTGGTGGCTGGGAAGAACAAGAAGATCAAGCGAGATGACACAGAATCATCTAAATCAGATGATTAATGGAATCATCTCATGTCACTGCAGATCCCACGATCCACCAAATACTTCATCTTGATAAAGTGTTTAAATGAATATTTAGCAATGGATGATATATAAATATGTTTTATCTATGCGAAATCTTTTAAAAATAGATTTACAAAAATCAAGAAAATGTAGATTGCGAGTGGAAATAGAATGAAATTCGGCACTACCCCATTATAGAACGTCCGTTTTGGAACGGCGGCATAATGGAATGGGCGTGATTGGAGCTTTACCTTTTTACTTACTAAATGATTTTTTTAAAGCGAATATTCCAAAACGTCTTTTCCAAAACAAACGTTTCAAAATGGGGTATTGCCTGAAATTCACAGTACGAAATGAAAAAGTGCATCAAAGAAAGATGGACTGAGAGTGTTTTTTCTTCTTCAAAAATTCGAATGTTTCACAGTGAAATGAGGAAAAAAGGGGCGTGGTCTATTTTCAATTGATATCAGTTAACTATGTATTTACATGTTTTGAACAACCCTAGAACGAGTTGTGATGGTTAGATAATGGAGCAAGGACCTAGCAAGAAACATGGTGGAGTTATTATGATACTCTGAACATAGTAGTAGATTGATGCATGGGTTTCTGCTTGTAAATTTATTGTTCACTAAAACAAGAAAAATGGTTATCAATCCGTGTTTTCAACTTGCTCATGCAAAACATTGAGAAAAGGCAGAAACCTAGACATCAAGATTCTTCTTGGAAACTTCTTCGGTTTCTGTTCGACCTCAGTTTCCCTTCCCTTTCCCATCATTGCAATATAGTGGAGGTGTCGTCCTCCTCACTGTGAGGACGATGTACAGGTTGCGAAAGGACCAGAAACCGAAGAAGTGCCAAATTGTTAATACAATATTTCTACCAAGATGAAATAATATAAGTGGGACAACGGAAGTATTGAGAAGAAACAAAAGGAAATGAATGTGTTTTAACCCGTTTTCACTATTTTCAAAATTGATTACAATTTAAATTCTGGAAATATGATAACAAATAAGCAATGAATGAATGAAGAACGAGTGTGTGTGAATGACAAGTGGGCATATATCAATATAATCAATTACCATATAATTCTGGCTGTTAGGGGGTCACTGTAGGTGGATACGGTGGGGACGGTTCACGCGGGAATACGGTAGGTGTGATGAGGTGCAAATCGATAATTGTTCGCGCGCGTGAAAGAATGCTTGGCGAGTGCCCGTATTTTTGGATGAGAGGGAGGAAATAATCGATAATCGAAGGGCCAAAATGAATAGGAATTCGGTAAGAATACGGATTGCACGATTATTGATCGGTTTACGGTAGGTACGGTAGGGTATATTGATTATCGATTGGTAGATCACAATTGAGAGATGCAAATGTTCGTCAACCGTTCGTTTTCTTCCTTATCGTCTGGAGTTCGTTCACGCACCTGTTAAAAAATATTCAATTTTAGTTGATTTTAAAAGAAGATCAATCATATTTCGTGTGAAATAATTCAATAAATATGTTTATTCCTGAACCCCATCCTTTGAAAACTGTCATCGAGCCAAAAACGATAAGTGATTTTCATTCGCGACGGAAAACATTTTAATTTTCTTTTTCAACTCTCAATGAAACATACCCCTATTTTTGAACCGTATTCTGCACTACCGCAACCTTATCCTACAGTATCCCTTAAGTCATACCGTATGACCCAGACTACCGCTTACCTGGTTGAGATTCGGAGCGAACGTCACTCTCGGTTCGTCATCCGTACTATCATTGTCGTCTTTGTCGTCACCAGTACAACACCAGCCAGACCGTTTCTTCCTGAAAATTATCGATTGAATTATTGATCATTATCACGATTACTGATTGATTTTTTAAAGATTATCAATTGATTATCAGGCTTATTGAATAATTTCCTAAATGATCATTTCATCTCCTCCTCAGACTAATTAATCATGTATTGGTAACCATTCCTTCCTTTATTCTCATCGTATTCGTAACGCATGACTGACCGTTGCCGCACGACATTGCTGAGGGACGACGCGGCCGACAATGGCGGCGTGCTCCTGACTCCGCCCTCGAATGCGACGTCAGCCTCGACGAACTCGCGTTCCTTTAATGTTATTTTTAAATGAAATATTCACTTATTGGAAATGCTCGAAAATGTATGTAAGAATAAGGATTTAATTGATGTTTATGGGTGATTATCGAAAAAAAATCTATGAGAAAAAACATATCGATGTCAGAAAAGAATCTCCAACGTAAAAACATATTTTAACGCAATACTCGATAAAGTTCCTCCTACCGTAGCCTTTTCGAGACACTGTAGGAGATGGTGATGCTGGATTTCGAATATGTCTTCGTCCCTGAAATATATCGATTTATTGATTTTTTTTTAAATTAAAGGTCCCCTTATTCACCCATAGTAAGACCACATGAACCCATTTGCTGTTCTAATTAGTGCAAACTTTCGCCCCCTTGAGAATATTCCTAATTGGATTATTGATTAACTCACGAAAAAAAGCAACATTTAGAAAGTTGGCCGAACTCTCACTTTTAGAATTAATATTTCTCTACAACGGTTAATATATTTTCTCCTTCTAATTTCTGAAATAATCGATGAAATCTGTATTTCGACCACTGAACAAACTACAATATACTATTCTTTTTTTCCTGATCAAACTACAAACTATACTCTAGTCTTTCATACTTGAGCGAATCCAATGGTAGATTGCCCTCCTCGAAAGCCTGCATCCTCTGCTCATGGGCCTTCTTCTTATTGAAGAGAGCTTGCCCTGAGGCGTTTTTGACGATGCGAATACGCGCCAGACGAGCTTTCTGAAGTGGAGCCTTTATTGAATCCCGTTTATCGGCGAACGTAACGTCACAAGCATAGGCTAAGCACATTGTGACGTCATGTTTGTTGCCACTAATGATGGATATAACCACTGATGCTACAACTTCGATTTTGAAGGGTAGCATTATAATAAGTAGCGCAAGAAAAGTAACTTACTTTTTCGCTATTTCAAGAGTATATAGCAAAACAGAAAATAAAATATAAACTACTTTTCACGCGCTACCCTGCAAACCCCTACATTATCGTCTCTCAATCTGACCGTACTCTGAGCCAAGAGTATGTTCGTGCATTCCCTAGAAGAGGGTAATGATTGGATTCTTGAGTGGCTACAAGAGCCTATTGGAACATCAGAAAAACGACTAGAATGTAATTGGAAATATTACGTGCGAAAAATTAAGGAACGCGTATTTTCGAATAAAAAGAAAGCTCGTTTCTTCATTATGCCCAAGAACTGTTGAACTAGGGTGTATTTTTAAAGTACTCTTAAGTTCAAAGCTTGTACTTTTTGAGTTTACGTGGAAAGAAATAAAAATCATCTACTGACAAAAATTAATTAGTAATTAACGAATTACTAGAAAAATAAAAATACCTTTTGCGCACGTCGTTTGTCCGCCCGTTGACTTTGATGGTAAATTCGCGAAAAATTGGACACGATTACCTATAACATAGTATTTGTAATTTTTTTCTGTCGGTTTTTTTGTTTCCCTTTGTTTAATATTCACGAAATATCCTATAAAGGTTATTGTTGAGAATATGGACATATAGATTAACTGGAATCATAAAATCACTCTGGAGCTAATTTGAAGCGCTCTGTCAACGAGAAAGGGTTGTCAGAGCGGAGAGTAAAATTAGCTCGGGGTGTGTTTTTAAATGTTTGACATAATGGTGCCTATGGACGGAATAATCAACTTACGGGTACGGGCAGCGCGATTACCAACACTCCTGAGAGTGAGCAGATTCCTCCCACGATTTTGCCCATTACGGTAGACGGTACCATGTCACCTGAATTATTGATTAGTTATTAAATTGGTAAGGTACAAATGTTATGTACATATTTTCAGTTTTGTTTTCAGTTTCCTTCATTTTTTTTTTCATTTTTTTTTGAACAACATGGCGTAGTTGTGCAGATCTTTATCCCTGTAGTTCATTTCCGTTAATACTGATGTTTTAAATAATGGGTAAATAAGTAAACAAGCAAATAAATAAACAAATAAACAAGCGAAACTAACCATAACCAAGCGTGGTCAGTGTCACGATAGTGTACCAGAACGAGGCCGGAATCGATGTGAACCTGAAGTAAATTACGCAATAGTATGACCGTAATAGTGTGACTACTAGTATACTTGAGCTTTTCGTGTGTTTTGAATGTAGATAAATTACACAAAATAGATCAGTCAATCAAAAAAATATAGTGTACCTCGTTCCCTCGACCTTCTTCTCCGCGTAGTACATTATAGTGGCAAAGATGATGATCGCCATTGCAAGGGAGAAGACGAGGAACCCGAGCTCGGACGCGCACGATTTCAGAGTGTAGCCCAATATTCGGAGACCCTAGAATTGATTAGTTATTCATTGAAAGTTATTGAGTACGGTTAAAATTGACTAATTATTGATTGAAAGCTATTGATTACGGTAGAAGTTTTCGTTTCCAAATCGCTAATTATAATGGATAAGATGGGTTGACTTCCGTTGTTGTAATGTGCGAAATTCCAATAGAAAATCAATAAAAGTGCGTACCTGTGAGTGTCGCGAGAACTTGAAGATTCGGAAGACACGCTGTAATTAATTAAATTAATTAATTATCTAAAGTGCATCGGCTCTTTAGTTGGCATTGAGCCAAAATACACGGAAACTGTCCTCATTGCTCCTTATAGTAGTTTTGAAAAATGTCTACGGCGCTTATAATAACTACGGTATAATATTTTTTAAATATATTTTATTATTCCACCCCTCTCGTTTTTACCCCACACTTTCTCATTTACGTGTTCTTCGAATGTTGTCGCATCTTTTTGATGTATGTATGATAAATTATAAAAAAAAAATAAATTAAATTAAATTAAATAGCACTTACGAAAACTCTCAGCGTGACGAACGCGCCCGAAACGTCCTTGTTGTTCTGCAGGCCCAGACCGATGTAGTAGGGCATGATTGCGACCACGTCTATCACCGACATTATCGATCGCATGAATCGACAACTGAAAGGATACGGTAGGTCTACTGTAGAGTATTACGGTAGTAGAATGGATTATTGATAGGAAAACGGGAAGCGTTTTCCAATCAATAATCCATTCTAATAATTGGGTATGGTTTTTTACTATTGCTTGACGCGCACAGCTGAAAGGTCCAATTACGTTTCAAGAGGTTTCAAGAAGATACGTGAACTATTGAAAGATGAAATTTGCTAGAGTATGAGTATTTAGATAGCCAAATAGCAATAAAATGTCTAGAAAAAAATGATCCGGCTCATGTCTCACAAATCAATAAATAAAATCAATAAATCAATACCGATCAGGAGCAGCGTACAATCGCATGAGATATTCTAGCGTGAAGATGATCACACAAGCCGTGTCCACAACGAAGAACTGCAAATTGTTCAAGTCATTCAATTCGTTGCTTAAAAACTCTGACTACACACTCTCTCACTAAATTTTTAAAGGTACAGTAGAGCTAATATGGAAATCTCCACTCGTTTTCATTGTCTACAAGAAAGCGTTGTCAGAGCGGAGAGTAAAATTTGCTCGGGCGTTCCTTTTTTTTGTTTTCATTTCCTAACTTGAAAACAGCGCAAATGATATTTCACCTGTTTTCCCGTACATTTGCATTTGTCACGAAAAAGACCCACACTATTTGCTCATCATTACTCTCTTTCTCTTTTCTTCGCAGGCAAAGGCAGAGGCGTGCGAACTTTAGACTCGAAATAAATATATCATTTTCCTCTTCCTCTTTCCTATTCCCAGACTCATCTTTAAGCGACCCGCGAGCAAATTTGAAACTCTCCGCTCTTGTCACGCTCTCTTGCTTTCTTGGCATGCGTTAGAGTGATGATCTAGGGAAAAGATTCGGAAAATAATGGTGGATATGTCACATGACCAACGTTAATATCCTTACCCCACCACACCAATGTGTGAAAAAGGTCAAGATTTATTGATTTATTGATTGGTTTATTTATTTATTTGACAAACTCACTTGTTTCTCGAACTCCTCTCCAAATGAAGTCGAGCGGCCGAATTGATGACTGAAACTAAATTATTTATTAAAGTGTACCTGCATTCTGTCAATGGTTGCAACAAATTAAAACTTAAAACCAAACAGGTGTATGGTTTAGAAAAAAATCAAAATATTAAGCAATAATTTAAAATAAACACATATTCAAAAAAAAACGGCAACTGGATGATAACTATTTGCATGCTATGTCTATTCATTAGCGCTTTGTCTCTCATCACAATGTTCTATAGGCTGTGAAAGCAAAAACGACCGCTCAACATAGAAACTCTCTCAAATGCAATCGTCTTTCGCTTGTCTCGCTATGGAAACAAAAAGGCTTGAACCAGAATACTGTGTCATATACAAATGGTTATCATCTAATCGGTTAATATTCATCGGTTTTCATTCGACTTAGTGCCCAAAAAAGAACTCACTCATAGGGTATGGTCTCCAGGATATTGCAAAAGACGGAAACTGCTATGAAGAAACCGGTTACGTAGTAGAACACCAATGCCACAGAGGATGATCGAGGATTCTCGAAAGCCGCCCACATTTTCTCCTGGAATTAACGATTTTCCTATGTGAATTATCGATTTTCATGCGAAATTATTGATTTTTTTCAGTGATTTCGATGATTTCTGAAATCATGTTGTGCAATGAAACCTATAATGATGAAAAGGAGACTATTGTTACTTGTTTACTCTGGAAATTACAAAAGTTACTTGGGAATAACTACTCCAAGCTAATTTTACTCCACTAATTGGCAATTAGATACGTCAAGCAAGAGCTTATGTGTGCACATAAAAGAAAAAAGGTAAATCATTATTCAAGGCACACGAAATCCTGCTAGGCCTGATCTATTTCAGTGATAGTTATTCACTGTATTTATATCATACACCATTCAACCTAAATCTCCTCTCGTTGACAAAGAAAGCGAGAGAACATCGCCAGAATTGAAGAGTTTAAAATAGCTCTCGAGTCTTAAGTAAGGTTATGGAAATGTATACACAGGTATACCTGTAAGGACTGTTTCACTTTGGCCGATTCCATCGTTTCCAGTCGTTCCTCTTGTAATCGCTCCTGATTCTCTCGCTTCTTATCCTGCAAAGAGCGAAATTAAATTAAATTAATTTTAATTAACCATTATAAATTAAGGAATTATGAAAGACCAACGCAAGTGACATCACTTTAGTTGACAAACAGTCTGTCTTATAATAATATTATATAGCTTATGCGGATTAAAAAATAGTGTACTCTCCACGCTTTTTTGCTAGCGAGAAAGATGGTTGGAAATGCTTTACCAACGAGACCTACTGTACAAAAAAAGTGTTGACAGAAAGAAAAAAATCAATCGTCACATTTACAACCGATGGCATACCTTATAATCTTCATAACAACAATCGGAGATCAGATCGGGCATGATTCCGAAGAACGATAGCTCCTCGTCGTATGCTATGAGACACTCATGTCGAGGATACTGAAAGATAAGTTTGATCTTTGATCTTTGATCTCTAGAATACGGTCTTTGGTTTGTTTCTCTCTAGTCCCTAATCTTTTCTTTCAACTTGAATACATGTACAGAATTACACAATCTGGAATGGTGAAAGAAATTTCGAGTAAAACAGGTAAATACTGCAAGGTGTTAAAAACGTCAAGTTTTCCAAATAATCAAGAAACACGAAGATCTGCGGGAGATCACTGCTAAGCCAGTGATAATTTAGGCGGTCAATTTATGCATAACAAGTCGTGTAGTATTTTACATGATACAAATAAATTGACTGATTGATGGAATTCAGGAACTATTTAGTCCGGAGAGCCTTCGGAGCTACTTTACCGAGAGAAAGTAAACAAAGTGTAAACAATATTTTTCTTTGTGTCCTTATCTATGAGAACGTCTATTGTTCTCTGAGAAAGGACGAAATTTTAATCTGAAGTGTAACTTGATCTCTGATCTCTGATCTCTGATCTTTGATCTTTGATCTCTGATCTCTGATCTTTGATCTTTGATCTTTGATCTTTGATCTTTGATCTTTGATCTCACTGACATGTAATTTGCCCGTCCTGTAGAAGGTAAGAATGTGCCTGAATATATCGGGGTCTCGATCGAAGAAATACTCGCCCGTCTCCTCGTCGTAGAAGAACTCCTGCAAGGTTTTGCTTATTTATTTATTTTTACGATAGTTATTTTATGATTTTTTTTTATTTATGGCATATTGATCATTTTGACAGTCATATGAAAATTCATTGAATTCCTTCAATAGTTTTTTTTTAATATTCATTATATATAATTTATTTCATCGGATATTACAACAAAATTAGCAAGGTGTAGCAAAGAAAAAAACCTCTAATTCTCATAATCGATTTTCGGTACCAAGGAAGCAAATATGGGGACATTTCAAAACAGTTCTGTGAACCCCTGAGGGGGGGGTCCTACACACAGAGAAAAAGCTGTAAATTGAAAAGCTGAATATTGATTTGCGACACCGTGGGTGTTAAAAATAACACTCATCGTGTTCACTTCTGAACACTTTTATGAGTATACTGTAGAGCACTCAAAAAGCTGTTGTTCGCGGAATATAGTCGACCTGTGTCAACGAATTAGCCCTGATCGTCCCCGACTTTTAAGGTTCCCTTGTTATTATCCTTATTTTTGTTTCGATGGTCGGACGTGCAGTGTCAGTCTTGGTCTACATCTTGGTCTCTTTAGGTCGATTACCACCCGTGCATTTGTTATGCCCATCTTTTGGCCTATCTGCATCTCTCCCTCTCCCCTATCTCTCCACCTCTCTCTCCACCTCTCATTCGCTCTCTCTCTACCCTCTCCCTCTCCCTCTCCCTCTCTCTCCCTCTCGCTCTTCCATTCATTGTAGATGACCCCTCTTCATCTTCTTCCTCCTTATCATTTTCACGATGACGATAAACTGAACGCAATGGCCTCTGTACAGAAAATTTACTCAAACTTATAATTTCTTACTTTTCATTTTCTTTAATTTAAGAAATATCAGCAAAAATCCTCTTGAAAAGGTATATTTCAATTGTCTGCTCTGTTTCGCTAATTTCTTAGAACAGAACATCTCGAACATAATATAATTGTCTCTGTGAGAGCGCGATAGCCGATTGATATCGTTTACGTGATAACAAAGCTAATTTGACATCCAAAACTCTGGTCACGATCTCTCGCTTTCTTTGTTTGCGAGAGAGTATTGTCAAAGCGGAGAGTAAAATTAGGTGTGCCTCACAATACACGAAAAGTAAAATAATAATGGAGAGTTGGCCTATGTTTCAGAGAAGTGATATATATCATATAAATCGGTAACAAGACGATGTGTTTGTCGTTAATGGTCGATCGAAACTAAATCGTAATATAAAGGTTTAATTACCCAAGTTTGAGGTATTAAATTTTAACTGAAGATGGTGACACAACGTTTTAATAAATTAAATATCTATCTTGTCTTCCACTCCATTGGCTACACATAGTAAAAATCTATATTAACGTAATATAAAGGTAAGAGAGGAAAAAGAGGGAAATGAGGCAAGGCAGTATGTAGAACGCGGAGAGTTTCTCTGATTTCTATTCTCTTTGTGAATTTTGAAGAGCAAATGATGAGGAAGCATCACTGGGCATTTGATTGCTGTCTGCACAATACGAATACTTTGCATCTTGTCTAAAGTTAAGAAAAGAGAAAAAACGAAACGGAAAATTGTGAAAAGTAAAGAAACGAAACGAAAATCGGGGCGAAAGTGTGCAAAAAATCGAAAGTATTCCAAATTTTCATTTCTTTTTACAGAAAAATAAAATAAACAAACCTTTTCATTCGAGCCCAATAAGGTCTCGGGGAACTTCTCCAGAGTGTTCTTCCATGTTTCGAATCGTCGACCCGATATGTTAATCGATAATTTCTCATCGCTTACGTGATCTACCGCGAGATCTTTTGCCTGGAAATTATTGATTGATTCATTGATTATCGATTTATAATTTTTATTTCTATGATAACTGTGTATTTTCAGTGCATCTTGCAGTCTTTTGCCGCTGAATTATTTATCAATCCCGTATCCTTTTGTCTAACTAGGGAATGGTTTCTTTGATGGTTGAAATCACGTGGAGTGACCTACATAGTAATATTCAGCATGGTCGAATTAGTGAGAATGAACTTTTAAAAGCTGCGAATGATCGATTTTTAAACGAAATCCTTCGCATATCCGCCGCACGAAAGACAGCCAAAAAGTTGAATTTTTAAAGTTTTTTCACTTTTTAAACTCGAGTTCGATTCCTCTGACAGCATTTCATATCTGCATGGTAATTCAAGCAAAAAAATGCTGTTTCAGTGGAAATCAACTCCAAAAAATCTTTTTTTTGGCTGTCTTTTGTGCGGCAGATATGCGACGGGTTTCGTTTAAAATCGATCATTCGCAGCTTTTGAAAGTTGATTCTTACTAATTCGACCATGCTGAATATTACTATGTAGGTCACTCCCCGTGATTTCAACCATCAAAGAAACCATTCCCTAGTAAGACCCGCAAGCCAATGCTCTTTTGACACGCAGCTCTTATGTCTAAAGGCATACCCCGAGCTGATTTGAAACTCTGGTCACACTCTCTCGCTCTCTTTGTCTACGAGAGAGTGGTGTGGGGATGGAGCGACTCAGGTCGAGGCTTTAGTCATAACAATTGCAGTGTATACAAAGTTTCTTCGTTTTTAATTTCACGTTTTGATCTTCCTACGTATTTGTCCCACAAGTAATCTCTCGGTAGGAAATGATAAATATAAAGAATAATTAAATATCATATTATATTATATTTTATATTACATTTTTCTTTGCGTTTGTCACGGTTGTGAGCGCTTCGTCTCTCGTTCGTCTCTTCTTCTCTCACCGAATCAAGATCTACATCGCAAAAGGATCCCTTCCCAGTAGACCCTTGGCAAGTCAGGGATGGTACGCCAATAAAAGCCACTATGGACGAAGTTTGAACGAGATCTTCGTGGGTTGCTTCATTTCTAAATTATTATATTTCTGGATTCTCTCACCACTCGCTATTCAAAAAGGTCAAAGAGTAGCTGCTTGGATACTGAACAAGTGCCTCAATAGCGGATCATAAGGAGATGAAAGAAGAATAATTTAAAGAAAGAAGATCCCCTTTCATGACACTTCAGATTCAGTGGAAACACTGCTTAGTTAATCTTGATAAAGTGTATTACTGTTACTGTTATATTATACGAGACCGAGATATTATACGAGACCGTTTGACTAAGAATTCAAATAAATCAATATATGAAAAAATCAAAAAATTCAATAAAAACTTGAACCACACATTATTTATCGATTATTTTGTTACTAATAATAATATTGAGTAGATTTGCAGGATTTTCACAATTTCCTCTTCAATTTCTCCTTCCCTTTAAGGAACTGCAAAATGCCCCAATCGTATTTTAATCAGTGGCGTTTGAGGGGCGGATGGTGGGTGTGGAATCGTGAGATTCGTGAGAGCCTCTTGGAGGAGAATGGAGGAAATGGACTGACTGAGAGAAGAGAATCGTTGGCAGCGTGCCAGGAATCGACTCTGAGCGTCTGAATCTCCCGTTTAGCATGCTCTCTCATCGCTTTCTTTTTCTCTGGCTGGTAGGGTCGTGAGAGTTGGAAGGGCAAACGATAGCAGGACTCTACTACGATCAGAGAATGGTCATTTTTGATTTTTGATCTCTGATCTATAGAATCGTAGAATATTTCACATAGGCGTCATTGAAGAGCTCTGTTCTAGGCATGCTTCAATAGAAAGGAAAGCCTTGAAACTGTTCCCATACCACGGTTCTCGTCCGACCAAGTTCTAATCAATTAATCTACAATCATCGTTTCATATAAAGCAAGTTATTATAATTATTATTACTATAATTAGTATCCACAATGAGAAGAGCTTTCTCTGCTTTCTTTCCTTCCAACATGACACAGCGTGATACTACACTATACTATATGTAACATGTTTCAATGAGCTCGTGAGCGACTCGGATCGGGGGTATCAGGTATCGCACTCTCCCTCGAGGTATCATCCCTCAAGGTATCACCTCAAAGTATCACCCAAAAGTTACAACAATTGTGACCATGATACATGTCAGTTATTTGATATGGACTCTGTGTCATTCTGCTAGTCACTCTCTGTCTGTCATTCTGTCCGTCCGTCACCCTATGTCATCCTGTCTGTCACTCTCTGTCTGTCATTCTGTCCATCCGTCACCCTATGTCATCCTGTCTGTCACTCTCTGTCTGTCATTCTGTCCGTCCGTCACCCTATGTCATCCTGTCTGTCACTCTCTGTCTGTCATTCTGTCCGTCCGTCACCCTATGTCATCCTGTCTGTCACTCTCTGTCTGTCATTCTGTCCGTCCGTCACCCTATGTCATCCTGTCTGTCACTCTCTGTAAGTCCGTTGGTCTGTTTGTCCGTCTGTCACTCAATATAAAAAGATTTGTTATAATGTCTCACCCTTCAACTCAATCAAGGTGTATGTGTGAAATGGAAAGAAAGCTCAAACACCAACCAATAATATTGTATTTCTTGCAAAATAAGCAATCCGTAAGGTAATACTACTATAGTAATGATAACAATTATCATTAAAATATTCAAATTATCGGATCACTTGTGTACTCTCTCATTTTGCGTCGTGCCGTAATCTTCCTCTATCGTTTAATGAAATGGGTCTGTCCCTCTCCCTCTCTCTCCTTCTTTCCATCCCTCTCTCTCCCTCTCTCTCTCTCCCTCCTAGTACACCCTCACGTCAGTTCATCAGATGTGATCATCATTTCCATCTCCCTCTCTCTATCTTGAATTTCCACCTCTCCCGCTCGTTTCAAGACACTAGTACTGACCTGCAACAGGAGCTCATGTTACCTTTTACTCTTCCTTCTCTCCTCTACCTATCTCTCTTCCTCTCCCTCTCTCCCTCTCCTTCTCCTTCACCCTCCCTCTCTCTCTCACCCTTTCACTCTCTTTCCCTCTCCCTCTCCCTCCCTCTCCCTCTCTTTCCCTCTCCTCTCCTTCTCCCTCCCTCTCCCTCTCTCTCCCTCTCCCTCTTTCTCCCTCTCCCTCTCCCTCTCCCTCTCTTTCCCTCTCCCTCTCTCGCCCTCTCGCCCTCTCTCCCTCTCACTCTCTCTCCCCTCTCTCTCTCCCCCAAATTCCTCCCTTCGATGCTTTGCACTTCTTCATATGAAGTATACATACTTGACAAGCGACCTCGTTAGTCCCTGAAAGTGCTTCAGAGAGGAAATAATGAACCTATTACTACAGCAGCATCAATGAACAGTAATGATAAAGATCAAAGATCAAAGATCAAAGTTCTGGCTGGATTCGGAGAAATCAAATATCAACAATCGACTGTAGAATGTATTTTTTCTTTATATATTCTATTTTTATATATCAAAAACCAAGTTCAGCATGTCCAAAAGATCAAAGATCAACTTTAGCTAGTTTCAAAGATCAATTTTATAAAGTCCTAAAGACCAAAGATCAACTTTAGCTAGCTTCAAAGAACAAAGATCAACTCCATAAACTCTTAAAGATCAAAGATCAACTCCATAAACTATTAAAGATCAAAGATCAAGTCTGAATGATATCGTCGGAACGCGTCGACTAATGGAATTCTGAAGTGTCTCCCCCTCCTATTGAAGTCTCTCGAAGAGAAGTCGGAGAGGGAATAGAAAAGGACTCTCGCTCTATTGAAGATGATATTAAAGCGAGTTTCGGCGCCCCCTGATTCCCTCTCCCTCTAGGATCTCTCCCTCTCCTTCTAGTATCTATCCCTCTCTCTCTCCCTCTAGGATCTCTCCCTCTCCCTCTAGTATCTATCCCTCTCCCTCTCCCTCTAGGATCTCTAACTCTCCCTCTAGGATCTCTCCCTCTCCCTCTAGTATCTATCCCTCTCCCTCTCCCTCTAGGATCTCTCCCTCTCCCTCTAGTATCTATCCCTCTCCCTCTCCCTCTAGGATCTCTCCCTCTCCCTCTCCCTCTAGGATCTCTCCCTCTCCCTCTCCCTCTAGAATCTCTCCCTCTCCCTCTCCCTCTAGTATCTATCCCTCTCCCTCTCCCTCTAGGATCTCTCCCTCTCCCTCTAGTATCTCTCCCTCTCCCTCTCCCTCTCCCTCTCTCTCCATTCTACTCGATTGGAAAGATGGGTCTCATCGTCGTAGAAGGAAGGAAATCGGAGAATATGTATAAGGGAAGGAAGAAGTTGAGAGTGAAAAGATATAGAGGGGAGAGAAGGAGAGGCAGAGGGAGGGGGATGAGGTAGAGAGATTGAGAGGGAGGGAGGGGTGGAAGGAAAGGGAGAGAGGGAGGGAGGGAGAGAGATATCTCGTGTTGTTTTACTCTTCTTTAGCTGTGTTCATTGCTGCTCCTTCTACTTATGACATCATGGATACTGGTAGAAGAGGGAGAGAGAGTGAGAGAGAGGGAGAGAGACATGTAGAGAGAGGAGAGAGACGGAGAGGGAGGGGAGAGGGAGAGAGTGCTTAAAAAGAAGGAGAGGGAGAGATAAAGAAATAAGGAAGAAAAGCACCTGCTCATTTTGTTGTCGAGATATTGCAGTGGTTTCCTTCATCTCTCCCACTCTCCCTCTCCCTCTCCCTTTTCTTCTCTCCCTCACCCCAGTAAATGACACTCATATAGATGGTATATTAAATCAGATTCACTTAAATTAATCTCGACCCCTCCGTCGGGACCTCCCATCCCCATATGAGGAGAGAGAGGAAGAAATAAAGAAGAAGACCCATATGCATATATTCAACACGATAAAGTACTATTTGTGTTATGAGACTTACGACTTGTTGTTAGAATTGTTAGCGGCCATATGGCAAAGTAACTTTTAAAGGTGCATTCCGAGCTAATTTCACTCTCGTATGGAAAGACAACGAGAGAATATGGTCGGAGAGTTTACAATTAGCTCGGGATGTGCCTTTAAAAAATTGATGCGTGAAAAATTAAAAATTTAAATTTAAACGAAAAAAATGGAATGTTTACGGATCATTCATATATTTATCACAACCCTATCAGGCAGTGTTTATTCGACAGACTTTTTAAAGATCGAAATCGTGATAAAGCCGGATTTCGGGATTATATCGGTCTCGCCAACAGACAAAAACACTAAGAAAATATCCAATTTTTGAGCTCTGCCTTCTAATGTATCGAAAGGAAAAGAAAATCAGAGAAAGGAAAAGAAAAGCGGAAAAAAGCTCTCCTCATTTTGCACACTCTCTCGCCTCTTTTTCGTTCCTTCGAGACTTCAATAGGGGACACTTCAAAATTCCATTAGACAACGCGTTCCGACGATGTCATTCAGACTTGATCTTTGATCTTTACAGAGCGCTCCAGATCGAAGAGTTTCAAATTAGCAACTTTAAAGGCACACGCCAAGCTAATTTTACTCTCCGCATTAGCAATGATCTTTCGAAGACAAAAAAGCGAGATAGTGTGGCCAGAGTGGAGAGTTTCAAATTAGCTTGGGGCGTCGCTTTACGAAAAAGACCCCATTTATGAGACTTCAGATTCAGTGGGAACACTACTTGCTATTAGCTTGATTGTGAATGTTTTAATTATAATAAATAATAATAATATTCTTGCTCTGTTATTATCACTCTAAATGATTATCTAGCACAGAAATCGATGAAATATGGGAAAGAAGCGACGTTGGTTGTATTTTACGCTTGTGCCCCCCTCTCTCATCGGCCTCTGTTCGCATGTCGAGCTTGGATTTAATGTGGGACAGTCTTTACTCACCCTGTCCCTCTCCCTCTCTCTCCCTCTCCCTCTCTCTCCCTCTCCCTCTCTCTCCCTCTCCCTCTCCCTCTCTCTCCCTCTCCCTCTCCCTCTCCTTTCTTCTCCAAGACATGGATTTTTGTGGATACTCGTGGTGTGTTCTAATGGATTTAGTCTCCCGAACCCAACAAACAACCCGAGGGTTCTCTCTCTCTCTCCTCTGGTCTCTCTCTTCTCTCCCTCTATATTCAAATCGCTCGCACTCTCTTTTTTCCCCCACCCCTCTCCCCTTTTTGTGCTTTTTCTTCTACATTCTACATGTTATCGTTACTTAAAGGGAGGACGAGTAACCGAGGAGGCCTCATCAACACACTACTATCTCCACTATCACTATCATAGCAACGGCCATCCATCGATCCCCCCTCTCATCTCATCCCATCCCTGATATGTTTAGAGATTAGAGATGATTACTAACGAGAATAATTGATATACATGAGAATAGGTATCTAACAATATTGCAAGACACAATTATGAAAACTGAAAAATCCTAATTTTGAATTCATAGTTCATATAAAAGTTGTGAGAAGCAGAGAAAACTCTCATAGTTTCACAAAAAGATAAGAGGGTCGGATGAACTTTATATGCTCCGAGTTCGTTTCCACCTTGAAGCACCATCTTTTGCTGGATTTTTAAGAGATCAAAGATCAAGTTTTTGAAAATTTCACTTTTGTACAGAGTCCAAGGGATTGCAAGTAATCCATAGAGTTGACCATGCAATGTAACTTTTGAAGAGAGCGAAATGAATAGAAAGGACTGAAATAGAAGGAGAGGGAGAGAGCGAGACGGAGAAAGGGAGAGGGAGAGGGAGAGAGGGAGAGGGAGAGAAGCAAAAACACGAACAATTATTGTTGAAAAGACTTGCGGTAATTAAGTGAGGCAGAAGGAGAGGGAGAGTGACAGAGTTGACATAGGCAGAGGGAGAGCGGAGAGAGTAACATAAAGTCTATTAGTTGAAATGCTTAAATGATTACAACTTGAAAATGTACATTATTTTAATATATCCATAGAATTTTAAAACATAAAAGGTTTGTTAAATCATAAAACATAATTTCTTGTTTATAGGCATTCTATCCATAGCCACAATGAGCAATTCATCAAATCGAACCCGACAATCAATAATCGATAAACTACCGTACCTGTATGGCGACCGGCGCCCGCGGCATCGGCTGTCGCGAGATCGGAACCCATCCTGAAACAGGGACCGGTATGGATTGATCGTGAGAGGTTGCACTCGGTAAAATGCCTTTTTTAGAGGCAACGTTATATCAAATAATAAAAAAATAATACAAATTGTTTCAAGAAGACCCTCTCGTTTCGAGTTTCACTAGTTTCTTCACTTTGCTCGATTTGATAACTTCGTTAATTAAACTGCCCCTCCACCCAAAACTCCCACAGTTATCGCAGTCTCAGGGATGAACGTCCCCGGTCCCGGTTTTCATCCCCTATTTCTTTTATATATATTAATTTGATGAAATTAAGAATAGGAATGAGAAAAGCCGACAACTATTTAATATGTATATATATTTACTAATTATTCGTTAAATCTGTCTTTTCAAAGTCTTTTCTTTACTTAAAAATCTGAATCTGTTTTCCATGTGGTTGCGTGCGTTCGTGAATGACTTATTTAAAGTATGGAGTCAACAGAGAAAACAATTGTTTTAAATAATAATTATTATTAAATATTAATATAAATAATGATCATTATTAAATATAAATATTTATGTTATTATTAATGTTGTAAACCTATGGCGGCCGCACGGGCGAAGGGCAACCATGCCGCGACGGACGCCATACTGTAGTGGACGGCTCAGAGATCAAAGATCAAAGATCAAAGATCATCGGCACCACATCACCCTGAATTCGACATTTTTATGTAGGAAATTTCGCTCTCGAGCATAAAGATGACGGAACGGCGAAAAAAAACATGAGAACGATCAAGATAAACAACGATTATCAATTGTTTAAGATGAAATTTAATTTTTTTTTTTAGTCACGAAAGTAAAGCGTAAGACATATTACAGAATTTGCATAGACGACGAAATTTTTAAAATTTTGAAGGATTTTTGTCTTTATTTTCGCAACTTCTTTATAAAGAAGAATCTCATTCCCTTTGCCAGTTATGTCTTTATTAATAGATATTTGATGGAATATAAAATAAATGAAGTATTTCGAGAAAAGACTGATGTGGTGTTCAAAATCAAGAAAAGAAAAGAAAAGCGGCGAGAGAGTGTGTGAAACGAGGAGAGCTATTTCTTTGAACGGTACGTTAGTTGTCTTGTGTTAGTTGTCTTGACAGAAGAATGAGCAGGAGTATAGAAGTTGAGATTCGCCTAGCGCAGTACCATAATGGGCCTAATATGCTTTTCCCTCTCCCTCTCCCTCTCCATCTCCCTCTCCCTCTCCCTCTCCCTCTCCCTCTCCCTCTCCCTCTCCCTCTCCCTCTCCCTCTCCCTCTCCCTCTCCCTCTCCCTCTCCCTCTCCCTCTCCCTCTCCCTCTCCCTCTCCCTCTCCCTCTCCCTCTCCCTCTCCCTCTCCCTCTCCCTCTCCCTCTCCCTCTCCCTCTCCCTCTCCCTCTTGACGTCTACTGCTGCAGAATATAGAATCAAGAAGGACAAGAAAGGCTTGAATAAGCGAATCACACAGCGACAAATTTTCTATAGGAAACAGTCCTCTCAGAGTGACTGAATAGCGTAAACGTGTGAAGTGAAAGAGGCGAAAACGGGAAAGTTGTATGGGACCTGTTGAGGACGAGACGACCACGCTTCTCAAGACTCAACTCACTCTCTCTCTCACTCCTCCCTTTTACTCTACCTCTCGCTCTTCCTTTACTCTTCCTCTCCCTCTGCCTCTGCCTCTCCTTCTCCCTCTCCCTCTCCCTCTCCCTCTCCCTCTGCCGCTCCCTCTGCCTCTCCCTCTCTCTTCCTCTCAACAAGCCTCTCCTTCACTCTCTCACACAATCGATGATAGTGGTATGGCTTCTCCCTCTCCAGACGGAGGAAGAGAAGAAAGGGAGAAGTAGGGAGGAGAGAGGGAGAGGGAGAGGGAGAGAAGGAGAGGGAGAGAGGGAGAGAGAGAGAGGGAGAGAGGGAGAGAGAGAGAGGGAGAGGGAGAGAGCGTGAGAGAGGCAGCGTGGGAAAGGGAGAGGTAGGGAGAAAAACAGCAGTATAAGATACAGCGAGCAGCCGGGGAGGAATGAGAAAGAGAGGGAGAGAAATGGGGAGAGGTAGAGGGAGAGGGAGAGGTAGAGGGAGAGGGAGAGGTAGAGGGAGAGAGAGGGAGACGACTGTTAAAATAGTTACATAGAAGAATGAGAAATTAGTCCGCAATAGTAGTTTACCTTTTCGTGTTGTAATTCAATTATAATGTTTGTAACTCATGTGGTGTTAAAATCTTGGAAAAGTAGATGGAAAAGTGAAAAGTACTGTTAATTTTGTGATTGTAAAAATAGTTTGAAAAGTACCATAGCTTCATAATTTCGTTGAAAGAGTTTGTCGATTAGTTTGTCAATGCTGCTTTTCCAACTGCTTTTACAGCCACAAAATTAACACTAATTTTCACTTTTCCATCTACTTTTCCAATATTTTAACACCACATTAAACAAAATAACAAATTAGTCTCCGAAACGTCTTAGGCATAAACCATCTCTCTTCAGAAAACCTGGACTCACAATTTGAATAATATCTACTCCAAAGGAAGATAATACAGTACTCACAGTTATATAATGATTTTAATTTTGTCGAGAGACAACGCGAAAGCGAGAGAGTACAGAGTGTTAGATGAACTGATAGAGTGTAGAGATTGAAGAGAGTATCAGACAGTCAGAGAAATCATTCAGAGAGGGTGAGAGAGTGTGGAGATTTAGGAGAGTTCCCAGAGAGTCGAAGAGAAGACGTGAAGCTACTACATCTATCGAATATCTCTAGCGTTTGATCCATTCATTTCTATCCCCGCTTGAATCTCTCCCTCTCCTTCTCCCTCTCCCTCTCCCTCTCCCTCTCCCTTCCTCTCTCTCTCCCTCTAGAATCTCTCCCTCTCTCTCTCTGGAATCTCTCCCTCTCCCTTCCTCTCTCTATCCCTCTAGAATCTCTCCCTCTCCCTCTAGAATCTCTCCCTCTCCCTTCCTCTCTCTATCCCTCTAGAATCTCTCCCTCTCCCTCTAGAATCTCTCGCTCTCCCTTTCTCTCCCTCTCCCTCTAGAATCTCTCCCTCTCCCTTTTGTTTCCCCGATGATGTTCAGATCACACATCTGTATGGAGAAAGAGCCGTGTTCCGAAGCAGGGATGGAAAGGGAGAGGGAGAGATTCTAGAGGAAGAGAGATGGGATATAGATCCAAGAGAATGGATAGCGTGTTGAAATTGATCAATCGATGAGGATTTTACAAATGCACTTTGAAGCGACATTGGATATCCACAACGACAACGGTCATTTTGCGACAGAGAAAAAGGTAGATTATAGAGAGCACGCAAAAGTGAGAGAGCGCAGACGGTAAAGTACATCATGGTCTAACTTACCGTAACTGTTTGGCATGTTGTCAAGTTTTCAATGGTTCGCTCTCCCTATGTTGGAGGCTGTGATAACCCTAACGACGTAATCTATCACGAAATTTATTGTCCGTAAAAATATACTTGTGTTAAATAACATTCCTACTACCTGCTAAACACAGAAATGCTCTCTGCTAAATACAGGAATATACGATGAGTGATCCCAATTCCTCTTGCATCAAAAAAATTTATACGGACAATACTATTGTGTTCATATATGCAGTCAGACATTGAAGCTCTTCAAATTTTGATCAATTTTTTTTTTGTTTTCGTTTCCGGAATCCGTTCGGAAAGGCATAACAAGAGAGAATACGACAATATTTTCTTTAATACATAAATAAAATAATAATAAATAGTAATAATAATAAATATTATTATAGTATTATTATTGATTATTATAATTAGATAACGCCAACTTTAATAATGCTAAACTTTGCGAAGTTTAATATATTTCACTGGTGATGTGTTGTTTTTGACAGAACCTACGAGTTTTTGTTGCCTGCTCGTGAAAATCTAACATCAAAGTCAAACGAGTATAGCTCAAAGATCAAAGATCAAAGATCAAAGATCAAAGACTTGTTGACAGACGTTCCATCATCGGAACTGCGTCTGTCTCCTTCTATTGACGCAAATCCGTGCAGATTGCGTTCGCTTCACAAAGTTCGAGTGAACTTTACCACGGAACGGGCCTCGATGTTGTTTTTGGAAAAGGAAACACGACAAGCATGAGCGATACTTTCACTGTATATGCTTTTAAGAAACGGTTTTCACCAACTTTGCCACATTGCTTATCGTCTTAGCGAGAACGCCTTTTAATTTGAGAAAACTGTCCTATAAATAGTGCCTGAGTAGGTATAGTACTGTTTTCTCTGTTTTTTCTACTCTTTTTGCAATCCATAAATACCATCCCTTTTCTATACTCTTTTCCTATTACATATAATATGATGGAATGAAGAATAATCACTGGAACCATATTATGTCACTGCAGATCCGGTGACCCACCGCTTATTGTTAGTTGATTTCGATAAAGTGTTTAAATGTAATGTAAAAATGAAGAATAAGAACAAGAACGAGCGTTGAATTATGTTTCAGGCACAAGTGAAATAGATTACAAAAGTAACTAGTCGATTATTTTCTTCCGCAACCAAATCGCACTATTAATTAGAAAGTTTGTAAAAAGAGGAAAGTTTCTCTGATTTTATACTCTTTTCGCTTTTGAACGGAGCGTAAACGAAAGAACGTTGAGCGTTAGAGATAAAATTGACAATGACAACAGACCATAGAAAAAAGATGCGTGACGCTTCGCTAAATTTAATGGAATTGAACAAAGATGATGATGAAGGAGTAGTTTGATAGGATGGAGATTTGAGGAGGAACGGGGAGGAGACAGATGAGACAGAGGAGGAGTTGGAGAAGGAGAGGGAGAGGAGAGAGATAGAGGGGGAGAGGGGGAGATAGAAAGAGTAGTGAGAGAGAGAGAGAGACAGAGAGAGAAAGAGAATGAGGGGGAGAGAGGGAGAAAGAGAGAGATGGGGGGGGGAATGGGAAGTAGGGATGACAATAAGTAGGCGCGAGGTACAGCCAGTGATTATGCAAATTGCTCTTCTTCTCTTACTTAGCCTCCTGTTCTCGCTCTATTTTCGTCTATTTCTAAGTATACGAAGAAGTAATCGAGTTTCTCCAAAGAGCAGCTGATATTGTATGTTACGGGTGTTTGCGATTTAAAACACCTTGTCTTGAATGGATATTTAAAATATTTATTTGCTATGAATAGGCAGACAGGAGAGGAATCGGTAAATTAATGTAGAATACTATATGTTGTCCGTATAAAATGTACTTACATAAGAAAATGACAAACTTTAGGTAAATACCGAGACAATGGGCATTTACATACAGTTGCCGCCTAACTCTTGATTACCCTTCCTCTTCCTCTCACCTAACCCGTCTGACCTTCGCCGCGCTGATTTGATATGTAAAAGAGATCGGAATAATTTGCGAACTATGCAAAAAAGGAAATACTCGTTGCGGACGCTCCGTACAAATAAAACAAGCGATTTTTATACGCTCAATAGTACTCTCCTGTTTTCTTCCCTTCTGCAAAAGATTAAGAGACCGGCTCGGTAAGACTCGAGCATTTTGACCCCCTGCCGGACATTCGCGAGGACTTTCGATCTGGCCCTCAATACTTTCATCATAGACACATCCCGGGGGGAGACCGATGAAAGTTATAGTGAAAATGCCCTTAGGCTCAAACCCGGCTCACATATCTATGCCGCATAAAATAAAAAAATTGAAAAATTCATAACTTTTCAATTTTGATAGCTATTACTTTTATTTCTTTTTATTGGTGAATAACATGTCATGCACTCTTATAAACACAGCTGAGCAGTAATTTCATATCGTTCTGAATATGTTTTTTCGTGTTTGATTTTCGGATTTTTCCTCTTCTATCCTCGTTGAACAGATAGCGCAAGAAATTTCATAGTGCATATTGTAGCCCTGACGATTATGTACATGGTGGTCATATTCCCTTGGTCAGCCAGCTTGTCATAAGCCTCGAGAATTGCAACTGAATGTGAGATATGTGCAAATTGCAAAAATCGAAAATTAAATTTCTTGAAATTCGCAAGAGTAAGAGTTAGCTTTATAATGTCATTTTACTCGTAGTGATGCGCATACACAGAAAAAATATACAAATAGAATCAGACTACATTTCAAAAAAATTTTAAAAAATAATTATTTTATTTTTATTTTTTCAACCCTCATATTGATTCGACCGTCAAGGCAAGTTGATTCATAGGGCGGATGGTAACTGATGCATGTCCGTTTGCGAAAACAACGGCCACGTGAAGAATCGTTGTTTCGCAGATTTCGAAATTATTTTTTAATTATCAAACTTGAATATTTATATGTTTCTTTCACATAAATCGGTTGGAAGGTGGCGTATGGCAACCAAAGTTGTACCTTTGTTATCAGTAGGAGTGTACGTTATTAGGCTACCGTAATCGTCAGGAATCGCGAACTAACTTTTTTTCAGTCGACCCTTAATTTTCAACCATGACCCAGGTTTCATGGTTGAGAATGGCTGATGTCGAAAAACTCATGATGATCCCAGACCAAATACTATTTGGCATTATATCAACAGTGGGTCAACTTTTATTTTTATGGATTCCATAGCTCGAATTACCGTAATAGTAATGCACGCACCTGAATTTTTCGAGAATTTCACCACATTATTCTAGAATACGGAAGCTAGATTACGGTAGATTGGGTTACGGTATCCAGTTAAATAAAAGTTGGCACACTATTGATATAATGCCACATAGTATTTGGTCTGGGATCACCATGAATTTTCGGCCTCACAATTTCTCAACCATGAACCCGGGGTCATGGTTGAGAATCATGGGTCGGCTGAAAAAAAATTGGTTCGTGATTCCTGATGATTACGGTAGCCTAATAGCGTACACTCCTACTGATAACAAAGGTACAACTTTGGTTGCCATACGCCACCTTCCAACCGATTTATGTGAAAGAAACATATAAATATTCAAGTTTGATAATTAAAAAAATAATTTCGAAATCTGCGAAACAACGATTCTTCACGTGGCAGTTGTTTTCGCAAACGGACATGCATCAGTTACCATCCGCCCTATGAATCAACTTGCCTTGACGGTCGAATCAATGTGAGGGTTGAAAAAATAAAAATAAAATAATTATTTTTTAAAATTTTTTTGAAATGTAGTCTGATTCTATTTGTATATTTTTTCTGTGTATGCGCATCACTACGAGTAAAATGACATTATAAAGCTAACTCTTACTCTTGCGAATTTCAAGAAATTTAATTTTCGATTTTTGCAATTTGCACATATCTCACATTCAGTTGCAATTCTCGAGGCTTATGACAAGTTGGCTGGCCAAGGGAATATGACCACCATGTACATAATCGACAGGGCTACAATATGCACTATGAAATTTCTTGCGCTATCTGTTCAACGAGGATAGAAGAGGAAAAATCCGAAAATAAAACACGAAAAAACATATTCAGAACGTTATGAAATTACTGCTCAGCTGTGTTTATAAGAGTGCATGACATGTTATTCACCAATAAAAATAAATAAAAGTAATAGCTATCAAAATTGAAAAGTTATGAATTTTTCAATTTTTTATTTTATGCGGTATATGTGAGCCGGGTTTGAGCCTAAGGGCATTTTCACTATAACTTTCATCGGTCTCCCTCGGGATGTGTCTATGATGAAAGTATTGAGTGCCAGATCGAAAGTCCTCGCGAATGTCCGGACCATGCTCGAGTCTTACCGAGCCGGTCTTTTAAAAGAGAAAAATTACTGAACATAGGATGGCTAATATATTTGAAAAGGAAGAATCGATGAAATTGAACAGAAGAGTGATCTAAAACAGATGTTTCGTCTTCATGGCCAAATAACAATGTTTATTCCGATAGTTTAAATCCCTGTAATTTATCTAATTGTTGGGATGGTATACCCAGCTCTACAGTAACCCTCATATTATTGATCTTTGATCTTTATATGTATACAATCGTGAAAATAACAACGAAGAAATCTCTGATCGTCATTACATTATTGTTGTCCACTTTTGGATTACTTTAGGATTGAGAAATGACGGCTGAATCATGATTACTGTAGGAATACTGTAAATGAAAATCAATAGTTGTAGGCCGAGTTTGGGCAAGAGAAAACACGCATCCGTCTTGGTTAAACGCTAAGCAAGTAGTATTGTTCTTGCATATCTAATTCCCTTAATCCTCCGTATATCTTCTGCAGAGAGGTAGAGAGAGGGAGAGAGGGAGGGAGAGGGAGAAAGAGGGAGAAGTAGAGAGAGAGAGAGAGAGAGAGAGAGAGAGAGAGGGAGGGAGAGGAAGAGGGAGAGATGGAGAAGCTAGCTAATCCATTTGTGTATGTCTGACTAATTTGGCTTCGAAACAACTACTACCAACAGCAGAAAAGGAGGAGAGGAGAAGGAGTAATGGACCACGTCAGTCACCAGAAATAGACTACCTCAAATAGCAGGGCGAAGAGCACTTCTGAGAACAGCTATGATACTAATGGAGAAACGGGTCATTATGAGTTTTAGAAAATTTTGGTACTTTGCGAATAGATAGTGAAATATAGGTTCCGAAAGATTACATGACCAGAAATTATCTCAATCGAAAAAAGATTGGTGGTCGTAGTTTCTAAGAGAGCAAAAAGGCAAAGATGACTGAACGGAATAAGAATGGTTCATGGTTCAGTGGAGAAGAAGAGAGGAACGGAAAGACGCAATTCAATGGAAGCAGCAACGACGACGAGAGGACAGAATGAACGGATGCGGCGAAGGCCAGACGGGTTTGGTCGTGGTCCGGAATATACATTAAATTTGTTTTTAATTTCGCATTTCACCATGGATCTCTCCAAATCTTCGTGATAACGATAAACGTCCTCTCAATTGCCACCGAAGGAAGGTCAGTGCAATTCGATCACACAATAAGAAGATTAGAGCAGGAACTGTTGATCTTTGTGAATTTCGTATGACGGAGAAGGATGAAGAAGACTGGACAGTCGATACGCTGAATAGATGCGGTCTCACGAGATAGCTCACGAGATACTTTTCGCTCATTGGAGAACCCTAATGGCGACCCAGCAGTATCTAAAGCTGAATAAAGTTGTTCTAATGTAAAATGTAATGTTAATTTCGAATTTTTTAAGTGAAGTTACCCACAAATTGTTCTAAATTTTCTCGTAAAAAAATTCACTCATATCACACTCATATTTCACTAATATTTTATTCGAGAAAAAGGCTGTCACATTCATGTTTCATATGCATTTTAGTTGGTGGTGTATACAGATATAAGTTCGATAAAAGTTCGATAGATGACTGACTCCCGCCACTAAAAGCATTTTGGCTATTGTTTATATTATATGGTAATTGGCGTAAGGGATAATGAGAAAATGAGAGAGCAAGTATGCAAATCGGATGGGAACTCTCTACATGCCTTGAAAGTTGTACTTTCAATGCGCATAGTGAGCTTTAAACATATCTGGTATCAATATCAGATATGTCTTTCAATTCGTGAGATGAATCTCTATCATTCTATCCGAACAGTCTTATTACGAAAGAACTCGAGGGTCTCCATCTTTAATAATATACTTCGAATAGATTTGAGCTTCCAAGCGGCCTTCTTCTTTCTCATTGCCCCTTTCTACATCTCAGCGAGTATTCCATCTTCCACTCCATCAGGCTTGTGCGGAAAATTTTCCGATCGGAAAGCGTATCCGACTTTTCCGATCCCGTTCCGGAAAATCGGGGAAAATAATTGCTCTAAACAGGAAAAGTACATGTTATAAAAAAACGCTTGAAGATGTTTTTAGTCATTTTAATCTGAACGGTCTTATTTCTGGCCCATGATGCGCTAATAATGATCAACACTCATGTATAGAGCGTTGTTGTTCTGAAACGTGATCATAGGAATCTAAGCTCCACGTTTAATTTAATTTATTTATTCGCCATAAGGCTAACTATAAAGTGTATTTGAAACAATAAACAATAAATGAATGAAGTGTACTTGCAAGGGATAAAAGAAATGAGGATCGAGGATGGGATGGAGTGTAGGGTATTGAACATTTAATACGAGTTATGACAATAAATAAAGTTGTGGTCAAATTAATCAGTCTTTGTTTTTTAAAGTTTATTCTATTCTGTGGTCTGGTAGGTAATCGAGCCCCTCGCAAGAAGAAACCGTTATGCCTGTATTGGAAACGAAACCCACAATTGGAGAACTTTAATCCATTTCTAGTAGCATTAAAACAGTGGGTTTTATTATTTGAAATCCTTGTTTCACCTCAAAGAAGTTTTCCCGTTGCTCGTATACTTGTTTCTGGATGATTGTTTCATTTTATTTGATGATACATGATACTACAAAAATATTAGGTAAATTTAGATTATTTGCGAATGAAATAGATAAATAAAAAGCTTCGTTTTTTATTGAAAAAGCGTTTTACATAGATTTTAGAATTTTACATACCGCAACGGGCTAGAATGGAATAGTTTATCATGTGTAAATGTATTGCAAGAGATATCGACTATGAAAGGAGTATACTCACACAGAAAATTTACTTAAATTTTAATTTCTTACTTTTCATTTTCATAATTATAAGAAATATATGTAAAAATTCCCCTTGTAAAGTAAGAAATTAAATTTCTAATATTCTGTTCTAAGCAGTCAATTTCTTACAACAGAACATGTTATAAGAGAATTTTCAGTTTTTTTTTTTTTTTTTTGAGTAGTTTGTTCTTCTGCTTCTACACCACCTTCAAACTATGTTAATAGTGAAACCTTCCTGATTGTGAGAAACCATGATGCATTTGAAATTAATTCTCTGAGCACGTGGAAAATATTGCCTAGGAGATCTATCGAATACCTATTCCGGAATAACTTAATATCTTAGAATATATTCAGATGGAATATATTCTAGATATATTCCTAAACGATTTGTAATCCCAAGACGTTAAAACACAAAATATTTTTCAAAGGAAAATACTCTTTGAAGTGGACACTGTCACAGCGTTCTCATGACTTTCAAAGCAAGAACGACCACTCAACATACAAACTCTCTCGAATACAATGGTCTCTCCTTTGTCTTGCTTTCGAAGAAAAATGGCTTGGACCAGAATACTGTGCTGTGTTTGGACAAGCGGATTCTCCAAAGGAATGATGTACCGTGTTTTCTCATCAAACGCATAAAATCATAACTCCCCACTTTTTCCTCCCTTCTTTCCTCGCTCTGTCTGATCTATGTATAAAAAGTCTCACTTGTGCTCTCACGCTAAACATAGCAACACATTGTGGTTGTGGCTGGCTACCCTCGTACCAAATAAACAAGTGTATTTTATACGGTCAATACGCACATTTGGCACTCTGTCAGCTGAATTTACAAAGGCCACTTGACCGATTTGCATACCCTAATATTGAAATCTGGTCAATAAACGGTCAATACGTGCCTACGCCGTAACCTCCTCCGCCGCGTCTCTGTCGTTACGGTAGAGGTTACGGCGTAGGCACGTAAGGCAAATGTAATGATTCATAACCGACTTGTAATATTATTGCTAATAACATTACATTTGATGGAAATAAATAAATACATAAATATTTTTGTATATTTTGGGATATCCGACTATGAAACTATTTTTATCGGACAACTTCATCTCTTTCTGTCACCCTTGAAACATACATAGAAAAGTTGGAATAAGAAGGTTTCCAAAATGAAAATGACTGATTTGCCCTCTCACTTTTGCACGCTCTCTCGTACTCTCTCGTCAGTCTGAGAGAAAAAAAAAGGAAAATGTTAATATGCAAATATGATGTTTTCATTTTTGGCAACCTTCTCATTCTAACCTTTCCTATATATGGAAAGTGTTGCACAATTGACGTGTTGGGTGCTACAGTAGTTCTAGTCACGGCTTATGGTAACAGCTGACTATTGCAGAGGGTTACGGTAGCTCGGGTTACGGTAGATTTGATATCTATGAATGGAATATGTTTATTAACAGATGGTGCGCTTTTTCGGCATCCCTTCTTACGGCTCAGGATGAGTTCGAACGACAGAATACAAAAGAGTTACGTACTGTCAGTATTTGAAAATCGTATGGTTGAATTGATCCGTACGGTTTCATTCGCTCATTTTCTCTATCAACGAGAGAGTGTGGCCAGAGCGGAAGTTTTGTGTTTTGGGTATTAATTTTACTTGCTCTGGAAACAATTATTTTTTAGTGGCTCGTTCAATTCTTTCGCATCTTTTTTTTCAGTATTTATAAATCCGAAAATGGGATAAGAACATCAGTGTACGGAGAATACATTACGCTCTTTTGGTCTGACAATGAACAATTATCGACGTGATCAGGCGTGTTTGCGAATTTGAAAAATTGAAAATTTTTTAAAAAGTTGAAAAAAAATTGGAAAATTTGAAAAGTATGGTGTGAACAGGAAAAGTGTATGCTGTGAAGGAATTAGATGAAATAAATAATAGCTTTATTATTCGGCTACGTAATGATAAATGTTAGGATACGAACAATAAAATGGTTGGATAGAAAATTTACTATGCCATAACGGGGTAGCATAAAAATACTTATGCTTATATAGTAGTGCACATCGAGTTAAGAAGAAGAACGATATTTAATTGATTCAATTGAATTTCTAAACGATTTAGGATGAGAACATTTTTGTATATATTCGAGCTATTGGTGAGAGAGTTCCAAACATTTACAATTTACAATACGGTTTGAAAATAAATGAGAGAATCGAGTGGATCTACAAGGGTGCTTACGAAGAATATAATTGTGTCTTCGGTAAACTCTAGACGGTGATGATAAAAGAAAAGAGGAATTGTGTATACTAACTAGTCCATGTACTACTTTATAAGTGAAACTCGAGTCGATAAGGGTACGTCAAGGGGGGAAGGCTGCATCGCAGGTGGTGTGCAAATATGGGCAAATGAATATACATTCTTGGAGAACGATTACCCAATATTTGGGTACGTTAGCTTTCTCTGATCTACACCATTCAGCTCATAAATTACTATCATATTCTCATTCCTCATATTATCACATTCTGTTATTTCTCACTTTCGGTTAGGCTCGTGTTCTTCACTTTCTCTCGGCATTTTGTGAGAGAAAAATAGTAGTTTTTTTATGCTGTGGCCGTATGCAAGAACCGTTTTCCGGGAAAATGTGACGTCATTAGCGTAGGAGGAGGCGTTTTCCAAAAATCCTCCGCCTACGCTAATGACGTCACGGTTTTCGCGGAAAACGGTTTTCCCGTTGTTCTTGCATACGGCCACTGCTTAAAGGGAGCGTTACCTCACTCAATGGTCTCTTCATTGCGCACACTATTTTTCTGTTCTCTAACAACGAGAGAGCATTGCGCGTCGAAGAGATCATTGAGGTTACGCTCCCTTTAAAATTCAATTTAAGAGCACTCAATCTAGTCATCGCATTCCAAAGCAATGGCTTGCGATAGCAACGGAACTTTGTGATTTGGCTATTCGTTCGAATCCTTTCCATATCCAATGAAAGGAGTGAAAGGAATCTTGGAAGGCATATCAGCGAGCTTCTTTCGAGATTTGAAGAAACAACTCGATTGCGAGGATATAGAGTTGATACATTATGATATTCAAGGTATACCAATACTTTTATGCGCGAAATAAAAACAAATCAAATTAGCATTTGTTTGTTTTTTTTTCCTGAATGAAGGCATTATAATCATGTTTTTGCATGCACTATTGAAAATATTATACTATAATCGAGTTTACACTTTTCGATAAATTAACATTTTTCATCAATTTTGGTATTGCTGCCGTGTGGAAAACATACATTGGGACATTTTCCAGATACTACCTGGAATGGTGAGAACTACAATTTTTTCAACGGAAGTATTGCAAGTGGAGAGGTATTTCCTTGTTTCGAGTCGATATTTTTTTGATGTACCAAAAGAATCCTACGTGATAAGCAGTAACAAATATATCTTTTTGATTTGTCCACATTGTTGTTTTATAAAGTTTCTTTTCCGATATTTTCAAGTCTAACGCCAGGATTCTTCACTCCTTGACAAATTCAAATCAATAAGTACAATCTACCGTTTGTATATGGATCAAAGGTAATCGATAAACCTATACTAATTTATTTGTTGTTAGTTATTGCAAACTAACAAACACAAATCTACTATTCTTATTTATTCAATGAATGTAACAATAAGAAACACTTGCTGAAAATGTGTAATTCCAGGAGAATTTAAACTTTTATTTAATTAATATTTAATCGCTCAATATATAATAATGATGACTCTTTCAGCTCATTTTCATCGAACATGCTCCTACAGTAGGGCATGATAATCGATTCGTTTTCTATGCTGTATTCCATCGGATGCCACTATCTCTCATCGTCACGATTCTTTACAATATTAATGTGTTTATGAATGCATGTTAGATGGAATAAATAAATAAAATATACAAATAATTATCTCCAAATCATTTGTCCGTCCAATCTGTCAACTTTTGTACGAAATTTCGCACGACTATCAATTTGAAACTCTCATCTCTAGCACTGCTCTCTCGCTTTCTCTTTGTATGCGAGAGAACCTTGCCAAAGCGGAGAGTAAGATTAGCTCGGGTTATGGCTTTAAAAATGTTCAAAAGTGTAGATAAGTGTCTCGGAAATTCCCTTCATATTAATTACATTTTGCACACATAGCCTCCGTACCAAATCAGTCCCCCTATAGGCCTTACTTTTTCGTTTCAAAACGGCCAAAGTCTGAGATTATAGGCGAAGAGAACGAGAGAGCAAAGGAAGGTGACGAGAGAACAGAGAAGAAAGAACCACCATCAATCAATCAGTCAATCAATACGCCGACTCTAGACAGTAGATCACTTGACTCGACTCCATCCTGTTCGATATCTGACAATGAGTGCACGTGCACTCAGTTGAACGACTCTAGGAACAGGGTAGATCTCTCCTTTCTTTCCTTCTAGAACATCAAGATCGATCGCGTGAGCGCGCGTGCGCGCTCCTTGGGAATGCGCATATAAGGCAGCCTGATCACTCTGATGGTCATTCATCGTCTCATCCTGTCGGCCCGTCTCCATCCTCCTTTATCTATTCGCCTGGCTGCATCGGCCCCGGTCTCTGTCTCTCAACTGCAACGACGATGACCATAAGTCTCCACTGCAGGACTCTCATCTACATGTGGCGTCGTCATTGATCTACCCAAGGATACGTCTCTGAGGTACCGTATCCCACCCCACATTTCCGTATCGATCTTTCTGTTACTGTGCTTGCTCCATATCTTCTATCTATCGCATCCACTGTCTTACTGTAGTCCCTTACGGTATCTACCACCGTTTGTTTTACTGTAGTATCTTACTTTACTTGCCGCAATCTGTCTCACTGTATTGTAGGGCTCATAATGGTTTTTGATTGATCACCAGAGTATTCTTTCTCAAATATCGCCTATTGCACGCTCAGTTCCCGTGCTCTCGGTTAGCCGATAACAAGAATAGGGTATATCACTCATTGGTTCCTTCTAGAACTTTTTATCGCGTGGTTAGCATTGTCAACCTTGTTTTCTCGTTTCGTCTCTTCCTCTGTTAGCGTACATATTGACGTGGTTTTTTGGTAGATCACTATTATTCGCGATCGATTTTCTGTATATTGATTAGTTCTAATTCTCGTTAGTTATTTAGTTAGTTATTTACTTAGTTAGATAGTTAGTTAGTTAACAACGAACCAGGCGTGATAAAATGTAACCGCTGCTTGACTTTATGAATATGCGTCAAGGTTTTGTCGTTCGTGCCATGTCTTCATCGTGTCTTGTTGCGGTTATTGCCCTCTCTCTTACGGTTCCGCAGCCCGGAATGTCCGTTCGTGGGGTTCTCCCGGTAGCGAGCAATTTGAACGGCTCACCGGGTTTACTCCATGTACGGCTGGGTATGCGTGGATAGTGTAGAATATTATATATTAGCTCCCCTAACCTCTACCGTAGACGTCTTTCTTACTGTAGCCCGTCATTCACTTACCATAATCCTCTCTAATCCTAATGACGATTAGCAAAGTCACACTGAGTATGGTACCATGGATGCGCTATGTGTAGATCAATCGATTTTCCGTATTGATTGGTACTTTGGTGCAAAACTCGATGCATACACATTGGCAAGATCAATCGATATTTTTGGATAGAGATGAAGATGGAGAGATAGATGTAGTTGTATCGAATAGAACGGCTCCGCCATCGCCTACCATCCTTCTCCAATTTGATGGTACTTTGATTGTGTAGACACTTTAGTGATCTCATTGTCAGAGTTAATTTGATAAACAACATCAGTAATAATCCCTGATTACGAGAGATAGACACAGTATATGAAATCGATAAAGAGAGAGAGAGAGCTGATCTTTGATCTTTACTCTATCATTTCCCTTCTTTTCCTTCGCCTTCTTTTGCTCTTCGAGAACGCGCCTCGTCCTTATTTCCTCACTAAATTGTTCTAGTCTTTCAGATCCGGCAGCTGTTTAGTTGTCCAAGAAAGATGATCAATCGCTTGTCTCCTGACGCCGCATCCATGAACTTTGGCAAACGTGACGTCACAGGCATGGGGGGAACATCTCTGGCACACTCCTCCGCCTATAGAGCACCGAAGGCACGCGATCGATTTATTGATTGATTGATACCTACCGTATACCCCTTTGCGAACACGGTGGTTGCAGGATTGAGCGTGCCGCGCGGCAATTTGGATCGATAGACGAGCGTCATCCGGGCATCGCGCAGATTCTGCACTCTGGAGAGGACTGTATCGGAGGCGACATTGAGGTATTGAGGGGTTACGGTACTGAAAAGACGCGGTGAAAGCATCAGGGTACTGGGCGGATTACGATATCTTGGTACTGTTATCAAAAATCGATCGATATAGGTTCTCGACCGTATCACCTTCGACGACGGACTCGACAATTTCCGCAAGACGCCACTCGAACTGTGCGAGATTCTCACTGCCAAGAACGCTGACGCGGTCTTTGTCTTCCAGGTATACGGTAGTGCACGAGCACAGGCTATCGATAACTGAGTTTTTATTTGTTTCCAGCTCCGCAACCCAATTCACAATGGTCACGCGCTGCTGATGCGGGAGACGCGCGAGAAGCTGCTCGAGACGTACCGTAACCCGATCCTGCTGCTGCATCCTCTCGGAGGATGGACCAAGGTACGGTATGCTGCGGCTACGGTATGGGTACGGTTAGGGTATTATCATGCTCTACAGCAACTCAAGTTCACTTGACTGTACTTGAGTGCGCACATGAACCGTGGTTCTCTGAGGGAACCATGGGACTCCTGTGGTTGGGGCATTCTTTAACCATTTTGTCTATTTACTGTTTGGAAAATGACAGAAACAAAGATCTATTAACGGGGCACGAGTAACTTTTTCTCTCTCGGTAGTTCTGCTCTGGTATGCACTTGGTGCACAGACATACTCTACCCATTCCAGGACGACGACGTTCCTCTCGACGTGCGCATGCGTCAGCACCAAGCGGTAATCAAGGACGGTCTGCTGGGCGAGGATTGGACGGTAAGCTCCGCCCCCGTTATTGGGAATATCCGCACGGGGTTAACCATCATTCTAACTCATACCGAGGTTGTTGCAGGTGCTGTCCATCTTCCCGTCGCCCATGATGTACGCCGGCCCGACGGAGGTTAAGTGGCACGCGAGAGCGCGATTGGCCGCCGGCGTCCACACCTACATTGTCGGAAGGTACGGTGGATTGGTTGATCTTTGATCTTTGATCTCTCAAGTGCTGATCTTTGTTTTAAAAAAGTTTAAGAACAGATTATTCTGATAAACATTAATTTGTTCATTTCAGGGATCCAGCCGGTATAGCGGATCCGGCGAGCGAGAGCGGCGACGCACTCTACGAAGTCACCCACGGAGCCAAGGTGATTACGGTAGTTTTGGGCGCGTATCGATTGCGCTATCTACTCGTTACCTGGATTTGTTGGGTTAGTGTGACTTTTATCAGGTCCTCTCGATGGCTCCCGGTCTGTCTCATCTCAACGTCCTTCCGTTCCGTGTGGCTGCTTATGATAAGAAGGTACGGTATACGGTATCCGCTCCCCTGATGTGGATCGACAAGTGACTTTATTTCTCGATTGATGATTGTTTCTGTGTTTATGCTCGGTCGCATGGCGATGTTCGAGCCGTCGCGCAAGGACGACTTTGAGTTCATCTCGGGAACCAAAATGCGTGGCCTTGCCCGCGATGGAAAGACACCGCCGAATGGCTTCATGGCGCCCGCGGCTTGGGATATTCTGGCGGCCTACTATAAAGAGAAGGCGGCTGCTGCAGCCGTGGCGCCGGCGCCTCAGTGATTACGGTAGCCGGGTATACCGTAGGTCGACTGATATAGGTACGGTATCTGATGAGCTAATCGATATTATGGCTTTGTTTTGTTGAGTACAATGGTTGATTGTTTGTATGTATTTATTCGTTATGATTCCTCAATTGTCATGTTCCTCCAGATTACTAATGTTTATAGCACTAATGAATACCATATCTGTGATACTAACTCCGCCCCTAAATCAATCAATATTCATTTCACCTAAATCAATAATCGCCCTGTTTCCCAGTGTATGTAATACATACTATGTATATCGCATGTATTGTAGCCCTCTCAGTGTATTTGAACGACCCCGCCACGTATTTCACATGATCATATCCATCTTTCCATTGTAACCCCAATTAACTTACTCCGCTAAGCCACGCCCATTTCCCTGATCCCCTGATACCCCTACTGTACAATGTATTCCTCTGTTTATGAACTGTAAATATATATGGTACAATGAACTTATCAAGCACAGCACCATTGGGGATGCAATCTCGGTATATATTTTGCTTTATCCAAGAGCGCAACAGGAACATTTTCAATATGGAAATGGATAAAATGATACAAACGATTCTCATAAATTTACGTATATAACAGACGAACAGAACAGAACATCTATTGAACGGGCGATGAGAGTACTTCATGGTGCACCATGCAGGAATTTTTTGGATATTTTTTCCGCACGATAAAGTATTCTTTATGGATTAGCTTCTGACAGTCTGTCTTAATGTTGATTATTATGATCCGAGAAAAAACGGAAGTGGAATAGTTATTGATTGATTTATGCACAGAAAGAGGATATAATGTATAATGAGGCGTAGTGATATAGGGTGATGTAAACAATAAATTGTGGCAAACTTGTGCTTTTTGCAGGTGCGTGACAAGGATTGACAACTTTATCGCACCCAATTGCAGTCAGACATCAAATTTAATACAGATTGTTGTCAATGTGTCTAATAAATATTTGTGGTTGCAATTAATGAATGAACTGTTGACAGACAAGAAAAATGAGGATGATACAAGTCATGACCAGAGAAATGTGCTTCTTTCTAGTCAGACAACAAAAAATCTTCTTTTTGATGTCAATCGATTCTTGCCTTCTCATTGACATCAAAACGAATATTTTTTGTTGTCTGAATAGAAAGAAGCACATTTCTCTACTCATTCCATTTTTGGTGCATTTTCACATCCTCATAATAATGAGGAGATAGTTCTTTAGTCAAAGCGGCGCACCTCAGACAGGTTTGGTGACACGGCGGAGAGTGTGACAGAGAGAATCATTTGATGCCATCTCGCACGCACACCCTCTCTAATGCAGCCCACCAAACCCGCCTGGCATCCGCCTCGCCCTCTTTATAAGTTGGAAAACGTGATTAGCCGTTCATTGTTGCCGCGCTATTACAGAGGCTGAACTAATGTTTTCTGACATGTATCATCCTCAGTTTTCTTGTCTGTCTGCAAAATAGCCACTATCTGTTGCCACATTTATTTATTTCATACATTGACTACAATCGTTCTACTTTTTGAAGTCTGACAACAAATTTCTCCGATAAAGTTGTCAATCGTTTGCCGTTGTCACACACCTGCAAAAAGCACAATTTTGCCAAAATTTATTGTTTACATCGCCCTATATGTACATATATATTTGACACGATAAGTACATGGTTGTGCAGAAAGTCTTTGTATTGTGATGCATGATGTTAAAGAAAAAAGGTAAAGTTATGTCAAAGTTAAGTCACTGCTAGGCCGGTGATAAGTCTAAAAATGCCCATAGCATTGTTTCCAAGATAGGAAGTGGTTCCGTCTTGGTGCTAGATCAGTGGCAGAGTGGCCAGATGATCAGACGAGATCGATGGGCAGAGACGCAGAGAGTCATCGCGCGCGCTCCGAACTTGAATTACCACCACTATTGAGACAGGTGTCGGGCGGGGATAACTGCACTACAAAAAAACATTAAAATTGTATGCTTCATATCCTGATAGATTATCATTACTCAAACTAGAGCCTCTTGAATTGCGCCGCAAACTATCTGATCTTTGTTTTACCTATAAAGCTACACATGGACTTATTGATCTTGACAATCCTTCTTTCTTTATTCCCTCTATAAATACTAGATCTTCCCGCAGACACGCATTCCAATATCGTAAACACAATGCTAAATCTACTCGCTTCTCGAACTTCATATCAAATCGTGTTGTTAGTAATTGGAATAAACTTAGTAATAATTCTATTATCTGCCCCTCAGTTAAATCTTTCCGGAAATCTATTAATTTGTCGTTACTCGAAATGTAATAATTAATTGTTATTTCTTTGCTACCTACGTTGTGGCATCGTATTTTATGTAATTCATCACGATATCAATTATTCGCTATTATAAGTTATCCTTGTAATGCATAAATTATTATTATTAATAAAATTTAAAATTATTTATTTTGATAAAATAAAGATGCTATTTGGTTCTAATAATTCTCTTGGTACAGATTTTGTATGCAAAAGTAGAAATATATGCAAAGCAAAGCCAGAAATTAATTTTGTTGATCAAGCTGTATGATGCTCAAATCTTATGATAACATTCTAATTGACAGTTATAAATTAACTACACTATGTGAGGAAAAATTAGAATGTCTAATTAAGCTACTGAAATACATAAAAGCTAGGAAAATTTACATGTGCATGCAAGATCGCTTTTTTGAAAAAAATAATTATTTTTTGCGATGCTTTCAATTGATGCTTAATAGCATTATGATCATAATAGATTTTATAACTACAATAATCCTTATCTTTGCTAGATCTCAGTGACGGGATACTTATACTTTCTAATATTACGGTTAGTTGTTCAATCTGTATTATTTTCTTAAGACCATTATCTTTATACCATTTTGACTACACGTATTAAATGCACTTAAAGATATCTTTTATGTGTACTTTGTAATACTGTAGTAATAAACCTAACTGTATTCTTCATAGTATCTCTAAGGTATGCAATGTTTGCCAGCTTTATCTTATTTTGTTGTATTTAGTTATTTTTACTTATCGTACACCACAAGGGTGTTCAAGCACAAAATATTCGAATGCAAATCCATTACTTGGATTAACGTTGAAGTATGTTCACTTTTTGTAGTTTTGTATGGATGTCCTTACAGTTTTAGCATAATACAGTCTGTTACTGTCTCTGTCCTTTCATGAAACGGTACTACGAAAAGCTGCATGTAATATGTTTATGGTAATTTTGGAATTAAATTTAGTTTGTACTTATATAACGAAAAGTAGCTCCGCCCATTTCAGATTAATCTACTACTAATATAGTGATTCTGACTCCGCCCATTTAACTTCGCGGGCTTGGACACCTCTTGCAAACAAAACAACCCCGAATTCTTTATTCATTTCGGAAAGCTGTCTGCGAGTGAAATCTTCGAAGAGATGTTCGTCGGACTCCAACGTTGTCATCCACCTTCTGACGTCCGTCGAGCAGATTCGCCCTCTCACGACAAAGATCAAAGATCAAGAAAGACGAAGATCAAAGATCGAAGATATCGTCATCGGTGAAACGGCCACTGTAATGAAAACTTATCATAGACAGTAGTGTTGTTAGATCGAATAAAATTTAGTCTCGACTAAATTTGCATTTTTAGTCGAGACTAAAAATCATTCGAAAATATTTTTTCATTTTAGTCTCGACTAAATGGTCAAATAGACTAATATTCGCTACTAAATTTGCATTTAGTCTCGAATAATATTTTCGAATATATTCGAGAATAGACATTCATTTTCCATTAGTTTTTGGTGCTGACTGGTCCGCTTCTTCTCTTCTGTGTAATGGAAGGGTTTTCCCTAATTATCTATCATTACCCTAATTGTTAATTTTTTCTCATTTTGAACACTTTTATTCTCGACTAAATGCAAATTTATTCTCGACTAAATTTTAGTCTCGAATAAAATGCCATTTTTAGTCGAGACTAAAACGACCGGTCGACTAAAAAGCTAAATTTTATTCGAGCGAAAATATTCGCAGAATACATTCGACTAAACAACACTAATAGACAGACATTTTCCTAATTAAGAATAGTAAAATAAGCAGCTTTACCTGCATCGAATACTCCAGTGGCGCGAAAGTGGACCACGCTGTTGCTTCCAGAACCCGTCAGAGTAGCTCATCAACCACGATAACGATCATCGTTGGCCTTGGTCGAGCATGACGAAGAAACAATGATTCTGCCTTTAAAAAAGAGAGTATCATAGATTCAAAGCTTTAACATCTGACAACAATATCTTTCCGCAATATCATTTTTTTGGTCGAGAACAACGAGAGCAGCAATGATCTTTGAACTTTGAACTGAGTTTCCGTTTCGTGACCGTTTGACAAGATTCATGGATACCTGCGCAGCAATAGACGTCGCTCGATTGGAGATTGAAGTAGTCCTTCCTCGGCCATCAGATCGGAATAGAGGAGTCTATGTCCATGGTGGCAAATGATTTGTCGACAAGCGTGACGTCACAACCGTAAGCGGAGGCGTTTGCCAGAGATACGCTACGCTTCCCACGCTTGTGATGTCACGTTTGCGGTCTGCCAAAGTCCCTGGATACGGCGTTAGGAGTCGTTCGTATAAGCGGTTGATCATCCTTCATGGACAACCGAGCACGAAACGCTGCCGGATCTGAAAAGGACTTGAACAATTTAGAGAGGAAATAAAGGCGAGGAAGATTCTCGAAGACCAAAAGAACGCGAAAGAAGAGAAGGGAAACGACAGACTAAAGCTCTCTCGCTCTCAATCGATTTCATGTACTGGGTCTATCCCTCGTAATCAGCGATCATTATTGATGTTGTTTATCAAATTCACTCTGACAATGAGATCACTAAAGTTTCTACACACTCAAAGTATGTTTATCAACATCTATCCTCATCTCCATCCACAAATATCGATTGATCTTGCCAATCAATATGGAAAATCGATTGACAAAAACTTTGGTTCTCTAACACAGAGTAAATCTGGTCAGAAGCCCAATCGTACCTTGAGATACTGGGTATAAACCAACTATGAAGGCGAAGTGTGACCCCTTGAAACAGCGGTTAGGCGCACCCCAGACGGGTTTGATTAGATAAGATAAAGAGGCGACGATAGGGAGTCTATTTTTCATTATTTATTATTTCATACAAATTACCTGTAATCGCAGAGAATCGAGTAAAAAGTTGTAATCGTTGATCCTAATTCTACTAATAACTCTCAATAAATACAAATTTATTCTAGATACATTATTTTTTTCATTCATTTTACATGTTTTAGTCCCACCAAATCATTTTTTTCGAAAAGAAATTGATCAATTATAACAAGGGACGTTTCCAAAAGTTTATTCTGACCTCACAAGAATTTAGTTTATTGGTTTCGGTTGAATATTAGGGAGTTGTTTGATAATATATGTACATTTGCCAATTCTCAATAAAGAGTTTCGCTACATTCTTCAATCTATCATGTCTCTGCTTTATTCATGATATATTGTTCATATTGAAATGAAGCATATTGAAAATCATTTTTACTCCCGGGAAATCCCCCTGGAGTGGCCCAAAAACTTTGGTTCTCTAACACAGAGTAAATCTGGTCAGAAGCCCAAGCGTACCTTGAGATACTGGGTATAAACCAACTATGAAGGCGAAGTGTGACCCCTTGAAACAGCGGTTAGGCGCACCACAGACGGGTTTGATTAGATAGGATAAACGCGTTCTTTCATTCAATTTGCATGTTTTAGTCCCACCAAATCATTTTTTCGAAAAGAAATTGATCAATTATAAATAGGGACGTTTCCAACAAGTTTATTCTGACCTCACAAGAATTTAGTTTATTGGTTTCGGTTGAATATTAGGGAGTTGTTTGATAATATAGGTACATTTGCCAATTCTCAATAAAGGGTTTCGCTACATTCTTCAATCTATCATGTCTCTGCTTTATTCATGATATATTGTTCATATTGAAATGAAGCATATTGAAAATCTTTTTTTACTCCCGGGAAATCCCCCTGGAGTGGCCCAAAAACTTTGGTTCTCTAACACAGAGTAAATCTGGTCAGAAGCCCAAGCGTACCTAGAGATACTGGGTATAAACCAACTATGAAGGCGAAGTGTGACCCCTTGAAACAGCGGTTAGGCGCACCCCAGACGGGTTTGATTTGATAAGATAAAGAGGCGGAGATAGGGAGTCTATTTTTCATTATTGTATTATTTCATACAAATTACCTGTAATCGCAGAGAATCGAGTAAGAAGTTGTAATCGTTGATCCTAATTCTACTAATAACTCTCAATAAATACAAATTTATTTTAGATACATTATTTTTTTCATTCATTTTACATGTTTTAGTCCCACCAAATCATTTTTTTCGAAAAGAAATTGATCAATTATAACAAGGGACGTTTCCAAAAGTTTATTCTGACCTCACAAGAATTTAGTTTATTGGTTTCGGTTGAATATTAGGGAGTTGTTTGATAATATATGTACATTTGCCAATTCTCAATAAAGAGTTTCGCTACATTCTTCAATCTATCATGTCTCTGCTTTATTCATGATATATTGTTCATATTGAAATGAAGCATATTGAAAATCATTTTTACTCCCGGGAAATCCCCCTGGAGTGGCCCAAAAACTTTGGTTCTCTAACACAGAGTAAATCTGGTCAGAAGCCCAAGCGTACCTTGAGATACTGGGTATAAACCAACTATGAAGGCGAAGTGTGACCCCTTGAAACAGCGGTTAGGCGCACCCCAGACGGGTTTGATTAGATAGGATAAACGCGTTCTTTCATTCAATTTGCATGTTTTAGTCCCACCAAATCATTTTTTCGAAAAGAAATTGATCAATTATAAATAGGGACGTTTCCAACAAGTTTATTCTGACCTCACAAGAATTTAGTTTATTGGTTTCGGTTGAATATTAGGGAGTTGTTTGATAATATAGGTACATTTGCCAATTCTCAATAAAGGGTTTCGCTACATTCTTCAATCTATCATGTCTCTGCTTTATTCATGATATATTGTTCATATTGAAATATTGCATATTGAAAATCTTTTTTTACTCCCGGGAAATCCCCCTGGAGTGGCCCAAAAACTTTGGTTCTCTAACACAGAGTAAATCTGGTCAGAAGCCCAAGCGTACCTTGAGATACTGGGTATAAACCAACCATGAAGGCGAAGTGTGACCCCTTGAAACAGAGGTTAGGCGCACCCCAGACGGGTTTGATTAGATAGGATAAACGCGTTCTTTCATTCAATTTGCATGTTTTAGTCCCACCAAATCATTTTTTCGAAAAGAAATTGATCAATGATAAATAGGGACGTTTCCAACAAGTTCATGATGACCTCACAAGAATTTAGTTTATTGGTTTCGGTTGAATATTAGGGAGTTGTTTGATAATATATGTACATTTGCCAATTCTCAATAAAGAGTTTCGCTACATTCTTCAATCTATCATGTCTCTGCTTTATTCATGATATATTGTTCATATTGAAATGAAGCATATTGAAAATCATTTTTACTCCCGGGAAATCCCCCTGGAGTGGCCCAAAAACTTTGGTTCTCTAACACAGAGTAAATCTGGTCAGAAGCCCAAGCGTACCTTGAGATACTGGGTATAAACCAACTATGAAGGCGAAGTGTGACCCCTTGAAACAGCGGTTAGGCGCACCACAGACGGGTTTGATTAGATAGGATAAACGCGTTCTTTCATTCAATTTGCATGTTTTAGTCCCACCAAATCATTTTTTCGAAAAGAAATTGATCAATTATAAATAGGGACGTTTCCAACAAGTTTATTCTGACCTCACAAGAATTTAGTTTATTGGTTTCGGTTGAATATTAGGGAGTTGTTTGATAATATAGGTACATTTGCCAATTCTCAATAAAGGGTTTCGCTACATTCTTCAATCTATCATGTCTCTGCTTTATTCATGATATATTGTTCATATTGAAATGAAGCATATTGAAAATCTTTTTTTACTCCCGGGAAATCCCCCTGGAGTGGCCCAAAAACTTTGGTTCTCTAACACAGAGTAAATCTGGTCAGAAGCCCAAGCGTACCTAGAGATACTGGGTATAAACCAACTATGAAGGCGAAGTGTGACCCCTTGAAACAGCGGTTAGGCGCACCCCAGACGGGTTTGATTTGATAAGATAAAGAGGCGGAGATAGGGAGTCTATTTTTCATTATTGTATTATTTCATACAAATTACCTGTAATCGCAGAGAATCGAGTAAGAAGTTGTAATCGTTGATCCTAATTCTACTAATAACTCTCAATAAATACAAATTTATTTTAGATACATTATTTTTTTCATTCATTTTACATGTTTTAGTCCCACCAAATCATTTTTTTCGAAAAGAAATTGATCAATTATAACAAGGGACGTTTCCAAAAGTTTATTCTGACCTCACAAGAATTTAGTTTATTGGTTTCGGTTGAATATTAGGGAGTTGTTTGATAATATATGTACATTTGCCAATTCTCAATAAAGAGTTTCGCTACATTCTTCAATCTATCATGTCTCTGCTTTATTCATGATATATTGTTCATATTGAAATGAAGCATATTGAAAATCATTTTTACTCCCGGGAAATCCCCCTGGAGTGGCCCAAAAACTTTGGTTCTCTAACACAGAGTAAATCTGGTCAGAAGCCCAAGCGTACCTTGAGATACTGGGTATAAACCAACTATGAAGGCGAAGTGTGACCCCTTGAAACAGCGGTTAGGCGCACCCCAGACGGGTTTGATTAGATAGGATAAACGCGTTCTTTCATTCAATTTGCATGTTTTAGTCCCACCAAATCATTTTTTCGAAAAGAAATTGATCAATTATAAATAGGGACGTTTCCAACAAGTTTATTCTGACCTCACAAGAATTTAGTTTATTGGTTTCGGTTGAATATTAGGGAGTTGTTTGATAATATAGGTACATTTGCCAATTCTCAATAAAGGGTTTCGCTACATTCTTCAATCTATCATGTCTCTGCTTTATTCATGATATATTGTTCATATTGAAATATTGCATATTGAAAATCTTTTTTTACTCCCGGGAAATCCCCCTGGAGTGGCCCAAAAACTTTGGTTCTCTAACACAGAGTAAATCTGGTCAGAAGCCCAAGCGTACCTTGAGATACTGGGTATAAACCAACCATGAAGGCGAAGTGTGACCCCTTGAAACAGAGGTTAGGCGCACCCCAGACGGGTTTGATTAGATAGGATAAACGCGTTCTTTCATTCAATTTGCATGTTTTAGTCCCACCAAATCATTTTTTCGAAAAGAAATTGATCAATGATAAATAGGGACGTTTCCAACAAGTTCATGATGACCTCACAAGAATTTAGTTTATTGGTTTCGGTTGAATATTAGGGAGTTGTTCGATAATATATGTACATTTGCCAATTCTCAATAAAGATTTTCGCTACATTCTTCAATCTATCATGTCTCTGCTTTATTCATGATATATTGTTCATATTGAAATGAAGCATATTGAAAATCATTTTTACTCCAGGGAAATCCCCTTGGAGTGGCCCAAAAACTTTGGTTCTCTAACACAGAGTAAATCTGGTCAGAAGCCCAAGCGTACCTTGAGATACTGGGTGTAAACCAACTATGAAGGCGAAGTGTGACCCCTTGAAACAGCGGTTAGGCGCACCCCAGACGGGTTTGATTAGATAGGATAAACTCGTTCTTTCATTCAATTTGCATGTTTTAGTCCCACCAAATCATTTTTTCGAAAAGAAATTGATCAATTATAAATAGGGACGTTTCCAACAAGTTTATTCTGACCTCACAAGAATTTAGTTTATTGGTTTCGGTTGAATATTAGGGAGTTGTTTGATAATATAGGTACATTTGCCAATTCTCAATAAAGGGTTTCGCTACATTCTTCAATCTATCATGTCTCTGCTTTATTCATGATATATTGTTCATATTGAAATGAAGCATATTGAAAATCTTTTTTTTACTCCCGGGAAATCCCCCTGGAGTGGCCCAAAAACTTTGGTTCTCTAACACAGAGTAAATCTGGTCAGAAGCCCAAGCGTACCTTGAGATACTGGGTATAAACCAACTATGAAGGCGAAGTGTGACCCCTTGAAACAGCGGTTAGGCGCACCCCAGACGGGTTTGATTTGATAAGATAAAGAGGCGGAGATAGGGAGTCTATTTTTCATTATTGTATTATTTCATACAAATTACCTGTAATCGCAGAGAATCGAGTAAAAAGTTGTAATCGTTGATCCTAATTCTACTAATAACTCTCAATAAATACAAATTTATTTTAGATACATTATTTTTTCATTCATTTTACATGTTTTAGTCCCACCAAATCATTTTTTTCGAAAAGAAATTGATCAATTATAAATAGGGACGTTTCCAAAAGTTTATTCTGACCTCACAAGAATTTAGTTTATTGGTTTCGGTTGAATATTAGGGAGTTGTTTGATAATATAGGTACATTTGCCAATTCTCAATAAAGGGTTTCGCTACATTCTTCAATCTATCATGTCTCTTCTTTATTCATGATATATTGTTCATATTGAAATATTGCATATTGAAAATCTTTTTTTACTCCCGGGAAATCCCCCTGGAGTGGCCCAAAAACTTTGGTTCTCTAACACAGAGTAAATCTGGTCAGAAGCCCAAGCGTACCTTGAGATACTGGGTATAAACCAACCATGAAGGCGAAGTGTGACCCCTTGAAACAGAGGTTAGGCGCACCCCAGACGGGTTTGATTAGATAGGATAAACGCGTTCTTTCATTCAATTTGCATGTTTTAGTCCCACCAAATCATTTTTTCGAAAAGAAATTGATCAATGATAAATAGGGACGTTTCCAACAAGTTCATGATGACCTCACAAGAATTTAGTTTATTGGTTTCGGTTGAATATTAGGGAGTTGTTTGATAATATATGTACATTTGCCAATTCTCAATAAAGAGTTTCGCTACATTCTTCAATCTATCATGTCTCTGCTTTATTCATGATATATTGTTCATATTGAAATGAAGCATATTGAAAATCATTTTTACTCCCGGGAAATCCCCCTGGAGTGGCCCAAAAACTTTGGTTCTCTAACACAGAGTAAATCTGGTCAGAAGCCCAAGCGTACCTTGAGATACTGGGTATAAACCAACTATGAAGGCGAAGTGTGACCCCTTGAAACAGCGGTTAGGCGCACCACAGACGGGTTTGATTAGATAGGATAAACGCGTTCTTTCATTCAATTTGCATGTTTTAGTCCCACCAAATCATTTTTTCGAAAAGAAATTGATCAATTATAAATAGGGACGTTTCCAACAAGTTTATTCTGACCTCACAAGAATTTAGTTTATTGGTTTCGGTTGAATATTAGGGAGTTGTTTGATAATATAGGTACATTTGCCAATTCTCAATAAAGGGTTTCGCTACATTCTTCAATCTATCATGTCTCTGCTTTATTCATGATATATTGTTCATATTGAAATGAAGCATATTGAAAATCTTTTTTTACTCCCGCGAAATCCCCCTGGAGTGGCCCAAAAACTTTGGTTCTCTAACACAGAGTAAATCTGGTCAGAAGCCCAAGCGTACCTAGAGATACTGGGTATAAACCAACTATGAAGGCGAAGTGTGACCCCTTGAAACAGCGGTTAGGCGCACCCCAGACGGGTTTGATTTGATAAGATAAAGAGGCGGAGATAGGGAGTCTATTTTTCATTATTGTATTATTTCATACAAATTACCTGTAATCGCAGAGAATCGAGTAAGAAGTTGTAATCGTTGATCCTAATTCTACTAATAACTCTCAATAAATACAAATTTATTTTAGATACATTATTTTTTTCATTCATTTTACATGTTTTAGTCCCACCAAATCATTTTTTTCGAAAAGAAATTGATCAATTATAAATAGGGACGTTTCCAAAAGTTTATTCTGACCTCACAAGAATTTAGTTTATTGGTTTCGGTTGAATATTAGGGAGTTGTTTGATAATATAGGTACATTTGCCAATTCTCAATAAAGGGTTTCGCTACATTCTTCAATCTATCATGTCTCTTCTTTATTCATGATATATTGTTCATATTGAAATATTGCATATTGAAAATCTTTTTTTACTCCCGGGAAATCCCCCTGGAGTGGCCCAAAAACTTTGGTTCTCTAACACAGAGTAAATCTGGTCAGAAGCCCAAGCGTACCTTGAGATACTGGGTATAAACCAACCATGAAGGCGAAGTGTGACCCCTTGAAACAGAGGTTAGGCGCACCCCAGACGGGTTTGATTAGATAGGATAAACGCGTTCTTTCATTCAATTTGCATGTTTTAGTCCCACCAAATCATTTTTTCGAAAAGAAATTGATCAATGATAAATAGGGACGTTTCCAACAAGTTCATGATGACCTCACAAGAATTTAGTTTATTGGTTTCGGTTGAATATTAGGGAGTTGTTTGATAATATATGTACATTTGCCAATTCTCAATAAAGAGTTTCGCTACATTCTTCAATCTATCATGTCTCTGCTTTATTCATGATATATTGTTCATATTGAAATGAAGCATATTGAAAATCATTTTTACTCCCGGGAAATCCCCCTGGAGTGGCCCAAAAACTTTGGTTCTCTAACACAGAGTAAATCTGGTCAGAAGCCCAAGCGTACCTTGAGATACTGGGTATAAACCAACTATGAAGGCGAAGTGTGACCCCTTGAAACAGCGGTTAGGCGCACCACAGACGGGTTTGATTAGATAGGATAAACGCGTTCTTTCATTCAATTTGCATGTTTTAGTCCCACCAAATCATTTTTTCGAAAAGAAATTGATCAATTATAAATAGGGACGTTTCCAACAAGTTTATTCTGACCTCACAAGAATTTAGTTTATTGGTTTCGGTTGAATATTAGGGAGTTGTTTGATAATATAGGTACATTTGCCAATTCTCAATAAAGGGTTTCGCTACATTCTTCAATCTATCATGTCTCTGCTTTATTCATGATATATTGTTCATATTGAAATGAAGCATATTGAAAATCTTTTTTTACTCCCGGGAAATCCCCCTGGAGTGGCCCAAAAACTTTGGTTCTCTAACACAGAGTAAATCTGGTCAGAAGCCCAAGCGTACCTAGAGATACTGGGTATAAACCAACTATGAAGGCGAAGTGTGACCCCTTGAAACAGCGGTTAGGCGCACCCCAGACGGGTTTGATTTGATAAGATAAAGAGGCGGAGATAGGGAGTCTATTTTTCATTATTGTATTATTTCATACAAATTACCTGTAATCGCAGAGAATCGAGTAAGAAGTTGTAATCGTTGATCCTAATTCTACTAATAACTCTCAATAAATACAAATTTATTTTAGATACATTATTTTTTTCATTCATTTTACATGTTTTAGTCCCACCAAATCATTTTTTTCGAAAAGAAATTGATCAATTATAACAAGGGACGTTTCCAAAAGTTTATTCTGACCTCACAAGAATTTAGTTTATTGGTTTCGGTTGAATATTAGGGAGTTGTTTGATAATATATGTACATTTGCCAATTCTCAATAAAGAGTTTCGCTACATTCTTCAATCTATCATGTCTCTGCTTTATTCATGATATATTGTTCATATTGAAATGAAGCATATTGAAAATCATTTTTACTCCCGGGAAATCCCCCTGGAGTGGCCCAAAAACTTTGGTTCTCTAACACAGAGTAAATCTGGTCAGAAGCCCAAGCGTACCTTGAGATACTGGGTATAAACCAACTATGAAGGCGAAGTGTGACCCCTTGAAACAGCGGTTAGGCGCACCACAGACGGGTTTGATTAGATAGGATAAACGCGTTCTTTCATTCAATTTGCATGTTTTAGTCCCACCAAATCATTTTTTCGAAAAGAAATTGATCAATTATAAATAGGGACGTTTCCAACAAGTTTATTCTGACCTCACAAGAATTTAGTTTATTGGTTTCGGTTGAATATTAGGGAGTTGTTTGATAATATAGGTACATTTGCCAATTCTCAATAAAGGGTTTCGCTACATTCTTCAATCTATCATGTCTCTGCTTTATTCATGATATATTGTTCATATTGAAATGAAGCATATTGAAAATCTTTTTTTACTCCCGGGAAATCCCCCTGGAGTGGCCCAAAAACTTTGGTTCTCTAACACAGAGTAAATCTGGTCAGAAGCCCAAGCGTACCTAGAGATACTGGGTATAAACCAACTATGAAGGCGAAGTGTGACCCCTTGAAACAGCGGTTAGGCGCACCCCAGACGGGTTTGATTTGATAAGATAAAGAGGCGGAGATAGGGAGTCTATTTTTCATTATTGTATTATTTCATACAAATTACCTGTAATCGCAGAGAATCGAGTAAGAAGTTGTAATCGTTGATCCTAATTCTACTAATAACTCTCAATAAATACAAATTTATTTTAGATACATTATTTTTTTCATTCATTTTACATGTTTTAGTCCCACCAAATCATTTTTTTCGAAAAGAAATTGATCAATTATAACAAGGGACGTTTCCAAAAGTTTATTCTGACCTCACAAGAATTTAGTTTATTGGTTTCGGTTGAATATTAGGGAGTTGTTTGATAATATAGGTACATTTGCCAATTCTCAATAAAGGGTTTCGCTACATTCTTCAATCTATCATGTCTCTGCTTTATTCATGATATATTGTTCATATTGAAATGAAGCATATTGAAAATCTTTTTTTACTCCCGGGAAATCCCCCTGGAGTGGCCCAAAAACTTTGGTTCTCTAACACAGAGTAAATCTGGTCAGAAGCCCAAGCGTACCTAGAGATACTGGGTATAAACCAACTATGAAGGCGAAGTGTGACCCCTTGAAACAGCGGTTAGGCGCACCCCAGACGGGTTTGATTTGATAAGATAAAGAGGCGGAGATAGGGAGTCTATTTTTCATTATTGTATTATTTCATACAAATTACCTGTAATCGCAGAGAATCGAGTAAGAAGTTGTAATCGTTGATCCTAATTCTACTAATAACTCTCAATAAATACAAATTTATTTTAGATACATTATTTTTTTCATTCATTTTACATGTTTTAGTCCCACCAAATCATTTTTTTCGAAAAGAAATTGATCAATTATAACAAGGGACGTTTCCAAAAGTTTATTCTGACCTCACAAGAATTTAGTTTATTGGTTTCGGTTGAATATTAGGGAGTTGTTTGATAATATATGTACATTTGCCAATTCTCAATAAAGAGTTTCGCTACATTCTTCAATCTATCATGTCTCTGCTTTATTCATGATATATTGTTCATATTGAAATGAAGCATATTGAAAATCATTTTTACTCCCGGGAAATCCCCTGGAGTGGCCCAAAAACTTTGGTTCTCTAACACAGAGTAAATCTGGTCAGAAGCCCAAGCGTACCTTGAGATACTGGGTATAAACCAACTATGAAGGCGAAGTGTGACCCCTTGAAACAGCGGTTAGGCGCACCCCAGACGGGTTTGATTAGATAGGATAAACGCGTTCTTTCATTCAATTTGCATGTTTTAGTCCCACCAAATCATTTTTTCGAAAAGAAATTGATCAATTATAAATAGGGACGTTTCCAACAAGTTTATTCTGACCTCACAAGAATTTAGTTTATTGGTTTCGGTTGAATATTAGGGAGTTGTTTGATAATATAGGTACATTTGCCAATTCTCAATAAAGGGTTTCGCTACATTCTTCAATCTATCATGTCTCTGCTTTATTCATGATATATTGTTCATATTGAAATATTGCATATTGGAAATCTTTTTTTACTCCCGGGAAATCCCCCTGGAGTGGCCCAAAAACTTTGGTTCTCTAACACAGAGTAAATCTGGTCAGAAGCCCAAGCGTACCTTGAGATACTGGGTATAAACCAACCATGAAGGCGAAGTGTGACCCCTTGAAACAGAGGTTAGGCGCACCCCAGACGGGTTTGATTAGATAGGATAAACGCGTTCTTTCATTCAATTTGCATGTTTTAGTCCCACCAAATCATTTTTTCGAAAAGAAATTGATCAATGATAAATAGGGACGTTTCCAACAAGTTCATGATGACCTCACAAGAATTTAGTTTATTGGTTTCGGTTGAATATTAGGGAGTTGTTCGATAATATATGTACATTTGCCAATTCTCAATAAAGATTTTCGCTACATTCTTCAATCTATCATGTCTCTGCTTTATTCATGATATATTGTTCATATTGAAATGAAGCATATTGAAAATCATTTTTACTCCAGGGAAATCCCCTTGGAGTGGCCCAAAAACTTTGGTTCTCTAACACAGAGTAAATCTGGTCAGAAGCCCAAGCGTACCTTGAGATACTGGGTGTAAACCAACTATGAAGGCGAAGTGTGACCCCTTGAAACAGCGGTTAGGCGCACTCCAGACGGGTTTGATTAGATAGGATAAACGCGTTCTTTCATTCAATTTGCATGTTTTAGTCCCACCAAATCATTTTTTCGAAAAGAAATTGATCAATTATAAATAGGGACGTTTCCAACAAGTTTATTCTGACCTCACAAGAATTTAGTTTATTGGTTTCGGTTGAATATTAGGGAGTTGTTTGATAATATAGGTACATTTGCCAATTCTCAATAAAGGGTTTCGCTACATTCTTCAATCTATCATGTCTCTGCTTTATTCATGATATATTGTTCATATTGAAATGAAGCATATTGAAAATCTTTTTTTTACTCCCGGGAAATCCCCCTGGAGTGGCCCAAAAACTTTGGTTCTCTAACACAGAGTAAATCTGGTCAGAAGCCCAAGCGTACCTTGAGATACTGGGTATAAACCAACTATGAAGGCGAAGTGTGACCCCTTGAAACAGCGGTTAGGCGCACCCCAGACGGGTTTGATTTGATAAGATAAAGAGGCGGAGATAGGGAGTCTATTTTTCATTATTGTATTATTTCATACAAATTACCTGTAATCGCAGAGAATCGAGTAAAAAGTTGTAATCGTTGATCCTAATTCTACTAATAACTCTCAATAAATACAAATTTATTTTAGATACATTATTTTTTCATTCATTTTACATGTTTTAGTCCCACCAAATCATTTTTTTCGAAAAGAAATTGATCAATTATAAATAGGGACGTTTCCAAAAGTTTATTCTGACCTCACAAGAATTTAGTTTATTGGTTTCGGTTGAATATTAGGGAGTTGTTTGATAATATAGGTACATTTGCCAATTCTCAATAAAGGGTTTCGCTACATTCTTCAATCTATCATGTCTCTTCTTTATTCATGATATATTGTTCATATTGAAATATTGCATATTGAAAATCTTTTTTTACTCCCGGGAAATCCCCCTGGAGTGGCCCAAAAACTTTGGTTCTCTAACACAGAGTAAATCTGGTCAGAAGCCCAAGCGTACCTTGAGATACTGGGTATAAACCAACCATGAAGGCGAAGTGTGACCCCTTGAAACAGAGGTTAGGCGCACCCCAGACGGGTTTGATTAGATAGGATAAACGCGTTCTTTCATTCAATTTGCATGTTTTAGTCCCACCAAATCATTTTTTCGAAAAGAAATTGATCAATGATAAATAGGGACGTTTCCAACAAGTTCATGATGACCTCACAAGAATTTAGTTTATTGGTTTCGGTTGAATATTAGGGAGTTGTTCGATAATATATGTACATTTGCCAATTCTCAATAAAGAGTTTCGCTACATTCTTCAATCTATCATGTCTCTGCTTTATTCATGATATATTGTTCATATTGAAATGAAGCATATTGAAAATCATTTTTACTCCAGGGAAATCCCCTTGGAGTGGCCCAAAAACTTTGGTTCTCTAACACAGAGTAAATCTGGTCAGAAGCCCAAGCGTACCTTGAGATACTGGGTGTAAACCAACTATGAAGGCGAAGTGTGACCCCTTGAAACAGCGGTTAGGCACACCCCAGACGGGTTTGATTAGATAGGATAAACGCGTTCTTTCATTCAATTTGCATGTTTTAGTCCCACCAAATCATTTTTTCGAAAAGAAATTGATCAATTATAAATAGGGACGTTTCCAACAAGTTTATTCTGACCTCACAAGAATTTAGTTTATTGGTTTCGGTTGAATATTAGGGAGTTGTTCGATAATATATGTACATTTGCCAATTCTCAATGAAGAGTTTCGCTACATTCTTCAATCTATCATGTCTCTGCTTTATTCATGATATATTGTTCATATTGAAATGAAGCATATTGAAAATCATTCTTACTCCAGGGAAATCCCCCTGGAGTGGCCCAAAAACTTTGGTTCTCTAACACAGAGTAAATCTGGTCAGAAGCCCAAGCGTACCTTGAGATACTGGGTATAAACCAACTATGAAGGCGAAGTGTGACCCCTTGAAACAGCGGTTAGGCGCACCCCAGACGGGTTTGATTAGATAGGATAAACGCGTTCTTTCATTCATTTTACATGTTTTAGTCCCACCAAATCATTTTTTTGGAAAAGAAATTGATCAATTATAAATAGGGACGTTTCCAAAAGTTTATTCTGACCTCACAAGAATTTAGTTTATTGGTTTCGGTTGAATATTAGGGAGTTGTTCGATAATATATGTACATTTGCCAATTCTCAATGAAGAGTTTCGCTACATTCTTCAATCTATCATGTCTCTGCTTTATTCATGATATATTGTTCATATTGAAATGAAGCATATTGAAAATCATTCTTACTCCAGGGAAATCCCCCTGGAGTGGCCCAAAAACTTTGGTTCTCTAACACAGAGTAAATCTGGTCAGAAGCCCAAGCGTACCTTGAGATACTGGGTATAAACCAACTATGAAGGCGAAGTGTGACCCCTTGAAACAGCGGTTAGGCGCACCCCAGACGGGTTTGATTAGATAGGATAAACGCGTTCTTTCATTCATTTTACATGTTTTAGTCCCACCAAATCATTTTTTTGGAAAAGAAATTGATCAATTATAAATAGGGACGTTTCCAAAAGTTTATTCTGACCTCACAAGAATTTAGTTTATTGGTTTCGGTTGAATATTAGGGAGTTGTTCGATAATATATGTACATTTGCCAATTCTCAATGAAGAGTTTCGCTACATTCTTCAATCTATCATGTCTCTGCTTTATTCATGATATATTGTTCATATTGAAATGAAGCATATTGAAAATCATTCTTACTCCAGGGAAATCCCCCTGGAGTGGCCCAAAAACTTTGGTTCTCTAACACAGAGTAAATCTGGTCAGAAGCCCAAGCGTACCTTGAGATTTACGATTACGATTTTTACGATTTGAACACATTTATCTAGAGGTCAAGGGATGAGAGCTCTGATATGCATAGCGCTCCACTTCTTACTCCTCGCCTCGCTGAGAAAGTTGGCACCGATTGCGTTGCTGAAGGAATCGCTCCATCGCGTGATAGGCCGGCCCTTTCTTCTTTTCCTTCGTGGGAACCATTCGATTACAGATCGGCTCCACTTCCAGCAGTCGTCCTTCGCAATCTTGTATAACCAAGACCATTTCCTCATCTGAGCAGTGCGGACAAAATCCCGCACTCTAGTAGAATCTCGCAGCCGCTCATTGGAGACATGATCAAGTAAGGTACAACCGATCATCCAACGCTCCATTCTACGTTGAGCCACCGACAATCGATTAATTTGTGATTTGGTCAGAGCCCAGCATTCACATGCATATAATACTGCTGGGAGAATGCAGCCGTTAAACAAGCGACGTTTGTGAGCCATAGGGATACCCCTGTTGACAAGAAAAGCGCGGTGTTTATGGAAAGCCCCAAACCCAGCTTGAATGCGTCTGCTAATTTCGCAATCATCCTTTCCGCTAACTGCGATTGCGCTTCCCAGATAAACGACCTTGTCTACTAATTTGACCACTTTCCCCCCTATTTTTACATCCCGTGGATTAGTTTTTGAAGTCATTCCGACATTTTTGTCCCCATTTAGTACCAAACCCACTGTTTCCAGGGCCCGTTCTAATTCCCTCCCCATAGCCTGAATCTGCCTTTCATCGTGAGAGATGAGAACGGCGTCATCAGCAAAAAGAATATGAGATAGAAACCGACCATTGATATTTATTCCCTTATTAGACCAATCCAAACTACGGAATGCCATATCAAGAACCGCGGTGAATAATCTTGGTGACAAACAATCCCCCTGCCTGACCCCTCTTCCCACCTTTATTTCAACTTCTTTTCCATTAACCACCACAACATTCCTACTTTCCAGTGAGAGATTTGCCAAGAAAGATACAACCTCCGAGGGAATTCCGTCCAACTCAACAGCCCTGAACACCGCCTCTGTGTATACACTGTCAAAGGCTTTAGATATGTCTACGAAGAGCAGATAAATCGGCAACCTGTAGTCAACACAGTAAGCAATGACAGTTTTGAGAGTATGAATGGCATCTATGGTAGAATGACCCATCCTAAACCCCATTTGTTCCCAACTTCTATTCCCGTCCAGCACTGGTGCATATCTCTTGTTGAGCAGTCCTGTTAGTGCTTTCTGTAATACAGGAAGCAAACTAATCGGTCTGTAGTTCTTAGTAAGAGTTGCGTCTCCAGATTTGGGCAAGAGTATTGTGCGTGAATCCCCAAAACCCGGAGGAATATTACCCTGAATGATATTATTGAAAAGATTGGTGAGAATGGGAACTAATTGATCTACCCCCACCCGCAGCATCTCCCCCGTAATCCCGTAACCTTGAGATACTGGGTATAAACCAACTATGAAGGCGAAGTGTGACCCCTTGAAACAGCGGTTAGGCGCACCCCAGACGGGTTTGATTAGATAGGATAAACGCGTTCTTTCATTCAATTTGCATGTTTTAGTCCCACCAAATCATTTTTTCGAAAAGAAATTGATCAATTATAAATAGGGACGTTTCCAACAAGTTTATTCTGACCTCACAAGAATTTAGTTTATTGGTTTCGGTTGAATATTAGGGAGTTGTTTGATAATATAGGTACATTTGCCAATTCTCAATAAAGGGTTTCGCTACATTCTTCAATCTATCATGTCTCTGCTTTATTCATGATATATTGTTCATATTGAAATGAAGCATATTGAAAATCATTTTTACTCCCGGGAAATCCCCCTGGAGTGGCCCAAAAACTTTGGTTCTCTAACACAGAGTAAATCTGGTCAGAAGCCCAAGCGTACCTTGAGATACTGGGTATAAACCAACTATGAAGGCGAAGTGTGACCCCTTGAAACAGCGGTTAGGCGCACCCCAGACGGGTTTGATTAGATAGGATAAACGCGTTCTTTCATTCAATTTGCATGTTTTAGTCCCACCAAATCATTTTTTCGAAAAGAAATTGATCAATGATAAATAGGGACGTTTCCAACAAGTTCATGATGACCTCACAAGAATTTAGTTTATTGGTTTCGGTTGAATATTAGGGAGTTGTTCGATAATATATGTACATTTGCCAATTCTCAATAAAGAGTTTCGCTACATTCTTCAATCTATCATGTCTCTGCTTTATTCATGATATATTGTTCATATTGAAATGAAGCATATTGAAAATCATTCTTACTCCAGGGAAATCCCCCTGGAGTGGCCCAAAAACTTTGATTCTCTAACACAGAGTAAATCTGGTCAGAAGCCCAAGCGTACCTTGAGATACTGGGTATAAACCAACTATGAAGGCGAAGTGTGACCCCTTGAAACAGCGGTTAGGCGAACCCCAGACGGGTTTGATTAGATAGGATAAAGAGGCGAAGATAGGGAGTCTATTTTTCATTATTGTATTATTTCATACAAATTACCTGTAATCGCAGAGAATCAAGTAAAAAGTTGTAATCGTTGATCCTAATTCTACTAATAACTCTCAATAAATACAAATTTATTCTAAATACATTATTTATTTCATTCATTTTACATGTTTTAGTCCCACCAAATCATTTTTTTCGAAAAGAAATTGATCAATGATAAATAGGGACGTTTCCAACAAGTTCATGATGACCTCACAAGAATTTAGTTTATTGGTTTCGGTTGAATATTAGGGAGTTGTTCGATAATATATGTACATTTGCCAATTCTCAATAAAGAGTTTCGCTACATTCTTCAATCTATCATGTCTCTGCTTTATTCATGATATATTGTTCATATTGAAATGAAGCATATTGAAAATCATTTTTACTCCAGGGAAATCCCCCTGGAGTGGCCCAAAAACTTTGGTTCTCTAACACAGAGTAAATCTGGTCAGAAGCCCAAGCGTACCTTGAGGTACTGGGTATAAACCAACTATGAAGGCGAAGTGTGACCCCTTGAAACAGCGGTTAGGCGCACCCCAGACGGGTTTGATTAGATAGGATAAACGCGTTCTTTCATTCAATTTGCATGTTTTAGTCCCACCAAATCATTTTTTTCGAAAAGAAATTGATCAATTATAAATAGGGACGTTTCCAACAAGTTTATTCTGACCTCACAAGAATTTAGTTTATTGGTTTCGGTTGAATATTAGGGAGTTGTTCGATAATATATGTACATTTGCCAATTCTCAATAAAGAGTTTCGCTACATTCTTCAATCTATCATGTCTCTGCTTTATTCATGATATATTGTTCATATTGAAATGAAGCATATTGAAAATCATTCTTACTCCAGGGAAATCCCCCTGGAGTGGCCCAAAAACTTTGGTTCTCTAACACAGAGTAAATCTGGTCAGAAGCCCAAGCGTACCTTGAGATACTGGGTATAAACCAACTATGAAGGCGAAGTGTGACCCCTTGAAACAGCGGTTAGGCGAACCCCAGACGGGTTTGATTAGATAGGATAAAGAGGCGAAGATAGGGAGTCTATTTTTCATTATTGTATTATTTCATACAAATTACCTGTAATCGCAGAGAATCAAGTAAAAAGTTGTAATCGTTGATCCTAATTCTACTAATAACTCTCAATAAATACAAATTTATTCTAAATACATTATTTATTTCATTCATTTTACATGTTTTAGTCCCACCAAATCATTTTTTTCGAAAAGAAATTGATCAATGATAAATAGGGACGTTTCCAACAAGTTAATGATGACCTCACAAGAATTTAGTTTATTGGTTTCGGTTGAATATTAGGGAGTTGTTCGATAATATATGTACATTTGCCAATTCTCAATAAAGAGTTTCGCTACATTCTTCAATCTATCATGTCTCTGCTTTATTCATGATATATTGTTCATATTGAAATGAAGCATATTGAAAATCATTTTTACTCCAGGGAAATCCCCCTGGAGTGACCCAAAAACTTTGGTTCTCTAACACAGAGTAAATCTGGTCAGAAGCCCAAGCGTACCTTGAGATACTGGGTATAAACCAACTATGAAGGTTTAGTGTGACCCCTTGAAACAGCGGTTAGGCGAACCCCAGACGGGTTTGATTAGATAGGATAAAGAGGCGAAGATAGGGAGTCTATTTTTCATTATTGTATTATTTCATACAAATTACCTGTAATCGCAGAGAATCAAGTAAAAAGTTGTAATCGTTGATCCTAATTCTACTAATAACTCTCAATAAATACAAATTTATTCTAAATACATTATTTATTTCATTCATTTTACATGTTTTAGTCCCACCAAATCATTTTTTTCGAAAAGAAATTGATCAATGATAAATAGGGACGTTTCCAACAAGTTCATGATGACCGCACAAGAATTTAGTTTATTGGTTTCGGTTGAATATTAGGGAGTTGTTCGATAATATATGTACATTTGCCAATTCTCAATAAAGAGTTTCGCTACATTCTTCAATCTATCATATCTCTGCTTTATTCATGATTGTTCATATTGAAATGAAGCATATTGAAAATCATTCTTACTCCAGGGAAATCCCCCTGGAGTGGCCCAAAAACTTTGGTTCTCTAACACAGAGTAAATCTGGTCAGAAGCCCAAGCGTACCTTGAGATACTGGGTATAAACCAACTATGAAGGCGAAGTGTGACCCCTTGAAACAGCGGTTAGGCGCACCCCAGACGGGTTTGATTAGATAGGATAAACGCGTTCTTTCATTCAATTTGCATGTTTTAGTCCCACCAAATCATTTTTTCGAAAAGAAATTGATCAATTATAAATAGGGACGTTTCCAACAAGTTTATTCTGACCTCACAAGAATTTAGTTTATTGGTTTCGGTTGAATATTAGGGAGTTGTTCGATAATATATGTACATTTGCCAATTCTCAATAAAGAGTTTCGCTACATCTATCATGTCTCTGCTTTATTCATATTGAAATGAAGCATACATATTGAAAATCATTCTTACTCCCCCTGGAGTGGCCCAAAAACTTTGGTTCTCTAACACAGAGTAAATCTGGTCAGAAGCCCAAGCGTACCTTGAGATACTGGGTATAAACCAACTATGAAGGCGAAGTGTGACCCCTTGAAACAGCGGTTAGGCGAACCCCAGACGGGTTTGATTAGATAGGATAAAGAGGCGAAGATAGGGAGTCTATTTTTCATTATTGTATTATTTCATACAAATTACCTGTAATCGCAGAGAATCAAGTAAAAAGTTGTAATCGTTGATCCTAATTCTACTAATAACTCTCAATAAATACAAATTTATTCTAAATACATTATTTATTTCATTCATTTTACATGTTTTAGTCCCACCAAATCATTTTTTCGAAAAGAAATTGATCAATTATAAATAGGGACGTTTCCAACAAGTTTATTCTGACCTCACAAGAATTTAGTTTATTGGTTTCGGTTGAATATTAGGGAGTTGTTCGATAATATATGTACATTTGCCAATTCTCAATAAAGAGTTTCGCTACATTCTTCAATCTATCATGTCTCTGCTTTATTCATGATATATTGTTCATATTGAAATGAAGCATATTGAAAATCATTCTTACTCCAGGGAAATCCCCCTGGAGTGGCCCAAAAACTTTGGTTCTCTAACACAGAGTAAATCTGGTCAGAAGCCCAAGCGTACCTTGAGATACTGGGTATAAACCAACTATGAAGGTGAAGTGTGACCCCTTGAAACAGCGGTTAGGCGAACCCCAGACGGGTTTGATTAGATAGGATAAAGAGGCGAAGATAGGGAGTCTATTTTTCATTATTGTATTATTTCATACAAATTACCTGTAATCGCAGAGAATCAAGTAAAAAGTTGTAATCGTTGATCCTAATTCTACTAATAACTCTCAATAAATACAAATTTATTCTAAATACATTATTTATTTCATTCATTTTACATGTTTTAGTCCCACCAAATCATTTTTTTCGAAAAGAAATTGATCAATGATAAATAGGGACGTTTCCAACAAGTTCATGATGACCGCACAAGAATTTAGTTTATTGGTTTCGGTTGAATATTAGGGAGTTGTTCGATAATATATGTACATTTGCCAATTCTCAATAAAGAGTTTCGCTACATTCTTCAATCTATCATATCTCTGCTTTATTCATGATTGTTCATATTGAAATGAAGCATATTGAAAATCATTCTTACTCCAGGGAAATCCCCCTGGAGTGGCCCAAAAACTTTGGTTCTCTAACACAGAGTAAATCTGGTCAGAAGCCCAAGCGTACCTTGAGATACTGGGTATAAACCAACTATGAAGGCGAAGTGTGACCCCTTGAAACAGCGGTTAGGCGCACCCCAGACGGGTTTGATTAGATAGGATAAACGCGTTCTTTCATTCAATTTGCATGTTTTAGTCCCACCAAATCATTTTTTCGAAAAGAAATTGATCAATTATAAATAGGGACGTTTCCAACAAGTTTATTCTGACCTCACAAGAATTTAGTTTATTGGTTTCGGTTGAATATTAGGGAGTTGTTCGATAATATATGTACATTTGCCAATTCTCAATAAAGAGTTTCGCTACATCTATCATGTCTCTGCTTTATTCATATTGAAATGAAGCATACATATTGAAAATCATTCTTACTCCCCCTGGAGTGGCCCAAAAACTTTGGTTCTCTAACACAGAGTAAATCTGGTCAGAAGCCCAAGCGTACCTTGAGATACTGGGTATAAACCAACTATGAAGGCGAAGTGTGACCCCTTGAAACAGCGGTTAGGCGAACCCCAGACGGGTTTGATTAGATAGGATAAAGAGGCGAAGATAGGGAGTCTATTTTTCATTATTGTATTATTTCATACAAATTACCTGTAATCGCAGAGAATCAAGTAAAAAGTTGTAATCGTTGATCCTAATTCTACTAATAACTCTCAATAAATACAAATTTATTCTAAATACATTATTTATTTCATTCATTTTACATGTTTTAGTCCCACCAAATCATTTTTTTCGAAAAGAAATTGATCAATGATAAATAGGGACGTTTCCAACAAGTTAATGATGACCTCACAAGAATTTAGTTTATTGGTTTCGGTTGAATATTAGGGAGTTGTTCGATAATATATGTACATTTGCCAATTCTCAAAAAAGAGTTTCGCTACATTCTTCAATCTATCATGTCTCTGCTTTATTCATGATATATTGTTCATATTGAAATGAAGCATATTGAAAATCATTTTTACTCCAGGGAAATCCCCCTGGAGTGACCCAAAAACTTTGGTTCTCTAACACAGAGTAAATCTGGTCAGAAGCCCAAGCGTACCTTGAGATACTGGGTATAAACCAACTATGAAGGCGAAGTGTGACCCCTTGAAACAGAGGTTAGGCGCACCCCAGACGGGTTTGATTAGATAGGATAAACGCGTTCTTTCATTCAATTTGCATGTTTTAGTCCCACCAAATCATTTTTTCGAAAAGAAATTGATCAATTATAAATAGGGACGTTTCCAACAAGTTTATTCTGACCTCACAAGAATTTAGTTTATTGGTTTCGGTTGAATATTAGGGAGTTGTTCGATAAAATATGTACATTTGCCAATTCTCAATAAAGAGTTTCGCTACATTCTTCAATCTATCATGTCTCTGCTTTATTCATGATATATTGTTCATATTGAAATGAAGCATATTGAAAATCATTCTTACTCCAGGGAAATCCCCCTGGAGTGGCCCAAAAACTTTGGTTCTCTAACACAGAGTAAATCTGGTCAGAAGCCCAAGCGTACCTTGAGATACTGGGTATAAACCAACTATGAAGGCGAAGTGTGACCCCTTGAAACAGCGGTTAGGCGAACCCCAGACGGGTTTGATTAGATAGGATAAAGAGGCGAAGATAGGGAGTCTATTTTTCATTATTGTATTATTTCATACAAATTACCTGTAATCGCAGAGAATCAAGTAAAAAGTTGTAATCGTTGATCCTAATTCTACTAATAACTCTCAATAAATACAAATTTATTCTAAATACATTATTTATTTCATTCATTTTACATGTGTTAGTCCCACCAAATCATTTTTTTCGAAAAGAAATTGATCAATGATAAATAGGGACGTTTCCAACAAGTTCATGATGACCTCACAAGAATTTAGTTTATTGGTTTCGGTTGAATATTAGGGAGTTGTTCGATAATATATGTACATTTGCCAATTCTCAATAAAGAGTTTCGCTACATTCTTCAATCTATCATGTCTCTGCTTTATTCATGATATATTGTTCATATTGAAATGAAGCATATTGAAAATCATTTTTACTCCAGGGAAATCCCCCTGGAGTGGCCCAAAAACTTTGGTTCTCTAACACAGAGTAAATCTGGTCAGAAGCCCAAGCGTACCTTGAGATACTGGGTATAAACCAACTATGAAGGCGAAGTGTGACCCCTTGAAACAGCGGTTAGGCGCACCCCAGACGGGTTTGATTAGATAGGATAAAGAGGCGAAGATAGGGAGTCTATTTTTCAATATTGTATTATTTCATACAAATTACCTGTAATCGCAGAGAATCAAGTAAAAAGTTGTAATCGTTGATCCTAATTCTACTAATAACTCTGAATAAATACAAATTTATTCTAAATACATTATTTATTTCATTCATTTTACATGTTTTAGTCCCACCAAATCAATTTTTTCGAAAAGAAATTGATCAATGATAAATAGGGACGTTTCCAACAAGTTCATGATGACCTCACAAGAATTTAGTTTATTGGTTTCGGTTGAATATTAGGGAGTTGTTCGATAATATATGTACATTTGCCAATTCTCAATAAAGAGTTTCGCTACATTCTTCAATCTATCATGTCTCTGCTTTATTCATGATATATTGTTCATATTGAAATGAAGCATATTGAAAATCTTTTTTTACTCCCGGGAAATCCCCCTGGAGTGGCCCAAAAACTTTGGTTCTCTAACACAGAGTAAATCTGGTCAGAAGCCCAAGCGTACCTTGAGATACTGGGTATAAACCAACTATGAAGGCGAAGTGTGACCCCTTGAAACAGAGGTTAGGCGCACCCCAGACGGGTTTGATTAGATAGGATAAACGCGTTCTTTCATTCAATTTGCATGTTTTAGTCCCACCAAATCATTTTTTCGAAAAGAAATTGATCAATTATAAATAGGGACGTTTCCAACAAGTTTATTCTGACCTCACAAGAATTTAGTTTATTGGTTTCGGTTGAATATTAGGGAGTTGTTCGATAAAATATGTACATTTGCCAATTCTCAATAAAGAGTTTCGCTACATTCTTCAATCTATCATGTCTCTGCTTTATTCATGATATATTGTTCATATTGAAATGAAGCATATTGAAAATCATTCTTACTCCAGGGAAATCCCCCTGGAGTGGCCCAAAAACTTTGGTTCTCTAACACAGAGTAAATCTGGTCAGAAGCCCAAGCGTACCTTGAGATACTGGGTATAAACCAACTATGAAGGCGAAGTGTGACCCCTTGAAACAGCGGTTAGGCGAACCCCAGACGGGTTTGATTAGATAGGATAAAGAGGCGAAGATAGGGAGTCTATTTTTCATTATTGTATTATTTCATACAAATTACCTGTAATCGCAGAGAATCAAGTAAAAAGTTGTAATCGTTGATCCTAATTCTACTAATAACTCTCAATAAATACAAATTTATTCTAAATACATTATTTATTTCATTCATTTTACATGTTTTAGTCCCACCAAATCATTTTTTTCGAAAAGAAATTGATCAATGATAAATAGGGACGTTTCCAACAAGTTCATGATGACCTCACAAGAATTTAGTTTATTGGTTTCGGTTGAATATTAGGGAGTTGTTCGATAATATATGTACATTTGCCAATTCTCAATAAAGAGTTTCGCTACATTCTTCAATCTATCATGTCTCTGCTTTATTCATGATATATTGTTCATATTGAAATGAAGCATATTGAAAATCATTTTTACTCCAGGGAAATCCCCCTGGAGTGGCCCAAAAACTTTGGTTCTCTAACACAGAGTAAATCTGGTCAGAAGCCCAAGCGTACCTTGAGATACTGGGTATAAACCAACTATGAAGGCGAAGTGTGACCCCTTGAAACAGCGGTTAGGCGCACCCCAGACGGGTTTGATTAGATAGGATAAAGAGGCGAAGATAGGGAGTCTATTTTTCAATATTGTATTATTTCATACAAATTACCTGTAATCGCAGAGAATCAAGTAAAAAGTTGTAATCGTTGATCCTAATTCTACTAATAACTCTGAATAAATACAAATTTATTCTAAATACATTATTTATTTCATTCATTTTACATGTTTTAGTCCCACCAAATCATTTTTTTTCGAAAAGAAATTGATCAATGATAAATAGGGACGTTTCCAACAAGTTCATGATGACCTCACAAGAATTTAGTTTATTGGTTTCGGTTGAATATTAGGGAGTTGTTCGATAATATATGTACATTTGCCAATTCTCAATAAAGAGTTTCGCTACATTCTTCAATCTATCATGTCTCTGCTTTATTCATGATATATTGTTCATATTGAAATGAAGCATATTGAAAATCTTTTTTTACTCCCGGGAAATCCCCCTGGAGTGGCCCAAAAACTTTGGTTCTCTAACACAGAGTAAATCTGGTCAGAAGCCCAAGCGTACCTTGAGATACTGGGTATAAACCAACTATGAAGGCGAAGTGTGACCCCTTGAAACAGCGGTTAGGCGCACCCCAGACGGGTTTGATTAGATAGGATAAACGCGTTCTTTCATTCATTTTACATGTTTTAGTCCCACCAAATCATTTTTTTCGAAAAGAAATTGATCAATTATAAATAGGGACGTTTCCAACAAGTTTATTCTGACCTCACAAGAATTTAGTTTATTGGTTTCGGTTGAATATTAGGGAGTTGTTCGATAATATATGTACATTTGCCAATTCTCAATAAAGAGTTTCGCTACATTCTTCAATCTATCATGTCTCTGCTTTATTCATGATATATTGTTCATATTGAAATGAAGCATATTGAAAATCTTTTTTTACTCCCGGGAAATCCCCCTGGAGTGGCCCAAAAACTTTGGTTCTCTAACACAGAGTAAATCTGGTCAGAAGCCCAAGCGTACCTTGAGATACTGGGTATAAACCAACTATGAAGGCGAAGTGTGACCCCTTGAAACAGCGGTTAGGCGCACCCCAGACGGGTTTGATTAGATAGGATAAACGCGTTCTTTCATTCATTTTACATGTTTTAGTCCCACCAATTCATTTTTTTCGAAAAGAAATTGATCAATTATAAATAGGGACGTTTCCAACAAGTTTATTCTGACCTCACAAGAATTTAGTTTATTGGTTTCGGTTGAATATTAGGGAGTTGTTCGATAATATATGTACATTTGCCAATTCTCAATAAAGAGTTTCGCTACATTCTTCAATCTATCATGTCTCTGCTTTATTCATGATATATTTGTTCATATTGAAATGAAGCATATTGAAAATCTTTTTTTACTCCCGGGAAATCCCCCAGGAGTGGCCCAAAAACTTTGGTTCTCTAACACAGAGTAAATCTGGTCAGAAGCCCAAGCGTACCTTGAGATACTGGGTATAAACCAACTATGAAGGCGAAGTGTGACCCCTTGAAACAGCGGTTAGGCGCACCCCAGACGGGTTTGATTAGATAGGATAAACGCGTTCTTTCATTCATTTTACATGTTTTAGTCCCACCAAATCATTTTTTTCGAAAAGAAATTGATCAATGATAAATAGGGACGTTTCCAACAAGTTCATGATGACCTCACAAGAATTTAGTTTATTGGTTTCGGTTGAATATTAGGGAGTTGTTTGATAATATAGGTACATTTGCCAATTCTCAATAAAGGGTTTCGCTACATTCTTCAATCTATCATGTCTCTGCTTTATTCATGATATATTGTTCATATTGAAATGAAGCATATTGAAAATCATTTTTACTCCCGGGAAATCCCCCTGGAGTGGCCCAAAAACTTTGGTTCTCTAACACAGAGTAAATCTGGTCAGAAGCCCAAGCGTACCTTGAGATACTGGGTATAAACCAACTATGAAGGCGAAGTGTGACCCCTTGAAACAGCGGTTAGGCGCACCCCAGACGGGTTTGATTAGATAGGATAAACGCGTTCTTTCATTCAATTTGCATGTTTTAGTCCCACCAAATCATTTTTTTCGAAAAGAAATTGATCAATTATAAATAGGGACGTTTCCAACAAGTTTATTCTGACCTCACAAGAATTTAGTTTATTGGTTTCGGTTGAATATTAGGGAGTTGTTCGATAATATATGTACATTTGCCAATTCTCAATAAAGAGTTTCGCTACATTCTTCAATCTATCATGTCTCTGCTTTATTCATGATATATTGTTCATATTGAAATGAAGCATATTGAAAATCATTCTTACTCCAGGGAAATCCCCCTGGAGTGGCCCAAAAACTTTGGTTCTCTAACACAGAGTAAATCTGGTCAGAAGCCCAAGCGTACCTTGAGATACTGGGTATAAACCAACTATGAAGGCGAAGTGTGACCCCTTGAAACAGCGGTTAGGCGAACCCCAGACGGGTTTGATTAGATAGGATAAAGAGGCGAAGATAGGGAGTCTATTTTTCATTATTGTATTATTTCATACAAATTACCTGTAATCGCAGAGAATCAAGTAAAAAGTTGTAATCGTTGATCCTAATTCTACTAATAACTCTCAATAAATACAAATTTATTCTAAATACATTATTTATTTCATTCATTTTACATGTTTTAGTCCCACCAAATCATTTTTTTCGAAAAGAAATTGATCAATGATAAATAGGGACGTTTCCAACAAGTTCATGATGACCTCACAAGAATTTAGTTTATTGGTTTCGGTTGAATATTAGGGAGTTGTTCGATAATATATGTACATTTGCCAATTCTCAATAAAGAGTTTCGCTACATTCTTCAATCTATCATGTCTCTGCTTTATTCATGATATATTGTTCATATTGAAATGAAGCATATTGAAAATCATTTTTACTCCAGGGAAATCCCCCTGGAGTGGCCCAAAAACTTTGGTTCTCTAACACAGAGTAAATCTGGTCAGAAGCCCAAGCGTACCTTGAGATAGTGGGTATAAACCAACTATGAAGGCGAAGTGTGACCCCTTGAAACAGCGGTTAGGCGCACCCCAGACGGGTTTGATTAGATAGGATAAAGAGGCGAAGATAGGGAGTCTATTTTTCAATATTGTATTATTTCATACAAATTACCTGTAATCGCAGAGAATCAAGTAAAAAGTTGTAATCGTTGATCCTAATTCTACTAATAACTCTGAATAAATACAAATTTATTCTAAATACATTATTTATTTCATTCATTTTACATGTTTTAGTCCCACCAAATCATTTTTTTCGAAAAGAAATTGATCAATGATAAATAGGGACGTTTCCAACAAGTTCATGATGACCTCACAAGAATTTAGTTTATTGGTTTCGGTTGAATATTAGGGAGTTGTTCGATAATATATGTACATTTGCCAATTCTCAATAAAGAGTTTCGCTACATTCTTCAATCTATCATGTCTCTGCTTTATTCATGATATATTGTTCATATTGAAATGAAGCATATTGAAAATCTTTTTTTACTCCCGGGAAATCCCCCTGGAGTGGCCCAAAAACTTTGGTTCTCTAACACAGAGTAAATCTGGTCAGAAGCCCAAGCGTACCTTGAGATACTGGGTATAAACCAACTATGAAGGCGAAGTGTGACCCCTTGAAACAGCGGTTAGGCGCACCCCAGACGGGTTTGATTAGATAGGATAAACGCGTTCTTTCATTCATTTTACATGTTTTAGTCCCACCAAATCATTTTTTTCGAAAAGAAATTGATCAATTATAAATAGGGACGTTTCCAACAAGTTTATTCTGACCTCACAAGAATTTAGTTTATTGGTTTCGGTTGAATATTAGGGAGTTGTTCGATAATATATGTACATTTGCCAATTCTCAATAAAGAGTTTCGCTACATTCTTCAATCTATCATGTCTCTGCTTTATTCATGATATATTGTTCATATTGAAATGAAGCATATTGAAAATCTTTTTTTACTCCCGGGAAATCCCCCTGGAGTGGCCCAAAAACTTTGGTTCTCTAACACAGAGTAAATCTGGTCAGAAGCCCAAGCGTACCTTGAGATACTGGGTATAAACCAACTATGAAGGCGAAGTGTGACCCCTTGAAACAGCGGTTAGGCGCACCCCAGACGGGTTTGATTAGATAGGATAAACGCGTTCTTTCATTCATTTTACATGTTTTAGTCCCACCAAATCATTTTTTTCGAAAAGAAATTGATCAATTATAAATAGGGACGTTTCCAACAAGTTTATTCTGACCTCACAAGAATTTAGTTTATTGGTTTCGGTTGAATATTAGGGAGTTGTTCGATAATATATGTACATTTGCCAATTCTCAATAAAGAGTTTCGCTACATTCTTCAATCTATCATGTCTCTGCTTTATTCATGATATATTGTTCATATTGAAATGAAGCATATTGAAAATCTTTTTTTACTCCCGGGAAATCCCCCTGGAGTGGCCCAAAAACTTTGGTTCTCTAACACAGAGTAAATCTGGTCAGAAGCCCAAGCGTACCTTGAGATACTGGGTATAAACCAACTATGAAGGCGAAGTGTGACCCCTTGAAACAGCGGTTAGGCGCACCCCAGACGGGTTTGATTAGATAGGATAAACGCGTTCTTTCATTCATTTTACATGTTTTAGTCCCACCAAATCATTTTTTTCGAAAAGAAATTGATCAATTATAAATAGGGACGTTTCCAACAAGTTTATTCTGACCTCACAAGAATTTAGTTTATTGGTTTCGGTTGAATATTAGGGAGTTGTTCGATAATATATGTACATTTGCCAATTCTCAATAAAGAGTTTCGCTACATTCTTCAATCTATCATGTCTCTGCTTTATTCATGATTTATTGTTCATATTGAAATGAAGCATATTGAAAATCATTTTTACTCCCGGGAAATCCCCCTGGAGTGGCCCAAAAACTTTGGTTCTCTAACACAGAGTAAATCTGGTCAGAAGCCCAAGCGTACCTTGAGATACTGGGTATAAACCAACTATGAAGGCGAAGTGTGACCCCTTGAAACAGCGGCTTTGTAATACGGTTCGAGCCATCCCCGTCAGCTCGCTGTGCGATGAAAATGAACCGAGTTATGATCATTTTCAGGGTAGACCACAAAAAATCTATAATCTGCGATTTTGGCCCAATCAAGTAGCTAGGCCTTCACATGATCCCCAACCACATCTACCAAAGGACTTTCATCGAAATCGGAGGTAAAAAATTTTCCTAGTGGCAGAAAGGTCCGATTTTGCTGCACTTTATCTCACCGATTTGGATGAAACTTGTTTGATTGGTCATAATGAGGGAATGGAGAAGGCGCAGGCACTTGTTCTCGCCAAATTTGCATTTTTATCGATTTTTTGATCTACCACTTTGGGGAGCCATATCTCACTCAAATTTTGACCCAGAGTGAGATTTTTTTTTCAATCGACTCAAAATGAACTAATCTAAACATTACTCAACAAAGGATACGTGCGAAAACGCCATCTTCTACCTGTTTTCTTCGAAAAAAGATTTTTTGGTACATTATGCTAATTTTCTCAAAATTTTTCCACAAAGGATACGATTTTTATTCGCTATTCTGATTCCCCATATTCGAATTGTGGTTGGAACATATTTCATCGGTCATAATTCGCGGCACCCGATACCGATCCTTAGAGGGGAGGAGGACGATCCCCCGGACTTGTGTTATTTTCATTCAAAATACATTTCGTATCTCACATCTGTTCATTTTCATGCAAATTCGCTATGATGGTATACTAATCGAAAACGGTTAAATTTAATGACGTGTACCACTAAGTCATTTTTGTAGAGCTCGTTGAGAGCTTTCGATTAGTATACCATCATAGCGAATTTGCATGAAAATGAACAGATGTGAGATACGAAATGTATTTTGAATGAAAATAACACAAGTCGGGGGATCGGCCTCCTCCCCTCTAAGGATAGGTATCGGGTGCCGCGAATTATGACCGATGAAATATGTTCCCACCACAATTCGAATATGGGGAATCGGAATAGCGAATAAAAATCGTATCCTTTGTGGAAAAATTTTGAGAAAATTAGCATAATGTACCGAAAAAATCAGTTTTTCGAAGAAAACAGGTAGAAGATGGCGTTTTCGCACGTATACGAGAGCATGTCTGAGGGAATTGACATTCTGACCGGGGGTGGTGACATAGCGAAAAATAAATATTTTTGTTTGATGTGGAATAAAATAGTACACTACCAGGTGACCTCAGCAACACATATGAGAAAGTTTGATTTTGTGTCTGAAGGTTATTGTAAGCGAAAATGTTCATTTGGTCGAAAAAAATATTTTGGTTCCCAAGCATCCGATCGACTCGGGAGTGGTACCAATCGATTCCTCGAGCGAATACAAGCAACTTTTACTCTGATTGCTTTTTAGTCAGGACTTCGAAGAATCGAGTTATTACGAAAACAAACTTTTGAACGTTAATTTCTATGCGACGGTTCTCTAGGAGGAAGAAATTAAATTTGCTTAAATCGTTCTACACTTAATTACCTACCTTATATTTAAATATGAAGGCAAACAAACCTGGTCAAATTTGGTTACGAAAGCAAAATATGACAGTAACTCGGTAAAACGTCACTTCACGATCCTTAGTGCGCTTGTCATACTGTAGACACCAGTCTCTTTTCACGGCTCTATGCCCGGACTTCCCTTATAGGTTTAATTTATTACGTTTTTACATGTTTTTTTACTTAAAATTAAAACACACAATAGGGGGAAAACATTTAAAAAACAGAATAAATTGAGCAAAAATAAACCAATTAATGGGGCCGGGTATAGAGCCGTGAATAAGACAATATGCTCTGGCGTTTGAATCCATGCATGATTCAAGTAAAATTCGTACAATTAATGACATGATCTAGCATGGAAAATACTCGAATCATGCATGTTTTATCCGTGATCATGCGTGGATTTTGAGACTCCATGCAAGATCACGGAAAATCTATACACGATCACGAAGAATCCTTGTATGATATCGAACCGTGGATATCCCATGTATGATCATGCATTTAATATCGAATCATGCATGATTATACTCGTATCCGTGATCATGCATGGATTTCAACACCAGAGTGACAAGGCACCAAAATAATATCGTGAAGTAGTCTTAGACTGAGACACTGTCATATTTTGCGTTCAAATACAAACTTGACCTCTTTTGTTGGTCTTCATATTTTAATATAAGGTTTGGTATTAGATGTAGAACGATTTAAGCATATTTATTTTCTTCCTTTTTTAAAAAGGTACTATAGCAATTGGTGCCCTGTCATATTTTCTTATTCACGGCTCTATACCAGGCACCATTAATTGGTTTATTCTTGCTCAATTTATTCCGTTTTTAAATGTTTTCCCCCTATTGAGTGTTTTAATTTTAAGTAAAAAAACATGTAAAAACGAAATAAATTAAACATATAGGGGGAGTCCGGGCATAGAGCCGTGAAAAGAGACTGGTGTCTACAGTATGACAAGCGCACTAAGGATCGTGAAGTGACTTTTTTACCGAGTTCTTGTCATATTTTGCTTTCGTAACCAAATTTGACCAGGTTTGTTTGCCTTCATATTTAAATATAAGGTAGGTAATTAAGTGTAGAACGATTTAAGCAAATTTAATTTCTTCCTCCTAGAGAACCGTCGCATAGAAATTAACGTTCAAAAGTTTGTTTTCGTAATAACTCGATTCTTCGAAGTCCTGACTAAAAAGCGATCGGAGTAAAAGTTGCTTGTATTCGCTCGAGGAATCGATTGGTACCACTCCCGAGTCGATCGGATGCTTGGGAACCGAAATAATTTTTTCGACCAAATGAACATTTTCGCTTACAGTAACCTTCAGACACAAAATCAAACTTTCTCATATGTGTGGCTGAGGTCACCTGGCAGTGTACTATTTTATTCCACATCAAACAAAAATATTTATTTTTCGCTATGTCACCTCATATGTGAGTTCCCTCAGACAGGCTCTCATACTTTGTTGAGTAATTTTTAGATTAGTTCATTTCGAGTCGATTGAAAAAAATTTCTCACTCTGGGTCAAAATTTGAGTGAGATATGGCTCCCCCATTCTTGTTTGCGTCAGTCATCTTTAGCGGTCGCCCGTTCATTTTGCTCTGCGCATCAAGAATCCCTGCCAAGCCGGATTGGGTCACCGTGGCAGTGAGACCCAATCATGGGAAGCCAACTTCTTCGGTCAACCCCAAACTGCTTGTCGATCTTCTCAGACTCAAGATTTGTTAAATCGGAAGACGTGCATATGAAGACCAACGTCAGTGTTCTGTGTCTGTCGGAAGTAAGAAGAGCTTTTTCCCCCATGCACATCAGAGTCCTACTCTTGATAAATGTGTCTTAAATCAAAAAAAAATCAAATGGCTCCCCAAAGTGGTAGATCAAAAAATCGATAAAAATGCAAATTTGGCGAAAACAAGTGCCTAGGCCTTGTCAATTCCCTCATTATGATCAATCAAACAAGTTTCATCCAAATCAGTGAGATAAATTTTAAAACGGTCGAAAAAGGATCTCATTTTCCTACGTTTTTAGAAGAGATCCGTGTTAACTAGGGAATGGTTTTTGTGATGCATGAAATTACGGTTAGTGACCTACATAGCGATAATCAGCATGGTCGATTTAGTAAGAATCAACTGTCAAAAGCTGCAGTTGATCGATTTTTTTAACGAAACCCCGTCGCATATCCGCCTCACGAAAGACAGCCAAAAAAATGCATTTTTGTATGTTTTTCCACTTTTTGCACACGAGTTCGATTCTCCAGACAGCATTTTATGTCTGCACGGTAATTCCAGCAATAAATTGCTGTTTCAATGGAAATCAAGTCCAAAAAATCTACTTTGGCTGTCTTTCGTGCGGCGGATATGCGACGGGTTTCGTTAAAAGAATCGATCAACTGCAGCTTTTGAAAGTTGATTCTAACTAAGTCGACCATGCTGATTATCGCTATGTAAGTCACTAACCGTAATTTCATGCATCACAAAAACCATTCCCTAGTAAGTAACTATATTCTCTTGGGAGAATACATGCATCTGACTGTATCTCATTGGTTCCCTTGCACGGCATCTGTCCATCCCTTATGACCTTAGGAACCTTGTCGATTAAGGTCTGTTTAGGGTTAAGTTAAGGTCGCTAGATTCCACGGCGTACTAAGTATGCACACCAAAGTGAGAGAGTAGTCAGCGGCACTACGAGAGAGATGACAACTAATTCACTCGAACTTTGTGAAGCGAACGCAATCTGCACGGATTTGCGTCAATAGAAGGAGACAGGCGCAGTTCCGATGATGAAACCTCTGTCTACAAGTCAATCTTTGATCTTTAATCTCTGATATACAGTCTATTACTCCGATCTTTACGTTTGATATAGTTGATCTTTGATTTGTGATCTTTCACTTTCTAGTGCATTTGTAAAATCCTCATCGATTGATCAATTTCAACACGCTATCCATTTTCTCGGATCTATATCCCATCGCTCTCCCTCCAGAATCTCTCCCTCTCCCTCTCCATCTCTCCAACTACCTTTCTCCCTCTCCTTTTCCATCCTTGTATTGGAACACGTCTCTTTCTCTATACAGATGTGTGATCTGAACATCATCAGGGAAAGGGAGAGGGAGAGATTCTGGAGGGAGAGGGAGAGATTCTGGAGGGAGAGGGAGAGATTTTAGAGGGAGATGGAGAGAAAGGGAGAGGAAGTGATTCTAGAGGGAGAGGGAGAGGTAGAGTATCAAGCGGGGATATAAATGAATGAATTAAACGCTAGAGATATTCGATAGATGTAGTAGCTTCACGTCTTCTCTCTGACTCTCTTGGCGCTCTCTTCAATCGCCATACTCTCTCAAACTGACTGAGTTCCGGGCTAATTTTAAAATCCCCGCTCTGACAATTCTCTCTCGCTTTCTTTGTATGCTAGAGAGCCTTGCCAGAGCGGTGAGTAAGATTAGCTCGGGTTATGCCTTTAAAAATGTTCAAAAGTGCAGATAAGTGCGTAGAAAATTCCATTCATATTGATTGCATTTTGCACACAGCCGCCATTCGAAAATCCCCCCTTATAATTCGTTATGTTTTTCGTTCCAATACTGCCAGTCTGACAATGAGAATACAGGGGAAGAGAACGAGAGAGCAAAGGAAAGTGAAGAGAGAACAGAGAAGGAAGACCTATCAATCAATCAGTGAATCAATACTCGACACTAGACAGTAGATCAATAGACTCGACTCCATCTTGTTCGATATCTCCTTGAGTGCACGTGCACTCAGTTGGACGACTCTAGGAACAGGGTAGATCTCTCCTTTCTTTCCTTCTAGAACATCAAGATCGATCGCGTGAGCGCGCGTGCGCGCTCCTTGGGAATGCGCATATAAGGCAACATATTCAGTCTGGTTGTCATTCTTCGTCTCATCCCATCGGCTCCTCTCCATCCCCTAGGATCTATCCACACCCGTCTCCCTCTCTCAACTGCAACTACGATGAACGTCACGATCCCTCTCAACTACCGGACTCATGCGGCGTCACCATTCATCTATCATAGGACACGTCTCTGAGGTACCGTATCCCACCCCACATTGTCGTATCGATCTTTCTGTTACTGTGCTCGCTCCATATCTTATCCTTCGCATCCGCTGTCTTATTGTACTGTCTTACGGTATCTACCGCCCGCTGTTTTACTGTAGTGTCTTACTGTACTTACCGCCCTCTGTTTTACTGTTGTTTACGGTGGTTTTTTGGTTGATCAATATTGTAGTCTGCCTCAAATATCGCCTATTGCACGCTCAGGGCACGTGCGCACGCTAGTCGATAGTAGGAATAGGGTAGATCACTCACTGGTTCCTTCTAGAACTTCTTATCGATTGGTTAGCATTGTCAACCTTGTCTTCTTTTTTCGCCTCTTCCTCTGTTACCGTACACTACTCTTAACGTATGTTCTAACCGTTTAAATCTGTCCGTATGTTCGGGGAAGGTATATTGACGTGGCTTTTTTCGTAGATCACTATTATTCGCGATCTATTTCCGTTTATTGTTTCTATTTCTCGTTAGTTAGTTAGTTAACAACAAACCGGGCGTGATCAAATGTGACCGCTGCTTGACTTTACGATCTTTCTGATGCTGTGCGTTCCACGCCATTTTGTGTATTCGCTGTCTTGATGTAGTCGTACGGTATCTACCGCCCTCTGTCTTACTGTAGTGTATGGATGTCGATTGTGTTTGGTTGATCACTAGAGTATTCTACTTCACATATCGCCTAGCACACGCTCACTTAACGTGCGCATGCGAGTCGATAGGAATAGGGTAGATCACTCGTTTCTTCTAGAACTTCTTATCGAGTGGTTATCTTTGCCTTCTCGTTCCGTCTCTTCCTCTATTACCTTAAAGTATATTACCGTATATCGCAATGTACAGTACACTTCTCTTACCGTATGTCGTTCTAACCGTATCCATATTGCCGTATGCTCGGGGAAGGTATATTGACGTGGCGTTTGGGTAGATCACTATTATTCGCGGTCGATTTTCCGTATATTGATTCGTTCCCATTCTCGTTAGTTAGTTAATTGGATAGTTTATGAATGCGTCAAGATTTTGTCGTTCATGCAATGTACCCATCGTGTCGTATCGCAGTTCTTGTCCCCTTTCTTACGGTTCCACAGCCCGGAATGTCCGTTCGTGGGGTTCTCCCGGTAGCGAGCAATTTAAACGGCTCACCGGGTTTACTCTATGTACGGCTGGGTATGCGTGGATAGTGTAGCATATTATGTGTTAGCTCCGCTAACCTCTACAGTAGACGTCTTTCCTACTGTAGCACGCCGTACACTTACCATAATGCGCTCCCTTTAGTACGGTATCGTGGATATGTATTCGGTAGATCAATTGATTTCCGAATTGATTGGATGTATTGAGTGCACGAGACGATACAAACAAATTGACAAGATCAATCGATATTTGTACATAGAGATGCAGAGAGAGATGATAAACAGTATCGATTAGAACGGTTCCGCCATCATTATCATCCTTCTTTAAAGGTGGAGACCCGCGAATGTTCATTCAAATCTCTTGTACCTAGCTTATGCAAATGTAAAGTGATATACGAGAAGAGTAAGTTACCGCTCGTCAATCCCTTAGCGCAGTGGTAACACTTCTGTCTAGATAGCGCATGGCCGTGAGTTCGAATCCTATTGCCGAACTTTCCTATTTTCAAAAAGCGCGCCTTTGCCTGCGATAGCAAGCATGATTCATTCATTTTTCTAGCAATCAATAAGCAGAATTAGCGTTAAATAAATGGTTTACTGTATGTAAAATAACTTTTGCTAACTTTCTGTCTTTACAGTTTGTTCACGAAAATATTCGCGGGAGTCCACCTTTAACTGCGTGAAATGGATTGGTGAGAGAGAGAGGTTATCTTTGATCTTTACTCTGTTGTTTACTTTCTCTTCATACCGTATTGATCTTTGAGAACATTCCTCGTTCTTATTTCCTGTCTAAATTGTTCAAGTTCTTTTCAGATCATGCAACCCTTTCGTACTCGATTGTCCATGAACGATGATCAACCGCATGTACGAACGAATCCTGACGCCGCGCCCATGAACATCGGGAAACTATTTGCGGGCAAACGTGACGTCACAAGCGTAAGAGGGAGGATCTCTGGCAAACGCCTTCGCCTACGGTTGCGATGTCACGCTTGCCGGCAAACGGTTTGTCACCATTCATGGATTCGTACTCTGTATTCTTGATCTGTCGGCCGAAGAAGTCTCCAATGGATCGACGTCTGCAGAGGTATCCATGATTCTTTGTCGACAAACGTCACGTCACCATTGGACCGAAAATCTTCTCTATCTGGTCTAGTGGCGTCATGTTCGTAGACTTTGAGGTTTGCCAAGGTTCATGAAAGCTTTCACGAGGAAACTCATTTCAAAGTTCAAAATTGATCTGAAAGTTTTCACGAAACGGAAACTCAGTTCAAAGTTCAAAGTTCAATGAACACTGCTGCTCTCGTTGTTTTCGACCAAAGAGTAGAAATATGATATCGTTATCAGATGTAAAATCTTTGAATCTATTATTTATATTCTCTCCTTTTACAGGCAAACTCATTGTTTCTTCGTCACGCTCGATCAAGACCTTCGATGATCGTCATCGATGACGAAATCTTCGATGATTGATCTTCGTCTTTCTTGATCTTTGATCTTCGGCGTGAGAGGGCGAATCTGGTTGACGGACGTCAGAAGGTGGATGGCAACGTTGGAGTGCGACGAACATCTCTTGGAAGATCTCTTCGGATACTTCACTCGCAGACTGCTTTCTCAAATGAATAAAGAATTTGGGAAGTGTTGTTTGCAAGCGGTGTCCAAGCCCGCGAAGTTAAATGGGCGGAGTCAGAATCACTATATTAGTAGTGGATTAATCAGAAATGGGCGGAGCTACTTATCGTTATATAAGAACAAACTAAATTTAATTCCAAAATTACCATAAACATATTACATGCAGCTTTTCGTAGTAGTGTTTTTTTTTTCAATGCGCGTTAATATTTATAGATGGAAGGGCAGAAACAGTAACAGATGATTACTGTATTATGCTAAAACTACAAAAAAGTGAAATTACTTCAATGTTATTCCACATACATAATGTATTTGCATTCAAACATTTTGTGCTCGATGAAACGCCCTTGGGGTGTACAATAAATAAAAATAAGTAAATACAACAAAAATAAGATAAAGTTGGTAAACATTGCATACCTTAGAGATACTATGAAGAACACAGTTAGGTTTATTACTACAGTATCCCCAAGTAGCCATCATTTTTGTACCTTTTTAGTACACAAGTGTAGTCAAAATGGTATAAATTTTGTGGTTTATAACAATAATACAGATTGAGCAACTAACCGTAATATTAGAAATTATAAGTATACCGTGACTAAGATCAGACAGAGATAAGGATTACTGTAGTTATAGAATCTATCATGATCAGAATGTTATTAAGCGTCAATTGAAAACACTGCAAAATCGCAACAAATAATAATTTTTTTCGAAAATCTTGCGAAGATCTTGCATGCACTTTTATGTATTTCCCTAGCTTTTATATACTTCCCTAGTTCAATTAACCATTCTAATTTTTATCTCAGGTAGTGTAGTTAATTTATTACTGTCACTTAGAATCTTATCGTAAGATTTGAGCATCATACAGCTTTTGATCAACAAAATACATTTCTGCCTTTACTTTCGCATATATTGTGACTTTTTTATACGAAATCTGTGCCAAAAGAATTATTAGAACAAAATAGCATCTTTATTTTATCAAAATTATTATTTTTAAAATTTTTCATTTTTTCACATTTTTTGTCAGTGAAGTGATCCCCTCCCCCACCCTTCTCAACAGTGGTGGTAATTCAAGTGGTGCCTAAATTGGCCATGTACTTATCGTGTCATATGTACATGTGTGTACATATCAATACGCCTCATTATGCATTATATCCTCTCTCTGTGCATAAATCAACCAATAATTAATCTACTTCCGTTTTTTTCTCGATAATAATCAAAATATAAATTGTCAGAAGCTAATCCATAAAGAAAACTTTATCGTGTGGAAAATAATTCCAAAAAATTCCTGCAAGGTGCACCATGAAGTACTCTCATCGCCCGTTCAATATATGTTCTGCTCTGTTCGTCTGTTATATACGTAAATTTATGAGAATCGTTTGTATCATTGTATCCATTTCCATATTTAAAATGTTCCTGTTGCGCTCATGGGCGTAAATAGAACAAAATATCTACAGAGATTGCATCCGCAATGGTGCTGTGCCACAGTATTCTGGTCCAAGCCATTTTTCTTCCAAAGCAAGACAAAGGAGAGACCATTGTATTCGAGAGAGTTTGTATGTTGAGCGGTCGTTCTTGCTTTGAAAGTCATGAGAACGCTGTGGTGCTTGATAAGTTCATTGTACCATATATATTTACAGTTCATAAACACGAGGAATACATTGTACAGTAGGGGTATCAGGGGATCAGGGAAATGGGCGTGGCTTAGCTGTAAGTCAATTGGGGTTACAGTGGAAAGATTGATATGATCATATGAAATACGTGGTGGGGCAACAGAAACAGTTCAAATACACTGAGAGGGCTACAATACAAGTTGCGAATATGATTTACATACACTGAGAAACAGGTTGCTTATTGATTTAGGTGAAATGAATATTGATTGATTTAGGGGGCGGAGTTAGTATCACAGATATGGTATTCATTAGTACTATAAACATTAGTAATCTGGAGGAACATGACAATTGAGGAATAATAACGAATAAACACATACAAACAATCAATCATTGTACTCTACAAAACAAAGCCATAATATCGATTAGCTCATCAGATACCGTACCTATATCAGGCGACCTACGCTAGGTATATACCAGATGTACAGCTACTACCGTAATCACTGAGACGCGGCTACAGCAGCCGCCTTCTCCTTATAGTAGGCCGCCAGTATATCCCAAGCCGCGGGCGCCATGAATCCATCCGGCGGGGTCTTTCCATCGCGGGCAAGACCACGCATTTTGGTTCCCGAGATGAACTCAAAGTCCTCCTTGCGCGCCGGTTCGAACATCGCCATGCGGCCAGCCTAAATACAGAAATACTCATCAATCCATAATTAAAGTCACTTGTCGATCCACATCAGGGGATCGGATACCGTATACCGTACCTTCTTATCATAAGCAGCCACACGGAATGGAACGACGTTGAGATGAGACAGACCAGGAGCCATCGACAGGACCTTAAAAAAGATACAGTATTCCAGAAATACAAGCTAGTCTAGTGAAGCTACAGTAGTCTAGGTAGCGGTATCGATACGAAGCGCCCAAAACTACCGTAATCACCTTGGCTCCATGGGTGACTTCGTAGAGTGCGTCGCCGCTCTCGCTCGCCGGATCAGCAATACCGGCGGGATCTCTGAAATGAACCAATTAATGTCATATCATATATATCTGTTATCAAAAAAAACGTAGAGCAGCACTTGACAGATCAAAGATCAAAGATCAATCCACCGTACCTTCCGACAATGTAGGTGTGGACGCCGGCGGCCAATCGCGCTCTCGCGTGCCACTGAACCTCCGTCGGTCCAGCGTACATCATGGGCGACGGGAAGATCGACAGTACCTGCAACAACCTCGGCATGAGTGAGAGTGGTTAACCCCGTGCGGGTATTCCCAATAATGGGGGCGGGGCTCACCGTCCAATCCTCGCCCAGCAGACCGTCCTTGATGACCGCTTGGTGCTGACGCATTCGCACGTCGAGAGGAACGTCGTCGTCCTGGAATAGGTAGAGTATTTTTGTGTCCATCCATATTTAAATGCTCCATTTTTTGCTTACAAGGAGTCTCTTATGTCTTAAGGTGGCGAAAACTGACGATTTATAGCTTATGTGAAAGCCCTTTCTCTGTAGAATAAGAATATATGTTTATAAAATTCGGAAGAGCTCTGTACATGGATATAAAAAAATCCAAAGTTTGATCAATTTCTGCCTTGAAATTCCTGTGTAATGGCCGTTGAATTGCCGTACAATGATGGGCTACTTCTCCGCGCTCTCTCTTCGAGCTAGTGGTGGCGCAGTGGTAAAGATGTCGCTTACAATTTTTGCGCTGCGGGTTCGATCCCCACTAATGCGAGTTGTTTTGCAAGACTTTTACACTTATCTTTTTACGTTCTTTTTTAAAATTTCCCAATGTGCTTACTGATATAATTGAATCCAAAACTTTTTTTTCTGTGTTATGCATGATTTTAAAAAATAACGTAAAAAGACAAGTGTAAAAATCGTGCAAAACAAGACGCATCAGTGGGGATCAAACCCGCAGCGCAAAAATCGTAAGCGACATCCTTACCACTGCGCCACCACTAGCTCGGAGAGAGAGCGCGGAGAAGTAACCCATCATTGTACGGCAATTCAACGGCCATTACACAGGAATTTCAAGGCAGAAATTGCACAAACTTTGGATTTTTTTATATCCATGTACAGAGCTCTTCCGAATTTTTTAAACATACATTCTTATTCTACAGAGAAAGGGCTTTCACATAAGCTATAAATCGTCAGTTTTCGCCACCTTAAGACATAAGAGACTCCTTGTTAGTCCCACCGATTTTAATTTCCAGCGACAAAGGCTGCCCATATATGAGCAGCAAAACCGAGAGGAACAACAAAAATGTCCCAAACCCTGGTCCCACCACAATTTTTTTAAAGAAGTTACTCGTCTATCGAACATATTACTTTGTTTCTGTCATTTTCCCACAATTTTCGTCAAAAATAAATGTTAACAGAATATTCCAACCACAGTACCACAGATCTTGCCAGAGAACCACAGTTTATGAGTGCGCTCAAGTACAGTCAAGTGAAATTGCTTGAGCATGTTTATACCCGTACCGAACCCCAACGGTAGCCCCGCCGCATACCGTACCTTGGTCCATCCACCGAGAGGATGCAGCAGCAGGATCGGGTTACGGTACGTCTCGAGCAGCTTCTCGCGCGTCTCGCGCATCAGCAGCGCATGGCCATTGTGAATTGGGTTGCGGAGCTGGAAACAAATAAAGTCAGTTATCGATAGCCCACCATGGTACAGTATACCTGGAAGACAAAGACCGCGTCAGCGTTCTTGGCAGCGAGAATCTCGCGCAGTTCGAGGGGCGTCTTGCGGAAGTTGTCGAGTCCGTCGTCGAAGGTGATACGGTCGAGAACCTGTATCGATCGATTTCTTGATTGTAGATCGATAATAGTACCATGATACAGCAATCTACCTAATGCCATCTTATCAGTACCGTAACCCCTCAATACCTCAATGTCGCCTCCGATACAGTACTCTCCAGAGTGCAGAATCTGCGCGACGCCCGGATGACGCTCGTCTATCGATCCAAATTGCCGCGCGGCACGCTCAATCCTGCAACGACCGTGTTCGCAAAGAGGTATACGGTAGGTATCAATCAATCAATAAATCAATAGAGTACCTTCGGTGCTCAAAGATCTCTCCTCGTCTCAGGATGGCCAGACGACGTCCCTTGTAGGAGAGGGCGATAGCGTGGGGCACGCGGTTGTCTGCAATAGCTTGCTGTGGCTAGAGAGACAGAGAAAGGAGAAATACAATACCCCATACATCAAGGAATACATCATGTACGGTGTGGAAGATATTGAGACTCTTACTCATGGTCTATGGAATTTCGCACTGTTAGAGAGCGACAATGAGAAGAAGTGATTCACTTCCCACCATTCTTGGTATTTAGAGTGGCCGGGGTCAAGGTACCCGGGACCGGGGCGGTTTACGCCACGGGTTGGCTAGACGGCAAAACCTTACAATTATTATGCAGTGCGTGATCATGAACTACATGACTGAATGATATTTATGACAAAGAAATACTAATCCCAGTAAATACAGACTGCATATATGGAAATATTGAAACATATACCAACCAATTGATCAACAGCTACCCAATGACCAATCACAATAAAATAGCTCATTATCCACATTACCTCGGAAACCGATGACGACACCGTACACCCGGCATCACTATTACCGTATCCCATCCCTACAGTACGATATCGTAACCCGACCTCATCACTACCGTACCCCCTACCGTACCCTTTGCAGTAAGCTCCGCCTTCTTCTCGCCATCGATAGTAAGTACGATGGGGACCGACTGATTGATGGTACCGTCCATGGGGAAGCTGTCCTCGTCAGCGCCCGCGTCCGGATCCACTTCGCCGGGGAATAGACATCTGAAAAAGCCGGATTGGTAAACGTCGTCATCGTACACCACACACAAAACTCACTTTCTGTTCAGGTCGAGCAGTTGGCCAAAGTGGAGCGCTTGCAGGTACTGGCGCTCGCGCATAAATCCGTACAGTGGTGTGGCCCAGCCCTCGGCGAGCACCTGAGGAGTACGGTAGATACACCACAATTACCGTATACCAATAGAGTACGGTAGCTACACCACAATTACCGTATACCAATAGAGTACGGTAGATACACCACAATTACCGTATACCAATAGAGTACAGTAGATACACCACAATTACAATATACACCAATACTATCTAGAGTACTTCAATCAATATCAATCAATAATCAAGATGAATACCTGAAGCCATTGGAGTTCAACTTCGTTGAGATCCACGCAGTGTGGCAGGGCGGCAATCTCGGCCTCGAGGTCGGTGCGTGCAGACTCGGCGACGAATAGCTCGCGCACCACCGGTCCGTAGAGATCGTGAATAGCCTGCAAGGACCCAGAGTGGATTGGGAAATGTCGTCCTACTGCACCACACACACAGACTCTGCTACAGCAAGAGCTATTGCGATACGTCGACTTGCCACACCATAAATGTACCGCATACCTTCTCGGGGAGAATGCCCTTGTCAGCCAGGAATTGCAGCACGGCTTGCACGCAATCCTCCTTGCTGTCGCTGCCAGAGTGCAGGACGAGGTCGGCCTGAACAATCATCGTGATTCAGAGAGATCAAAGATCAAAGATCAATCAAGTACCTTGAGTGGTGGTTCGTAAGCAGAGTCAATGCCGGTCATGCCCTGCACCTGGCCAGCTCGCGCCTTCTTGTACAGCACTGCAACGACGAGATGTAAATGCTAAACTACCCTAACCCGGGGCATTTAAAGGGGAAAACATAGTAAGTTAAATTTAGGGATGACATGGAGAATTTGCAGGATCCCATGACACATTTTTTTCTCAAAATAGTGATTCATAGACTATAAAGATCAGAATTAATTCGACAATGCAAATTGATATTCCTCGCACAGGTCTTGCATCTTACATCCTGGTTATAGCGCCAACTTAGTCAACTCACTTTTGGGATCGCGGCTCTCGCACACCTCAAGAGGCGCGTCCACGTGCACCTCGAAGAACGGTAGATTGTCCTGAAAAATCAATCAATCGATAATGATCAATACTTGATCTGCTACAGTATCCTACCGTATCATGAATACGCCGGGCCTCATCGCGATCCGCGCGGAACGGCGAAATGAACGAAGCGAGCGTCACGACACCAGAGTCCGAGAACAATTTCGCCACCTGAAGATACGGTAGTTTTGGGCCGCGATATCGATTGATTAATCAAGTTATCGATTCATTTACAACGCAGATTTGCTACAGTATAGGGTAGCTTTGGATCGATATCGATCGATCAATCAATTAATCCATATATTGATTCATTAACAAAGAGATTCCAACTGTGGCTCTCTAGGAACCCCCGCTACAGTATACGGTAGCGAATTCGAAACACTGGTGGGTCCCGAGCGGAATGTCTCTATACGGTCATACGGTACCTCGGCGACTCGTCGAATGTTTTCCGATCGTTCCTCTTTCGAGAAGCCGAGATTCTTGCACAGTCCGTGGCGCACATTGTCACCGTCCAGTCCGTAGCAGGGAATGCCGAGCTGAGAATTGAAAACAGATTAAAATAGTTTGACACGATTGAACTACCGTAACCAAACATAACCATAGTCTGGCATCTCACTCCAATTACAGTATGTATAATGGTAGGTAGTAGAATACGCTTTAGCAGCCATAGGTGGGCACGCTGGGGGAAAGGCTGTGCGCAAACCTAGGAAGGGGGAAGCAAGGCTATGTGCATGGCTATTTTTGACGAATTCTACTGAAAATTTCCCAGTTTTTTATGAGGCAAGCATAGGTCGAATAGCTAGGTTATCGAATTTTAAAATGCGGTAAGGCTTTCTATGTTAGGCAAGTTTGGCTCAAAATACGGTCAGGTTTTCCGATTTTTGTGAAATTTTAGCTCAAAATGCGATCAGGTTTTTCGATTTTAGTGAAATTTTGGCTCAAAATGCGATTAGGCTTGGTAATTTTTAACATACTTTTCGACCTATGGAGGCAAGGCTACGCGCAACGCCTCCATGAGAAAGCAAGGCTGTGCGTAAAAATTTTTCGTTTACATGCGCCCATCTATGTTAGCAGCCTATCGAAAAATTTCAGAATAATTGTGCCTTTATCGCATCTTCAAAACATGAAACTCACTGGGTGCGGACACCAACAGCACTCTCATTGGCAGTCCACAATGAATATTCCACTCAAGAGACACTACCGTAACCCCTCTTGACCACAATCCTACAGTACCCGACCCCCTCAAAGAGCTACATCATACCTGCGTGAGGGCCTTCTCTAGGGCGAACGATACGGTAGTCTTGCCAGCGCCCGACAGACCAGTGAACCAGATCGTGCAGCCTCTGCAAACGTGTCGCCATATCAAGCAATACCGTAACCCACAGGTACCGTACACCATCGTCCACCGTAACCCACAGGTACCGTACCTGAATCCGCTGTGCTTGCCGAGGATAGCAGCGCGTTGCTCGCGGCCGATTGCGTGCTCTTGGAAGGTGACGTTGGTCGCGCCCACACTGTAGCTCTACAATCGATAAATCAATAAAAAGTGGGCGGAGTAAGTTTATCAAAACTCAAAGTGTACTCACAATTTAAGCCACTTTAAGCTTAATTTAAGTAGATTGAAAGTGAAGGTACACTTAAAGTGTGACATCACTTGTCAGTCTACGTAAAGTGTGAGCAACACTCTAGGTCTTGAAATACCGGAGCGGACGGTCGTACCGGCATCCGCATGCGCTTGCGCGGATTCGACTCCGGATAGGCGTTCTCGCTGACGGGTGAGAGCGGCGCCGCGCTCGTCTGGTGGGCCGCGAGATGCATGTCTCCTGAACGGAATCGCGAGATTACTATGGTAGCCTTATCGATCGAACGAGAGAAGCATGGAAATGGCTTGGGCAACGACAGTTATACGATGAGCTCAGAGGACTAATCAATCGATAAATTAATGTTGCTGCAATAATGATCAACACTTGGTATAGTCCCAAAAACAATGACAACTTGAGATCAAAGATCAAGACATCAGTGACAGAGGTTCGCGCTCGGAAATCTTTTGGACAAACGGACGCAATCTTCACGTAGTCATCTAACATATACTCAATCGACACGGCAAACAACTCCTCCTCACTGCTCGCAACAATCTACTGTTCACTGAATTGAATAGAACATAGTACTACATAAACACACTGCCTAATTCCCTCCTCGAAACGATTAGAAACAATGAGAGAAAGTAGCGATTAAAATTGGGTACATGTTAGATAAAACAAGGATGTCCCGTGGTGAAAAGATGACGCAAGGTCGCATAGCCCAAAACGAGGTAAACAATCCCAGTAGATCAAACTCCCTTCCCAGTATCGATTAACATCACTTGCATAGCCATTCCCGACCCACAGATAAGGTTCAATAGTCCATAGTACATAGTTCAACAAATCGATAACTCAAGGGAACATAGGAAGAGGCACACCACTAGAGCAAATCGCCTACCAAACGAAAACACACACGGAAAGTGTGGGAAAGGGGAGGAGGTTGAGAGGAAGCGATGGAGGGGCGGATATCGTCGCTGATCTACCTACGTACGTTTCCAATACTCCCTCCCTCTCCCTCTCCCTCCCCCTCCCCCTCTCTCCCTCCCCTCCCCCTATCTCTCCCTCTTCCTCTCCCTCTCTACCGCTAAATCCCATCCCATTCGATCCTTTTTGAATGGGTGAGAATAATGAAACGAGATCCGCTTACGCGTTTAAATCCCCACTGCCTAAACATCCGAAACATGCCTACTTTTTAAACCGAGTTAAACACGAAAGCAGCCGGTGAAAAGGGGGCGAATGCAATAGTGATGAACTACTACCGAGCACTTACGTTTTCCACAAAGGCGCCAAAGAACTCTCTCATCGAATATTGTCTCAAAAACAGGCGTTACACTTTGGGAAGAGGGTTTTGGCTCGTCTAAAAGGGTGGGGGCTCCATTTTAGGCGACCGTGATGAAGGAAATGGAGAAAAAGGGAGAAAATGGCAGGGCGAAAGAGAATAACATCGAATCTTCGTCAGCATCAAGCTCATTCATATGCGAAGAATGAATGAATGAAAGATATGAGAGCAATGAAGATCGAAAAGGAATGAGCAACAGGGGACACCATGTGTGCATATATAGAGAAGACACAATATATAGTTAGGGTGGAAGATGGGAGAGAAGCAGGAAAAAGGGAGAGGGAGAGTCCGAAAAACGCGAAGAGCGAGTAAAAAGGAGAGGGAGAGACGTAGAGAGAGCAATGACGAAAGGAAAGACGGAGGGGAAGGGAAGGGGTAGTAGATCGAAGACGGACGAGAGAGTGTGTGTACTAGCAGTAGTTCGACAGACGGCTAGAGACCGACGAGAGAGCACTGCAAAGTGAGAGAGTGCAGGCTAGAGACCGACGAGAGAGCACGACACAGTGAGAGAGTGCAGAGATCCGCGCCTCTGGCCATAGAGGCAATGCGACTGCGCCTGGCTGGCCATAAACCTTTCTTCCCTGGCCAGCCACAGAACTTTCCCAGTGAAAAACAAGAGCAATATGTATGTGCTTCAAGAGAAGGTACCGAGTGGAACGGGGGAATAGGAAGATGGTCCAAAACTTCTAACCCACAGCCCTCTTATGATCACAAAATGGGCGGAGTCTCATATATCTGGTTCAAATCAGGTAGACTGTTACATCAGCCAGCAGCAGGAAAATCGAGGGCAACGTTTGCGGGGGTTAACAATGTCATTACGATAAATCCCCGCCAAATTGGATTATTCACCGTATCACACCACAGATTACCATCATAAACACCTAGATTACGGTAGCTTTGTCTCGGATTACGGTATCATTCTGGCCTTTACCACGCAGCATACGGTAGTGGTAACAGTGCACGATTACTGTAGTGGCGAATACACAAAACACTGCGACAGTAGAAATCTTTCATTTATCCATACAAGTATGCAATCAATCAATCAATCAATCAATCAATCAATCAATCAATCAATCAATCAATCAATGAAACCAATCAGTCAGTCTTCAGGTTAGCACCAATTAGCTTACACATTATACATGAATACAGCGATATTATGGGTTATTGAGTAGATGGTATAAAACGTGAGCAATAATCTCGTGTCCAAAGATCAAAGATCAACTGGCTAAAGACCAAAGATCAAAGTACGATTGGCGAGGATGGTAGATACACAAAAAAAACCCGGATCAAGCTCGGTGCTTAATCTCTAAAGGGAGAAAAAGGGATAGCTTGGGGGCGACAAAGTGACGGTGAGTGACATCATCTCAAGGATGATGAAGCTATGGATAGGAGGATATTGGAAGAAACAGGATGAGTATAGGGGGAGCGGAACCAATGGAGACATTTTAAGCAACAGAGTGCGAAAATGGATAGGCGTAGATAGCGGGCAGACGAGACGAGAGAAGAATAGGTGAGCGAGAAGGAAACTGGTTAAATTGCTTGGGGGGGTGATGTGAGGAACATTGAAGACTATTTTGAAGAATGTGGGAACAAGGGAGCTATAGGACATAAGTACAGAAAAATCAATCAACAAATCAGCCAATCAAGACAGTCAATCGATAAATCAATCTGCTCACTTGGAAACACCCAATGGAAGAAATCTCTAGCCGGGGAAAGAACAGTGGATAGAATGAGAGAAAGGAATACGGTATATTTACAATTGTAAAGGAGCAATCAGTCAATCGATAAATCAATATTTCGCAAGCATATTACAGTAAATGATATGGTATCTACAATCAATAGGAGGGAAAGGGGCGTGGCTTAAACCAATCGATAATCAATCAATATAAGGACCGATTAGATGTTGGTCTTTCGGTCACGAGGAGGCGGCGTGGCCGTCTTCTGCGAGTCGAGGATGATCGTGCCGAGGTCGTACGTGTTGGGTGTGAACACCTGCAATATCATTAATAATAATAATAATAATAATAATAATAATAATAATAATATTTTTTATTTTTGTTTATTCCTTCAATCGAACATATCGGGGAATGTAATGATGAGGAACCAGACAAAACATGGTATTCAAAGACAAGACAAAATCGAAACAGTGCGTCAGTACCCAAATGTTTACATCTTACATTTTAAATACTTTGTCTCAATCAACTTGTTTCTAGCAATTTTTAATAAACCAAATGATAGATGCAAAAAAGTGAATCACCACGACACCCACTTCCACCCATTGTACATAGTCCCTAGATAATACCATCCCTGCCACGACAACCACAGTACTCCTTCCCATGTGATTACGGTACCTAGCCATGACTACCGTAATCTTACATTAAATTCGGTCATCTAAATCTTTTTCTTAGTAAAAGATATATCTTTTGTTAATTCCAACGCGAAGAAAGATTGATCGCGGCAAGCAATCCAACAGCACCCTAATGAACAGTGAGAAACAGCGAATCACCAGGACAAGTGCTCCCTTTTCAAGCAAGCTGTAACGCTCGCAAAATCCAAGTGCCACTTGAACAATATGAACAAAGTGCCCACAGCTCTCCATCATTTACCGTAATGTACCCTACCATACGACTATCATAAGCCGCATTCAAGGACTACTGTAACCCTAAAGTACCGTATTCTTACATTAAATTCGGTCAGCTCGATCGACTGAATTTAATGTTTGTTAATGCAAAAATAACACGCGAATTGATCGCAGCAAGCGACCCAACAGCACCCTAATGAACAGTCTGAAACAGTGAATCACCAGGAGAAGTGTCCCTCTTTTTCATGCCAACTGTCACGCTTGCCGCATCTCATTATCAGGGCCACTTGAACAAAATGTACAAACAATGTACACCATAACGCTCCATCATCTACCGTACTCCACCATACCATACTGCTACGATTACCATAACCCGTATTCAAGGACCGTCGTAAAGTTACGTTACCTGGTACCGATATCTCGCTTACATTTCACGCTCGATCGCTTCAAAATATTGTTATTTTTCCCACAAAATACCGCTCGAATTAGAAAAGATAATAGCCGACATAGCCAATATAACAAGTAAGAAATCGCTAACCACAGGGTCAAGTGGAGGAGCTTCCCTATTCCCCTTTTTTGTATTTTGCAGTGGCATAAACGGGTAGGTTTCACGCAAAATAAAAACCGGGACCTCTCAGAATAAGCCATCTTTGATTCAAGGGATGGTAAAAATGATAATAAAAAAGCCTTTATGGAACCCTTTTGAGAGTTGACGTCATTTATACCGTGATTGACCGCGCAGAAGAGCATAATCAATGACGAATGGGAGGGGATGTTAGAGAAAGGAGAGTTCAAATTTGCCGGGGGCCAAAACCAGAGATGACAAGTGGCCGTACCGCCAGTCACCGGTCACCAATTATCAATACTATAATCAATAATCAATTCCATACACACAACCATGGGACAAACAATAGGACCTCTCATCTAGAATCAAACCCTCCCTACCTCTTTCACAACCATAACCCGTATTCAAGGACTACCGTAACCCTGAACTACCGTAATCTTACATTAAACTCTGGCAGCTCGATCGTCTCGCCCTTCTCCTTGTTGCAGTAGTGGCGGATCTTGATGTATGGGTCGGGGATGTTGGAGACCTGCAAAATTAAATAAATACATTAATTAATTAATTAATTAATAATGTCTCGATGATTCATCCTCGCAAGATCAAAGATCAAAGATTAACTACACAGTATTCTTTCTCTGTCACCAACTGTGCTACAAGACAGCTCTCAATCGATAGCACGTATATATCCTACAGTATACGCTACCATACTATCGTAGTCATGAATCAATCGATCGATATCAATCGATAATCAATACTCACTCCGGGCAGCCAGTCCTGGTCGTCACCACAGCCATCAAGCGAGAAGCGACCCTCTTCGTTCGAGAATGTCACACTGAGAAAGAGTAGATCAATCAATAACCGATAATCAATCGATAATGAATAGTCGTCAAATACAGTATATCCCGGCGGATAAAAGAGTGTGTCGCGAAAACATTCGGGACCCCCTGGATTAGGCTGGATACAGAATCTAGGATTTTACGGACCCTTAAAGGGACAGCTATAATAAAATAAAATATCCAAATCAATCGATAATGTGCACATTATACCCATGCGAACCACTATTCACTCCATCCCAATGTCTCCCATGCGGCATCGGCCTCTTCACTTCACAGATGCCAAAAATAGGTCGATTAATGCCAACAATAGGTCGATTATCGATTACAGATTTACAAAATGCGATCTGGTTTTCACAAAACAAAAATCACAAAATGCGGTCAGGCTTCGTAGTTTACAACGCATTTTTCTACCTATGATTCCAATCTTTGCTACACTCCGTACGCATTTTCGACATTCCTCAAGCTTATCTCTTCCAGTAGATCAAAGAAAATCGAAAATGCTCACTGCGTGCTCCCATACACGTCACCCCATACGGCGGATTATAGGATCAAGATGACGTCTCAGCATAGTCAGAGCAGTGGCATAAACGGGTAGGTTTCACGCAAAATAAAAACCGGGACCTCTCAGAATAAGCCATCTCTGATTCAAGGGGATCCTTAAGATAGTAAAAATGATAATAAAAAAAGCCTTTTTGGAACCCTTTTGAGAGTTGACGTCATTTATAGGAGCCCCTCGTGTTTTTGATTTTTTTCTTTCGAAAAAAATTCAAAAAAATCTAAAACAATTTTTCAAATGTTTAAGAAAAAATAGATAGCATAACAATCTCTCAAAGGGGAAAATCAATCAATATTGAGCCAATCGATAAATCGAGTTTCAATCAATAAATCAATAACTACACTAACCCCATGAGATCATCGGGATCGATGAACGAGAAGGGAAAGACGGAGTCACGGTCGAGGACACGAATCTGGAAGGACAACAATGTCATCATGATGTAAATAATTAAATATAATGCTTGGTGTATCAATGGGTTCTCGATCGAAAACCCGACCCCTCATCCCCTCTTGAAAGGTACGAGAAACGTCAATGCAACTGTTTTCCACCCATATTGAATAAGTCCTAATTTATAATTTTTCGTTGATCCCGTAACGCTTATTATTAGCATTTGGCTAGTGCAAAAACACTCCTACCTATCCCGCGGCAATATACCATACCTCGGAATCAATAAATCAATAAAGACATAAAACTACCGTATACCTCAACATTGGTGCTCTTGTCCGAGTCCTTCTCGCACAGGACCTTGCCGACGATCCATACGCACGCGTGACCACCGTACGCGACGCTCACCGCGGTCGAGAGAAGAACGAGCGAGAGCAGGCTACGTGCCATACTGTAGACAAGCAGATTATCGATTGATTGGGCGATTGTATTGGATAATGGGATAGGGACCATAGGGGAAACAATCAATAAATACACGATAGGAGATTCCGCGAGTAATAAATATGGGAGATGAGCGAGATGCATACGGTAGCACAGTCTCGAATGGTGATTCAGACAAGAATGAATCATGAATCAAGTGGTCAGAGGCAAAAGACAAACATGGTATTGATTCAGGTGAGTGACTTATTGTTAGACTGGGCCATAGGTCGAAAAGTATGTTACAAAGTACCAAGCCTGACCGGATTTTGAGCCAAAATTTCACAAAAATCGAAAAGCCTGACCGGATTTTGAGCCAAAATTTCACAAAAATCGAAAAACCTGACCGGATTTTGAGCCAAATTTGCCAAAAATCGAAAAACCTGACCGGATTTGAAAATCGATAACCTAGCTATTCGACCTATGGACTGGGCTAGTGCATACTATTCATTCCAATGAACTCCTTTGGGAATGATTGGTAAAAAATATTTACCGATCGCTATAGAGGTTAACATTACCATTTGAAAAGAACAATCGAGAGAAGGACGAGGTCTCTCTCTCTCTATCCCTCTTTTGCACCGTTACATTTGCCTTACGTGCCTACGCCGTAAGCCCCTCCGCCGCGCCACGCCGCGCCGGCACGTAAGGTAAATGTAACGGTGAATTTCTCCCTTTCCCTCTCCATTTCGCTCTCAGAAAAGGGACAGCACAACACCGCGCGTGAATCATTCTCTCCACCGAACAGTCAAACGGTCAAAGGTAAACAGTCCACGGGAGACTCTCTCTCATCAAGATAAGAGCACGACTTGGAGACCATAAACAGCCAATCAATCAATCAATACTTGGTAGATCACGGAACAAAACCAAATCAATCGATAACACTCTGAGTCAGCCGCCTATCAATAGGCGGCCTTGAGCAGGCGAACACGGGGGAGCAGTGGAGGGGGAAGAATGAGGTGAAGAACTTGTCTAGGGGGCTAGAGCGACACCATGAGCGTTATCACTTTCAGAGCATGATGGGAAAAAGAACGGTAGGACATTATATTGATTCATCAATCAATATAATCAATCAATCAATAAAAGAGTGACACGATGAGACGAAAACATGCGTCCTCCAAGATCATTGCAAGGAGCAGATAATAAAAGTAGGAAGAGTAGATCACATGACACCATATCTATTGATTGATCGATCGATAAATATCTAGGCAACACTCCTCCGAGATCAAAACATGAAACAATGGTAGATCACGCTACCCTATCAATCGATAATCAATCAATACAACAGTCAGACAGGGCAAGCAAAACACTTCATAGCGAGTGAGAAGCAGAGCACAGTGCAATCGATTCCTAATAGAGTTAGACAAAACACAGCGTGAGAGAAAGAGAATGAACAAGTAAGAGAGTGAGCAAAAGAGTGATAAAGATAGTGAATGATAGAGAGAGAGTAAGAAAATGAGAGATAGTGAGAGAGAAAGATTGAGAGAGAGAGTGCGAAAGTGAGAGAGCCTGAACTACTTGTGCGGCAGTACCATCAAACCATGCACTAAAATGTGCAATACAAAACACATAATTGCTAAAACATAAAATAACACAACACATAAATAAAAGACACATCGACCTATGGCGAAGATCATGCGCACTATCCCCTCCTCTCCTCCAACCATCCCCAATCCCCTCCACTGATCATCCTCTGCTCTATCACCAGTCATTCAGTCATTCAGTCGGTCCCTCTCCTCTCGGCAGCTGTTAGATGATCTCAATCCCCCCGTTGGAGAGAAGAAGAAGTCCCGCGGTGCACGAATTGAAACGAAAAAGAAAGACAGGCAGATAGATAGATAGAATAACTGACAGAATAAGAGTGATGCTGATAAATGAAGTAGGCCGGGTCATGAATCAAACGGGGAGATCAGTCATGCAGTAAAGTGGGCGGCAGTCAGTGTTCAACGGGGTGTTTACAGAGAAAAATTCCCCATATTAACGTCTCCTTGCGGAATTCTTCCCTCATGGACAAGAGAATCATTCCCTTATAGGTGAGGGCTTTTTCTGTGGGAGTACGGTAAGAGTTGGAAATATCGATTGTCTAAGGAGAAATCAATAGTTCAGCGGAACCTCCAATCGCTTGATGACCTGGTTGAGAGGAATACAAGCGAGAGTATGTTTGTTTGATGTCGTGTTGATAAACTTCACACGCCTCCAGATCCAGAAAAGAAAGAAAAGATAAGAGCCTATCACACTGCTAGACTATACAATAAGATAAGAGGAGGAAAAAAGAGATAAAGAAGTTTCGAAATTCACAAATAATCGGATGAGCGGGGAGCACCAGAGTGTGAACAAAAGAAAAGCGATAGAGAGAGAGAGAGAGAGAGAGAGAGAGAGAGAGAGAGAGAGGCAGAGGGAGAGGCGCAGATAAGAAAAGATAGTACGTTGTCCATACATAGTTACGAGAACCAATCAGTCGAAGATTATACACACTCTCTCTCTAATAGTGAGACAGAAACAGACGTACCATCGCGATTATCCCTTTCCCCTCTCTCTTTGTCTACCTAAACACCGAAGAATCCGCGCCTTATCACACCCCTTTCTCTCATACAACCTACCTACAGTACAGCACCAGGCTACCGTATACTTCCTGGATACGGTACACCTAATAGTTACAGTACGCCTGATAGTTACACACACCCTTTCCTCTGCGGACATTGGCAGATAGGGAAGTGATAAGAGAGACGGCAGACAGCGAGAGTACAAGAGAGTGGATTGATAGGAAGAGACTACCAGTGACAAAATAAGAGTGACAATGGGGATGAATCTCCGTATCAATAGGTCGAATATTATGCACTTTAACTGTCTGTTCTCTCTCACTTTTGCGTACACTCTCTTTTTCACTCTCTACCTTTGGCTCTCAGAACGTTGCGTGATCTAGAGCATTGTGCCAATATCTACAGTAATCCACAGTATTGCACCAAGACCTACCGTAATCTAGACAGCAATGTACCAAGATCTAAACGGGTGAGAGAAACTGGGCGAGTCCACGACTCATTCGTGCAATGGGAGAGATTCATTAGAAAGGAAATAAAAAGATCTTTGACAGGTTGCGTTAAACTAACTAATTAAATTAATGTATGAAGGAAATCGACAAGTGAAGAAGAGGAACCTGCGTATACCAATTTGCATATCATAACGATGTTATTCATGCAACGTTTAAATGTGGAACGAATTCGCCATTGAAGAAGTAGCTAGGAAAGTATACAAGGTGTGTACCAAATCACAATCAATCACTGCCGATGATTTCCGATTGACATCTCGACACTGAAACCGCGATCCGCCTTGTCACGCTCGTCCTGTCCTCTCACCATTCTCCACTACTGCGTCCGTGCAGAGAGTGTCTCATCGGTCCACCACTGATGAATAACTCCGCAGTATGACGGCCATAAACCCTACTACCGTAATCCACACTGCTCAAATCTACCGTAGCCCACTCTGCACAAAGCTACCGTAATCCACACTGCTCAAACATCCTTCTATACTGCAAAGAAAAGAACAGCAAGAAAGCGCAAAACTATCATACTAATAGACGATAGTTATAGTTAGCGTTTGTTACGTGTCCATCCTACAATCAGAACTGCCAATGATCTCCCATTAACATCGCCACTCTGAAACCACTAACCACCAGGTCACACTCACCCTGCGTGAGTCATTCTACACTGCATATCAGTAAAACCCGTGCAGAGCTATCCTTCTATGCTGCACAGACAGCAAAAGAACAGCAAGAGCGAAATTGCAATGATAATCATATGTACATTTTCGGGGCCATCGCCGTTATTTTGATATAGTGGGTCAATTTAGAATATTCTCCACACCAGGGGTGTGCAAGAAAAAATTTTCGAGAAAAATTTCTCGAATGAGATTTCTCGATTTATTTTTTCGAGAAATCCGAGAAATTCGAGAAAAATCGAGGAAAAATATAAAAAATATAATAAAATGCGTTTTCATAATTCTTTCTCTCTTTTCCTACAATAACAACATTTATAAGTGATAACATTAACCACAACAAAAAGAATAACATTGAATACATGAAACCGGAATATTTTAGATGTGGCAACCCACCAAGGGGATAAATTTAAAAAAAAATAAGAGAATTGAAGTTCTATTTTGCAATTTGTAATGAATAAGACAATGCCATGTCGTTGTAAGAGCAATTTGACTCTTAAAGGGAATTTATTAAGCACATATTTCACTGTTCATAGAAGTTAAAACCTATTTTAAATTTTAAGTTTTTCTCGAATTTCTCGAGTAAAAATCGAGAAATTTCTCGACGAGAAATTTTCTCGAAAAAAGTCGAGAAATCGAGAAATTCGAGAAATCGAGAAACGAGAAATGCACACCCCTGCTCCACACGGTTTGTTGGTCAACGATCAGACACGACAGTGATTTCCTATTAACACTCTGAAACTGCTAATCACAAGGTCACACTCACTCTATCTCTATAGTCTTCTCAGAATAAAGCGATTCATCACCCTGCATGATTCATCCAGTTCCACGGCGGTTCAATGAAGAGAAATCCCTACATTTAACTTTGGCTTGAATGCTCTTGCATTACGAAAAATCGGCAAAGTTGATTTGCACTGGGCGGGATTCGAACCTACGAGGTTCGGATCTCTAAACAAAAGCTCTATCCACTAAGCCATCTCGGCATGTCTCGCGAATCGTAAAACTCGATGATAGGTCTAGTCAGAAGCGAGCGCCCAGATATACCGTAATCAACTTTTGCGCTGCTCATCATCACTCAGTTTGCGATACTTTCTTTCTCAGGCAAGAGCTTCTTAGTTACTATCATTGAGCCGCCGTGAGTTCTCAAACACACTGCAGATCAGTAAAACCCGCGTGCAAACTCATCAACTATAGATATATCTATCACAATTCTCCGGTAACAACTACGAATACCTTCCGATCATTACACAAACAACACAATCAATCCCGCATACCGTAGTCAACAATGTCCAAATCCACCGTAGTCTAGACTCGCGTAACACACGACCAGATAGCAGCTCAAGCTGGCCAGCAAACCAATATCAGCCAAAGCATCAAATTATAAAGAAACATACGCATTTTATCAGCGAAAACCACACATGCTTCTTTTAATCAATAAAAAAATGTTAATATGGAACAAGTCGACGAGATTGGAGGATAAAAGGAGTAAGAATGAGGATAGCGATAGGGGAGGAAGAAGAAGGGAACCAGTTGGGTGGATGGATGGATGGATAACCTCGATGACTCATGCCCCTCTATGTGATCTCTAAGGATCCTTAGGTGGTACCCTAGACGACCCTTAGAGGAGGAGGACAATGGGAATAGCTTCAAGTGAAATCTATCCCTTTGTTTGCGCACTGTCCCTCTGCTCCTTATTCTGTCTCCTTCCTCTCCTGCAACCGCTCTTTGCACTCACTACAAAAAACCAACCCTCCGAATATCGATTGATACAGAGTGGGCGGAGCTTGCTGCACATCAACTACAGTTGAATATACCAAATCTCCCACGATTCATATATATAAAACTGCACCATTATACAATAAACCAAGTAATCATCACGACCAAACATGGATCAATAATCGTATATATATCGTATGAACAACAATAGAGGCGTGTAGATAGATAAATATAAATTTAGCATAGGTATAAAATCGATTGATTTACACACACAGACTTACAGTATACATTCTCCAGTATGATCAAACGTATGGGGGATATTATATATGTATGTATACTTGCTCTATATACTGTATTACAAAAAGGAATCGAGGCCGAATAGTGACAGAATTTGCGGGAATGAAAAAACAGCAATAAATATATGCAAAGACAGAAGGAAAAAACACAGTCGAATATAGTTACGGTTATCGAATGGGAATACTCTATCGATTATATTGATTATTTAAATAAATATCGATCAATAAATAGCAATTAGACGATAGCCGTAGCGAGTATTTCGGCGACGACGGGCTCGGCGCATCTGAGAAAATATACCGTTACTTTTATTACTATTACAAAACCAAGTGACGAATCAATGCAACACCCGGACAGAGCTGCTACACAGCATCTGTGAAACACGAAATCACTAGCCACGTTAACAATCCCTTACATTCTTTCAAAGACTAACTATTTCGAAAAAAAGGAGAGACTACAACCTTAGGTATAAGACAACTCAAGGATATACTTACATAAGACATCTAGTCAATCAATAAATCAAATCTACCGTACACCTAATTAATCAATACCATCTACCGTACCTGATCACCATATTCATGCCGATCGAGTTATCGCTGGGATCGATGGCGACATTGGCCTTCGCGAGCACCTCGTGACCGCCTCTGCAACAAAATCAATCGATATCGTGCTTTTCAAATTGCACCGACTCCCGCACGGAATCACGGCGGCATACTGTACCTGAATATGCCGCTCATCATGACCGCGTGTCGACTCTTGCCCTCGGGAACAATGTCCGATCGTTCACAGGGAGCCATACCGAGCAGTGCCGTAACCTGGAGGGAAGTAAGCTATTCATGCTATTGAGCTATTTATAAATATGAGAGCACAATCCACAGGACGATTGCTCAAATAATGCCTACATGTTGCACGAAATCAGCAGGCACAATCTTTGCTCGAAAACACAAATTCTACGGTTTGATCTCACTTGCTTATCGCCTCATTCCATAATTTTATCGATTTTCACTTTCTCAGTTAATAGTTAAAGATAAAAATAATTATAATAATAATAAAAATAAAATATATTCTTCACCCGACAACATTGAAGAAGCAACTGTCAATGGCATTTTCACCCGTCACTTTCGCGTTTCAGCCTAGTCACAAACCAAACCCCAGTATACCTTCTTGATGGCCTCGTGGATCGAGTTGACGGATCCGAGGGCGAAGGTCTCGTCCACAGCGTCCACCTCCTCGAGGGCGCTCCATGCCGACGAGAACGAGGGCTTGGCCACGGGTTGCACCGAGTCACATACGGCAATCTCCAGCTCTTCCAGCTGCAAATACGGAGCTGAGATTATTATTAATATCGTAAAATACTGAACAATATTTCGATCATTGTTCAATGTAAACTTATGGCTCTATAAAAAAATGTGGAAACTCGAAATCGGCGAGTTCACAAGCTTTTTCACCGCATTTACTTATTTTTTTAAAACACAGAAATAGGCCGTCAGAAATTCGGAAATTGAAATTCCGCCACTTATTCTCGCCCGCAAATTCAAATTTCGAATTTCCGGGTTTTTTTCTAAATCTTGGAAACTCCCTCTACTCTTTTATAAAGTGCCATTAAATGTAACTATATCACTAGATATTGACGTCCCAATCAGCAAACATCACTCACCACATACTGATCGTCATAGGTATCATCCGATTCCGGCTCGCCAGTCGCAGGATCCACATCCTTCACCTGCAATCAATCCAATCGATAAAATCAATAAAATCTGTTAAAAAAAATACCTTGAACGTGAGCGTGGCGCCCAGCACACCGCTAACGGCGCCCGACTCCGGGAAGGGCAGGAGGACAAAGGCGGACTCTGGCTGGCCATAGGCCAAACGGGCAATGGGTCGTTGGCGGGCCACATGCCATTCACCCTCGGGATCCTCCAACTGCACCGACACATGCTCCAGGAGTTGGTCGTTCAGCGTGTTGCGGCACTCAAACTGCAAAGAATACGCTTGGTTACGGTAACTTTGGGCGGGCTACAGTATGCAGACCTGAGCAACAAAAAACCGAGATACAGGACAAGAATGCTCAAATGACTGTTGGTGCCATAGACACATTTTCGAAAAAAAGCCGGATGACCGAACAAACCTCGAGGAGGACGTGACCGCGGAAGACGTGCTTGGTGCACTGTACCGTGTACTCGGTAACCGAGTCGGTCAGCGGTACCGGGCCGGTGCTCTTGAACAGCGGACCGAGCCCGTTCGTGAGTCCCTCGATCTGCGAGAGACGCTCCGCGGCTGCAAGTTAGTAGCTTGGAATTAACTATTACGATTAATTGACAATGCTTTAGCATAAAATGCAACACAAACAACTACCCTATTGACTCCATGTATGCTAACTATGAAAATATCTGTAAATTTTAAAAAAATCTTGTTATTATCGGAGGAAGCGCAAGCAGAAAGTACGTTACGAGCCACAAAGCACGACCGCATTTTGACTCAAAATTCCCGAAAAGTCAAGAAAAACCTGATCAAAGTGTAACATAACTAGTCGACCTATGGCGCAAGGTTGTGCTCATATTTAAAAAAAAATAAAATTAAACTACCAGCAGCCGTAGCTCCAGCGGCCGTCTTCTTCTCCTTGGCGGGCACGTCTTCCACGAGCAGCGTCTTCGCCTTCTTTGGCGCCGGCGCCGAACACACGGGAACAACCTGGAGGCACCGAGTACGGTAAACGGTACGGTACATATCGATCGTGGGAAAATCGATAAAATCAGTTACAGTATTCCTACGCCTACAGTAATCCCCACACTCACCCTGAGGTCAAACTTGTCGCCGTGGGCGTTCTCGTCGTTGACGTAGGCAGAGGCGGCCTGCTCGAGGGCTGCGGGCGAGGACTGGAAATATATTTATTTAATATAAAATAAAATAAATTAAATTTTGCATTTAAAATTCTAGGTGATGATCACAAACCAGGTGATATCATGTTTTACTCGATGTATAAACAAGACTAAATATACCTGAAGGGTGTCGAGCACGAGACTGTTCACGATGGCCGGTCCCTTCTCGAGGACGGACAGATAGAAGGTGGCACGATCGCGAACCTGAAAAATACATATTATTGAAAATTTAAATTTCGCGCAAATTCCTGAATCGAGCCGGGAATTAAAAACCTCATCATCGGAATCGAGAAGACAGCGACGCAGGAGCACATCGATGGAGGGGCGGAGCTGGGGGCACTGGGCGCCAAACTTTGCCAGCGCCGATACGGCCGCAGCACGGACCTGAAAATTGAATTTTGAAGAACTATATATATATTTATTTATTTATTTATTTGATACACCCATGGCAGGTGCGACAGCAAATACACAAGCGATAGGACTTGGAGAAGATGACCATGGTAGTCAGCTTCAGTAAGCTACATCACGACGTCGTAACAGGAGATTGGGCTACTACCGTATACCTGGGTGGTCTCGAGGATGACGCGGTTGTAGACGAAGCGGATGTACGCGTGCGGATTCGCAGTCTTGGGCGCCTCGCGGCCGAGCAGATGGAGAACCTCGAATGGAAAGCATATTTGATAGAGAGGGAATGTTCACGAATCTCGCACCACGTGATGACAAAACAGTGAGATTAGTGTTTCACCTATACCAGATATACCGAAAGATCGTGGTAGGATTTGGTAATAAAGCCTTCAACATTTAAAAAAAGGTACATTCAAGTTTCACTTCAATATAATAACAAAGTCAGTTAGTTCACCTTTGTTGCGAGTGCGGGATGCTCGCAGTCCTCGATAAACTCGCACAGCTGGGCGAGACCTGAATCAATCAATAAATTAATATCGATTATCGAACTATCCCCACAACGCGGGCAACCATCCGATACAGCCGTGACACTTGCAGAGTGGCACACAAAGTAAATTTTTTATTCATTTTTGAAAACGTGTTGTTTTTTTCGCTTCTGCGGCCAGGCCTACCCGCAAATTTGCATATTTTTTCAGATGATTCTAACCTGAGATCGATCAATAACCGACTACCATACCTGCAAGTCTCGCGTCAGGATTCTCCTCGATGATCGCGATGAGCGTGTCGACAATCTCGCGCTTGTACTCGAATCCGCCGTCGCTTCTAATAATAAATAATATTATTATAAAAAATAATATTTATAAATTAAATCCTTCATTTTGATCCATCCCCGAATGAAAAATCAAAATATCAATACATGATCTGATATACGCATCACTAAACCAATAATTCGAATCACTCAATATTCTCCAAAAACAAACCTGAGCATATTGGCGAGGAAGGGCAGCATGACGGTGTGCTTGCGGGGATAGCGAGCAATGAGGGCGCGAATGGCCTCCACGACGACGATCTGAAAAGTAGGCAATCAATAATAATAATAATAATAATAATAATAATAATAATAATAATAATAATAGCATTTTTATTTTAAAAATCCGAATGAAGTGTAATTCACAAGCTCTCGTCAGACACACACACTCACATATCAATATTGAATAAATGTTTTTCTTCAAATATGAGAAATATTTGTTTAATATTTTAAAAAAAATTTTAATATTAAAAACCAACCTTGAACTCGTCGGAAATCTCGGAAACAAAGGTAGAGATCTGCTTCATCAGCCTCTCCACACTGCTCTCAGCTCCCGTCTTGAGCAGCGTAGTGATGGCAAGAGTGGCGATCGATCTGTTATGATAAAATAATAATAATTATTATTATTATTATTATTATGATTATTATGATGATAATATATCACCCCATTTTAATAACCAGCGACAAAGATTATGAATCCACTCATAAATCAATTTTGTATTGCGTTCGGAGCAGATTGATCCACCAAATCCGCAACCTCACTCGGTCCATTCAACCCCATCGTGAAACCCCAATTCACCTGTTCGAGTCAGTGATGAGCTTCTCGAGGTCCACATTGCACGAGGTGACCGCCTGAGGGTGCTTCACCGACACCTGACGGGGAACAATCAATATTATTACTGTTACAGTAACCAGAATACCGTATGTAGAATACTGGAGTGAGGTACCGTACCTTGTTGAGGGTGCGAACGGCGGCAAAGCGGAGCGAGGGCTTGGGCGAGCTGCAGAAGAGCTGGAGCACCGAGATGGCGGGAGCGAGCTCGGAGGGCGAGGTGTTGGGCAGCGATACGATGGCAGAGGCTGCCTCGTAGACAACCTGAATCAGGAAAGGTTACCGTAACCACAGCGTACTGTCGATTTATTAGGGATACTATATCCATGTAGAGGCACTGTAGATATTAATCGATCAATCATCAATCAATCGATCACGGATACTGTAGTATACCGTACCATCTCGCTCTTGTGACGCAGGCACGAGTCGATGAATGCGAACAGTGAGCTGTCGGCTCTGAAAAGGTATATTTAATTCTTGAAAAATCAATATAATCAATTTTTTCAACGATTCACAGACCAGCACATGAATGGAAACGGCGAAAATCAAATTTTTCAGGTTGCAAAATTATTCTGATTTATCAATAACAAAGTCAATTAATATTATTATAGTAAAAAATAAAACTCACTGGTCGTCCTCCTCAATGAGCTGCTTGGCGATACGGATCAGGTAGCAGAGAGCGAAGGGTGAGCTGCAAAGAGGCAGTAAAGATCGAAGATCAAAGCCCAGAGATTAAAGATCAAAGATGAACGTACCGCATGCCAGTCTTAGCAAACTTCTGGACGAGTTTGTTCACGGCGAGACGATCGTTCGATCTACAAAGTAATCGATCATATACAGAGGGATAAAATCTACAGTAATCCATCAATCGATTGATCTACCGTATACCTAATCTGGTAGAGGAGACCGAGTGCGTGCAGCTGGACCATGTGGCCATCGGAGGAGACTGCCTCCTGCACCTCATTGGCCCAACGACGAACAACCTAGAGAGATACAAATACATTTATCATATAAATTATATAAATAAATACAAATACATGGTCTAGATAAAGTATGCTCGATTCTACAGGGGTACTCGAACTAAAACAGCAAAGAAGGTTAATTTTACTAGGGGTACTCTACCTCATTTTTTTCAAAAAAATAAACTTTCAGATAAACGTTATTTTTCAACAGGGACCATTCCACCCAATCATCGAAAAGCCCAAATTTTACAGGGGTATCCTCCTCCCGGCGCATATGTGTGACATCCAGAGCAGTTTACAGTCCATCACTCTTACAAACTACTGTCTAATATCAACCAATTAAATTAATTAATAAAAACAAAATTAAATTTACCTCTCCACTCTTCTTCATCAAGTGGGTCGAGGATACGAGAGCGGCCGAAGCAACGGCGGGATTGCGGTCGACGATCGCCTTCAAATTATTGGTCATATATCACTGATGAGAAACACAAAACCACCAGGTGAATTCGAGTTTCACTAGCAGCACAAAGATGATTACCTGCTTCATGTATCGCTCGATGGTCTGGAGCATGCCCGTGTCAGTGATCTGGCAGAGGGCGCGGATGGCCGCTGCCCGGTATGCGTCCTCCTTGCCTGAATTATAGGAATAACTAGGGCATAATAATGAATACGTCCATCAACCGGCAGATTATCGAGCAAAGATGAAATACTTGAATGTAATCTTGGTATTGAAACATGAAATCACGGGGAACTCCCGTAGACAATTTGTACGTTTCGATAATTTATAAAATAATCATAAAGCAATACCAGTCATGTCCTTGGTGAGCGACGAAGTGACGATAATGACGTCATCGGAGATGTTTGATAGCTCCTGGATATATCAATTAAAATAAAATAAGTTGAAAAACGAAATAAATATATCCAAATAACTCTTTTTTTTAAATCTGGGACGATATCGAATGACGAAAAGCAAGTATATGAATAAAAAAGTAGTGCTTATGAATATATATTTGAAGGAATAAACAAATAAATAATACCTTGACTGCCAGATAAACAAGTCTGCGAAGGTTTGCATCTTTGCTCTGCCACAGCTTCGTAACGCCGAAGAAGGCCTCGGTAGCTTCAGTACGACCGATATTCTCGCCCTATAGATTATGAACGGTTATAGCTCGCTTATACGGTTTGTAAAAATTATTTTAATCGATAAAATCAATAAATGTAAGCTAAAATCAATATTAACCTGTTGGCAAAGATGGAGCAGCTTGGTCAGGATGAGCGAGCACTTGCGAGCATTGATGGGAGCCTCGTTGAAAGCACGAGCCTAAATACATTAATGATAAAATTAATGTTATGTTAACAAAAACAATAAGGGTAAACCGTGTTTCCTTTATAATCAATATATATTATGCAACTGCTAGCCTAACATAAGCTAGTGCTACGGAGAAAAACGTGATTTTCTCATGTTCAAGAAACGATAAATTAGTATTATTAAAAATCACCTCTTGTAGTACGGATGTGACATCCAGATGGGCATAAGGATTGCCTCCTGATTCTTCGTCCTTCTTGTCGCGCTTCATCTCCGAACTGTAATCCATTGTTTTCGTTTCCCAAGATGCGGAAAGGAAACGGAGCAAGGAGGATAGGGAGACACTACGTGGAAAGATAGCCTAGTGGGCGGTGCGTGAACTAGTTCCACTTGGAAAAAGATGAACAGCCGCGCCATTTTGTGAGGCATCTAGCGCGTCAAGAGCAGTGATATCGCGGCAAAAGCATATGCAACTGCTAGCCTAACATATGCTAGCGTTACGGATTAACGAAAATAGGTTAAAATAATACAAAAATGGGTGATTTCGGATTTGGCCACGTGTAAACTGAAAAGTGGGCGGAGCTAGATCGCTAGACACATGCTAAACACCGTAAGTATTTTTCGAAGTAGTTGACCGGATTTTTACCTAATTAAAATATTTTCTACTGTTTTCAAGAACAATCCATAGGACTATTAGAATTATTGCCAACCATTAGTTTCAAAACGCGATTAACTCAAAGGAAATTACTACTATGTTTAAGAGGAGGTGTGAATATAGAATATTCGGAGCAATAAAAGCCCAGTTTGCGATCTATTTATCTTTCGTCCAAAAATTATTTCAAATGTTAATTTTGTGAATGATGTTCGTCAATATAATTGTTGTATTTATTCCATGTCATTCGTCGTTCCTTAATCTTGAATCTAATCATATATCAGCTCATCATCGAGTGATGAAATCTATTTTGTTAACGAATTGAAGAATAAAGATCGTTGTCGTTAAGATCTTTCAATAAGGACACAGTTGATGTCCATCTGAAGGCGATGTCGGCACTGAATCTTTTCTTCAAGCGAGCTCTGTCTACTTCTTCAGCTACTCTATCCAGGTAAATGTATTGCTATATTCTTCGTGTAGCCAATAGGTGGTTTCTTCTTTCAACTCTAGGTATTTTCTCTTGGTCATGTGTACATTTAAAAAGTCCATTTCATTGCCTTCTTTGATTCCAAAGATTTCGAAAACGCTTGACATCATCTATGCTGAAACCCTCTTTACAACTACACTAAAATCTGTGTTCGTCTCATTTCGGAGTTCATTAAACTAATCTCATTATCTTTATTCTATCTTTTATTGATTGATTGGTTGATTTATTGATTATTCATTGTTGCTCACTCAATATCTCATTTCAGAAAGACCGTAGTGTACTCCAACGGTGTTGTGGTCTCGTGGCATCCTACTGAGGCCGTCCCATTCGAGCAAACCAAGGCTATCAATCTCGAGAAGTCGGAAGAGGTACTCTTTCTTCTGTATTTCCTTCATTATTTATATTTCATTATTCATTATTTCATTATCATTACTTCATTATTTGTATTTGTATTTCTTTCATTATAGTAAATGAAAACCTGGAATTGAGCATGAGTGGATAATCATACATTTTTATAAATGTATCGTGAATCCTTGATAATGAGAGCAGCAGGGAAAGATGCATTCTAAGTTTCGAAAGTGCTTCTTTGTCGGGCATATGCAAATAAATGTGGTCCTTTGTCAAAGGTATTTTCGCACCAAAGTGGAGAGTCATATTAGCTTTGGGTGTGTCTTTAAAATATTAGTACAAATTGCAGAAGAGCGTGCTCGCCAAGGGTCTGACTGCTCCTCGCAACCTTCCCAAGGGTCCGAGTAACGACGATCTCAAGGAGATCTTCTACACCGACAAGAACGAGTGGCTCACACGGTACATTTGTATTATTTTATGCTTGTTTTCCATCCATAACGACACATTTAAAGGCACACACAAGCTAATTTGAAACTCCCACCCTCTGACAACCCTTTCTCGTAGAAAGAAAGCTAGAGAGCATTATCAGAGCGGAGAGTTTCGAATTATGTCTTGGTGTGCCTTTAAAGATGCCAGTCTTCCGATGTCTTCTTTTCGCTATAGACGTTATTGTTCTAATGCGATGTTCTAAAGTTGTGAATAGAAACGCAAAGAGCGAGAGAGTATGGAGAATCGAGAGAGTTCTTTTGTTTTCTTTTCGTTTCTGTTGAAAGTGCTGATCTAGTTATTTTTATTATCGATTTATCTATTTCAGTAATCGTGAGGATCGACTTCGCGCCACCGCAGGACCCCGTACCAAGCGGCAGTAGGCACTGATCTACTCTATCCCATAATCCCTTGATATCTTTAATCTTTGATCTCCCCATCTATTTTATCTGTTATCACTTCAACCCATCATATCCCATGTCTCGTGTGTCCCTCATCAAGCTTGGCACGATCTCCTATAAGGCAATTTTTAAATTTCCTTTTAATTTTTTTAAATTTTGAAATAATTTAAATATCCAATTATCACCTCTGTGCTCTCAGACTGGTTGAGAGTAACGCTAAAGAAAAGGATTGTTAAATTAATTAATTTTGTTAAATTTTATTCATCACATATCGTAAAGATACTTCAACAAGTAAAAAAACGATTAAAATGGGGAAATAAAATCAATTAATTAATTAAAGGAGGGTCTGGTCCAGCAAGCCAAGTACGCTCAGATCGTCAAGCAGTCCATTGCAGAGGGAGTTCCCAGGTGATAGATTGACTCAGCTTTTTTTGGTGAGAGAGTTACTGGTACTAATTGCTATTCACTCTCACACAGTTTTACTCAATGTGTAACTTGCGGGTGCGCGGTTATACTTTTTTGTTGTTAGCTAATCTCTCAAACGATACAATAATCTACCATTGTCATTGATCACTCATATAGATCGAGAATCTATCATTCGAAATTAACGTAGATCATGCGCCATGTCACAATATCTAACAAAAATAGAAGTAAAAAATAACGCTCGTGATAAGTATCCCCCCTTACCTCCATGTTGTCCGATCTAGAAACGCGCTACGCATTCAACCCGATGATTTCTGGTTTCGGTGTGTCATCAAATCATCGACGACATGGGAACATTTGGTTCTTCGTTTTCCATATCAATAATTTAAAAGCATAAAAATAGCAAGCCTTATGATCAAAAGTGGCATTGTGTAGATTGCCAGAGTATTTCCCATTTCGTTGTTTTGACATTGGCATTTAAACAACTTTATCAGCTTTTTAATACGTGCTTTCTTGGCTGGGTGGCCATGAGATTTGAGTATTGATGATATCGTTGTATATCTGATTAATTAAATAATTAATTATATTTTTAAAATTATGTCATCAGACACTTCCTCCTGCTGCTCGAGCACAACCCGGTGTACACGGTGGGCATTCGATCGACTACCGTATCCGCGGAGGAGGAAGGTCGTCTCAAGACCCTCGGCGCCGACTTCCACAGGTGTGAACTGTATGTTATGCTGCATAGGTGGGCACGCTGGGGGGAAGGCTGAGCGCAAACCGGGGGGAATTGTAAGGCAAGGCTATGCGCATGGCCATTTTTTTGCAGATTTGACTCGAAATTTCCCAATTTTTTGCGAGGCAAAGCTATGCGCAAGACCCCGCAAGGGAAGGCAAGGCTGTGTGCAAAAAGAATTCGTTTTTACGCGCCCACCTATGGTTATGCTCAAAAGTTGCGAACATATATTTTCGCCCCACCCACAATCTATTGTTTTTGCGAATTATAAACTGACCCGAAATTAGAACAAAACTGACCCGATCTACATCTCAAGTACTCTGACCCGACATGGGGGTGATTCTTACTAATCTCGATCTCCCGCATATTCCTAGATGGGTTTTAAGACTCGACCGCATCGACAAAAAATGCTCACGCACAATGTGGGTGCTCGAAAATGTATGGTTGCGAAAATAAAATAAAATCGGAGTAGACTCTCACTCGCCTATTTATTTTATTTTCATGATAATGTACATTTTGCACGAAATCAATATGTTTATCGATTTTCTTGGTTTGAGGGCTGTTGATTTATTGATTTTTCGTTGATATTTCGATTTGCAGAACATCTCGCGGTGGTCTGATCACATTCCACGGTCCCGGACAGCTCGTGGCCTATCCAGTGCTTGCCCTGAGGAGTCTGAGAGATTGCAGTGGAAGGGTGATTATTAATAATAACATATTATTATTATTATTATTATTATTATTATTATTATTATTATTATTATTATTATTATTAATTTATTCTTTAAATTGAACTCATCGAGGGAATAACCTAATCATATGTGGAAATTCAGAAAAGATAGCAACTAGCTAATTGATTGATTTGATTTTTTTTTTGATTTAAACACGTTTTATCAAGAGGTCAATGGGGAATCTCCCCCTAAGGGGTTCGGGGTTGTGGAGAATAATTGAGGGCTCTGACGTGAATGGCATCCCGGCTGGTGGTCCGTGCGTTGCATTGAAGTATGATTGTTTTGCGGGATGGGCGACTCTTGATGTTCCTGTGACCCGATTAAACCACGCAAATCAGCTTACTTTTACTGCTAGAGGCAGTGGACGGTATCCAGTAGGGAGGTATCCATCTTCTTGGTCTACACTGACACGGTGACCACTCCGGCTTGGCAGAGAAACTTGCCGAGGAAGAGAAGTGAGGGAGGAAAGAATAGACGACCACTCACTAACTTCAAAACCGACAAGAATGGCTAATAATGAAGTAAAACTCGACTTAAAAATTTTTAGAATCCATTCCCACCCACAATTAGTGTGCCTGTCAGACATGGCCTATGGTTATCCCATGGGATAGACCCACCCGCAAAAATGTGCCTTTCATGGTTACCCACCCGCAAAATTGGACCATAAATTGACGATTTTCTTGAAATTTTCACGACTTTGGGGTTTTTATCTCAAAATCGGGTTACCCACACGCGTTTTTGACGCAAAATTTAGGTACCCACACGCATTTGAAGGACCTGGGATATTGATAGACCATCACTGGTGCCTGTCCCAATTATGGTTACCAATTTCGGCCCATCACTGGTCTATCTGGTCTAAACTCTCTCACATTCAAGGTGCTCGGTGTGCGTCGCTACGTCGACCTCCTCGAGGAATCGATAATATCGACGTCTACTACCGTAGGCCTGCCCGAGGGTACGGTAGATCGCGTCGAAGGACTCCCAGGTTGGAACAGGTTTTATTGATTTATAATAATAATAATAATAATATTTTATTCCTTCAAATGAACGCATCGGGGATGGGGATCGGGAATATCTGTTAGATAGTCTTGTGAAGGATGTCCGTCGCCAAGGTGAATCGGTGAGATGTGGGGGTGGAGGAAGAGGCAGCAGGAATGTTACCAATTCAGAACATTTCATGAGTGAATATGTACCTCAGGGACAATCACATTATATGGGATATTTTTAACATGATTACGAAAGACTGTTGGTGAAGCCTGCACAATAGCATCAGGGAGATTATTCCAAATATCAATAGTTCGTGAGGCTAATGTTGAATGGGAAGTGGTTGATATTTTGAAAGGTAGAATAATTCTCAACGAATTGCCGTTCCTCAGATGCAAAGCGGGAACAACTTTAAAGAGGAAAGAGGAATTGTACTCATAATTTTGATGGATTGAATTATATAGGAAAAGTAAATCTGCAATCACGTGTCTATGTTCGAGTGTAATTAAATCTAGAAAGTGAACACGATTGAGATATGTATCATAAGGAATAGAACAACGAGTGAATAGTCTTCGAGTAAAATCTCTTTGAACAGATTCAATTTCTTTTGTCAATCCAGATCTTTTAGAATTCCAAACAACTGAACCATAGCTAATAATAGGCAATATGAAAGACGTATAAGCGGTTTTGTAGACCTCAATTTCGCGACAACGGAAAGTTCTAAATAGAATATTAATTTTTGATCTGGCTTTACGAACAGCTTTATTAATATGGGACTTGAAACTTAAATTAGGCGACATTAATATGCCCAAATCCTTTACCTCGTCAGAACAAGAAAGCTTAAAACCCTTTAAAAAGTAATCACTACAAGATTTCTGATTACCGTAATGCATTACAACGCACTTAGTCTCAGAGAGAGTTAGATTCCAAGCATCAGCCCAATCAGATATATTATCAATAGCTTTTTGTAAATCACTAGTGTGCGCGGGAACCTCAGCATAAATTTTTAAATCATCCGCATAAATTCCATAATGGACAGAATTGGGTATAACATTACCCATATCGTTGATATATAAAATAAAAAGGAGAGGACCTATACATGAGCCTTGAGGAACACCTGATGTTACGACAGCAGGAGATGATAAACAGTCATTGATAACTATATATTGTAACCTCCTATCAAGATACGCGTGAAACCATGAGATCAAATTTTCGGGGAAACCTAAGAGTGAAAGTTTGTAAAGTAATAATCGATGATCTATGGAGTCGAAAGCTTTTTTATAATCAAAGAATACAGTGTCGAATGATTTTTTCTTAGAATGGAGTGAGAGATAGTATGAACATGTTTCTACTAGTTGAGTTGCTGTAGATCTTTTACTTCTGAATCCAGCCTGACAAGCATCAAATAGGTCAAATGCGTTCATATGTTCTACAATTTTATCAATTAGAATTTTCTCAAAAATTTTCGTAATAGAGCATGTTAAAGAAATAGGCCTGAAGTTTGTGATCGAATTATTAATAATAATATTAATAATAATAATAATAATATTTATTGATTGATGTTGAGTGAACAGTTAGCTTTAAGAGAATACCATGGTAAAGTATACTGTGCTAGAATAGTTTTACGCATGGCTCACTAGGGAATGGTTTCTTTGATGCATGAAATTGCGGTAAGTGACCTACATAGCGATAATCAGCATGGTCGACTTAGTAAAAATTAACTTTCAAAAGCTGCGGTTGATCGATTTTTAAACGAAACCCGTCGCATATCCGCCGCACGAAAGACAGCCAAAAAGTTGCATTTTTCAAGTTTTTTTCACTTTTTGAACTCGAGTTCGATTCCTCCGACAGCATTTCATATCTGCGAGGTAATTCAAGCAAAAAATGCTGTTTAAGAGACCGGCTCGGTAAGACTCGAGCATGGTCCGGACATTCGCCAAGACTTTCGATCTGGGGCTCAATACTTTCATCATAGACACATACCGGGGGGAGACCGATGAAAGTTATAGTGGAAATGCCCTTAGGCTCAAACCCGGCTCACATATGTCACATAAAGTAAAAAATTGAAAAATTCATAACTTTTCAATCGTGATAGCTAGGACTTTTATTTCTTTTTAATGGTGAATAACATGTCATGCACTCTTATAAAGACAGCTGAGCAATAATATCATATCGTTCTGAATATGTTTTTTCGTGTTTGATTTTCATATTTTTCTTCTTCTATCCTCGTTGAATAAATTCTGCAAGTAATGACATAGTGCACATTGTAGCCCTGACGATTGTGTACATGGTGGTCACATTCCCTTGGCCAGCCAACATTTCGCAGGCATCGAGAATTGCAACCAAATGTGAGAAATCTGAAAATTGCAAAAATCGAAAATTAAATTTCTTGCAATTCGCAGGAGTAAGAGTTAGCTTCATAATGTCATTTTACTCGTAGTGGTTCGCATACACAGAAAAAAATATACAAATAGACTCAGGCTACATTTTTAAAAATTTCAAAAATAACTATTTTATTTATATTTTTTCAACCCCCACATTGAATCAACCGTCAAGGCAAATTGATTCATATGGCGGATGGTAGCTGATGCATGTACGTTTGCGAAAACAACTGCCACGTAAAGAATCGTCGTTTCGCAGATCTCGAATTTATTTTTTTAATTATCAAACTTGAATATTTATATGTTTATTTCATGTAAATCGGTTGGAAGGTGGCGTATGACAACCAATGTTGTACCATTGTTATCAGTAGGAGTGCACGGTATTCGCCTACCGTAATCGTCAGGAATCGCGAACTGATTTTTTTTCAGTCGACCCATGATTCTCAACCATGACCCGGGGTTCATGGTTGAGAATGACTGATGTCGAAAAATTCATGACGATCCCAGACCAAATACTATGTGGCATTATATCAATAGTGAGCCAACTTATTTTTTTCTGGATGCAGTAACCCGAAGTTCCGTAATCTAACTACCGTACCCTATAATAACATGGTGAAATTCTCGGAAAATTCACGTGTGTGCTTTACGATTACGGAACTTCGGGTTACTGTATCCAGAAAAATATAAGTTGGCTCACTATTGATATAATGCCACATAGTATTTGGTCTGGGATCATCATGATTTTTTCGACATCAGTCATTCTCAACCATGAACCCCGGGTCATGGTTGAGAATCATGGGTCGACTGAAAAAAAATCAGTTCGCGATTCCTGACGATTACGGTACGCGAATACCGTGCACTACTACTGATAACAATGGTACAACATTGGTTGTCATACGCCACCTTCCAACCGATTTATATGAAATAAACATATAAATTTTCAAGTTTGATAATTAAAATAAATAAATTCGAGATCTGCGAAACGACGATTCTTTACGTGGCAGTTGTTTTCGCAAACGTACATGCATCAGCTACCATCCACCATATGAATCAACTTGCCTTGACAGTTGACTCAATGTGGGGGTTGAAAAAATATAAATAAAATAATTATTTTTGAAATTTTTTTTAAAATGAGTCTATTTGTATATTTTTTTCTGTGTATGCGCATCACTACGAGTAAAATGACATTATGAAGCTAACTCTTACTCCTGCGAATTGCAAGAAATTTAATTTTCGATTTTTGCAATTTTCAGATTTCTCACATTTGGTTGCAATTCTCGATGCCTGCGAAATGTTGGCTGGCCAAGGGAATGTGACCACCATGTACACAATCGTCAGGGCTACAATGTGCACTATGTCATTACTTGCAGAATCTATTCAACGAGGATAGAAGAAGAAAAATATGAAAATCAAACACGAAAAAACATATTCAGAACGATATGATATTATTGCTCAGCTGTCTTTATAAGAGTGCATGACATGTTATTCACCATTAAAAAGAAATAAAAGTCCTAGCTATCACGATTGAAAAGTTATGAATTTTTCAATTTTTTACGTTATGTGACATATGTGAGCCGGGTTTGAGCCTAAGGGCATTTTCACTATAACTTTCATCGGTCTCCCCCCGGTATGTGTCTATGATGAAAGTATTGAGCCCCAGATCGAAAGTCTTGGCGAATGTCCGGCAGGGGGTCAAAATGCTCGAGTCTTACCGAGCCGGTCTCTTAAGTGGAAATCAAGTTCAAAAAATGTTTTTTTTTGCTGTCTTTTGTGCGGCGGATATGCGACGGGTTTCGTTTAAAAATCGATCAACCGCAGCTTTTGAAAGTTGATTCTTATTAAGTCGACCATGCTGAATATTACTATGTAGGTCACTAACCGTAATTTCATGCATCAAAGAAACCATTCCCTAGTCAGGGTAGATGGATCTTTATCGATTGATTTATTTGTTGATCAATCAATAATGCAAACATGAGGCCTTACGAGATAGCGTTGAGATATGATAGACCTTGTCATTGATCTATCTGTCAGTGCGGGGAGGAAGCCAAAATTCCATGAATTACTTGAATGAATTGTTTTAAAGGGAGAGTTTCCCATAAAAATATTGATTGAAATGCCGAAAATGTTTGAACGTGAAATTTTGTCCTACCACGAAGTGACGAACTATCATACGGTAGTTTTTGAAAATCGCCATTGATATCTGTGCCGGGGCAGTGCAAAAACACAGTGAAAGAGAAAAGATAGACTGGATAGGAAGCGACTCGTCTTCTATCCAATCGATTTTGGCAAATCGATAGTTGATTGGCATAAGGAATAGGATGACATCTGATCTGTCTCATAATGTAACCAGTGAATACAAAGAGATCATGAATAGGTATAGCACTTCCCTAACAAACATTTGTCTATTGATGGCCTAGTGGTCTACGGCGCGCTCAAAGGCCGTAGCTCACGAGTTCTACCACCACATTGCGTTGTGCTTTTTGCAGATTTCTATGAAATATTCTAGTTCGACTTTTCCGTATGGGGATCTCCCGCGAATTTGAACATGTAATTCTCCAAGGGATACCGTCCCTTTAATAAATTATATTCGTTTGGGGTATCCAAAATTAGCAAGGTGCGCTCAATTCATCTAATTGTTAGATTCCCTAAACACCGATTCACCAGGCGACACATAGGTGGGCACCCTTCTACAGTTCTTTCCACAGATACAATCTTACGTGGCACTTACCATACTGACAAGCAAAAATCAGACTTTATGATGAATTCTTTTAAAAAAAGTTGTTGCTTATTGTCCATGCAGCCACGTAAATCAGAGTATGCTCAATCCTTCTGCCTTGCCCTATTCACGAAACACCGATTCGCCAGGCGCACGGCCCTCATTGTCAGTTGACCCTTGCTGCAATATGCGCGAATAACTGATAACTTTTTTAAAGTGAGAGCCTGGACAACCTAACCTAGCAAAACGTTCACTTGTTTTGTCAGTGTTTCAGAAATTAATAATATCCCGAATAGCCAGCCTCCAGTCCTAGATTTGCACCCAGTTTTTCCTACTTTGCAGACATATATTCTTGCATTTTTTTTCACTTTAAACAACTTTACCATACTTTTCCCCCCTAATGTATTATATATATATATATACATATATAATCTTACTGTACGTAGTAGTTTTCGGTTCAGAATGTGCTAAAAGAAAAGCGAATTATAAAATTCTTATGTGTTTGCCGACTCTCACTCTTTTGTTTTCTGCTCATAGTCGCGATTTTCGAACACGCCATTGGTTGAGACATTACTACTTACTACCTATGTTAGTTGCCCCCACTGCTGTCGTGTGTTATTCGGGTGAGGTTGCCTCTATCTGACTCACAATCTGTCCTATTGTTTTTATCCCCTCTCTCCCCGATAGTTGATGACCGAGTTTGTCTGTCTGTCTGTCTGTGTGTCCTCCTATTTATCTGTCAGTTGGCCTGCCTATATGACTGTCTGTCAGTCGACGTGCGATTGTTTGTGTCTGTCACTCGGTATATCTATCTGTCAGTCGACATGACTGTCTGTCTGTCGACCAGCCTTTATATCTGTCTGTCAGTCTGCCTATCTATACCAGTCATACATGGGCGCCGACATGGGGGTGCCCCCTGTAAAATTAGGGATTTTGGAAAATTTATGGAATGCCCTCTGTAAAAAATGACGTTTAGATGAATTTTTTGATAAAAAAGTGAAGGCCCCCTGTAAAAATAACCATTTTTCGTTCGGATGCCCCCTGTGGAAGCGAGCTCCAGGTACCCCGCCCATGTATGATACCAGTCAGCATGTCTGCCGTTTCAATCTGTCTGTCCCTGCATTTATTTGATGGTAGTAAATATGATCAAACACTCGCGATCGCCGCACCCATGATTTCGACGACAATAGCCATCCCCCCTCCCTAAGTAGATCTTTCTAGTCGTAAACAAAAGAAACACAGCAAAAACATGTACTATCTCGAGGTCACTGATTGAGAGAGGGAGGGAGAAGGGGAGAGGGAGAGGGAGAGGGAGAGAGAGGGAGAGGGAGAGAGAGAGAGAGAGAGAGGGAGAGAGAGAGAGAGAGGGAGAGGGAGGGAGAGAGAGAGAAAGAGAGAGAGAGGGAGAGTGGGAGAGAGAGGCTACGGTAGCGAAGTTTATGAAACATATTGTTGTCACGGGCAATATGAGAACCAGTGATGCGTTGTTCTCTGCCTGATACACACTAAAGATAACATCATATTCCAGTACTTGATTCATAGACTAGCATCGGGCTCAGCCATAGGTGGGCACGCTCGGGGAAAGGCTGTGCGCAAACCGGAGAAGGGTAAGGCAAGGCTGTGCGCATGGCTATTTTTTGACGAATTCGACTGAAAATTGTCCGATTTTTGCGAGGCACGGCTATGCGCAAGTCCCCCATGGGAAAGAAAGGCTGTGCGCAAAAAATATTCGTTTTCTCGCGCCCACCTATGGGCTCAGCTAGCTTTTTAAGGTTTTCGAGTCGCTAATAATCAGTAGATTTATTGATAGTAGCCAATAATTTCCTATTGACATCACCACCCTGAAACCGCTAATCACCTGGTCACCTTTCCCTGCAGTCATCCCTTTCTCTACTGCATGGAAAATCTGAAAACCTTCGCAAACTCATCTACTGTAGATATATCTATCACAATTTTCCAATAAACAACCATGAAGGACTCCTGCTGCCGTGCCAACATAGGCCGATCCAAAAGTCTGTTCCCCCACCTTTATGTGCCAATCGATATTAGATGGGAATCGCTTTATTGATAGTAGACTTGACTGTTAGAGTAGATGAAACGGGGAAGAGACATGATACAGGGAGTGGATGGGCATGTCTATCAGATCGAATGGGGGAGAATCGAGGGACTAACGTCAAAGTGGATAATTACATAATGATAAAAATGGGGTGCAAAATCAAAATTGCTAGGATTACATGATTTATATTTGATCCCGTGACCTGCTGTAATAGCGGCTTTCGATCCTGAAAATGAGCCGTATACCTCGGGTTACGAGAGTATATTCAATAAACCGTTGGCCTATATTCAGAGAAAGGTTGTATGTTGTCTCCTTGCGGTCCTTTCTTATCACGTGTTGCGTATATTTATTACTCTTTTAACTCTTTTAAAAATACTCTACTAGATGAGTAACGAGAGAGAGAGAGAGAGAAAGAGAAAGAGAGAGAGAGAGAGAGAGAAAGAGAGAGAGAGTAAAGATGTTGTCGCTGCGTATGTTCGTATCTTTGTCTTCTTCTTCTGTCTCCCCTCCAATTGTTGTTCGTTCGGTGGTCCGCAGTGTTGCTGTGAGAAGAGGATGAAGATGATACAGACAGACTGACAGACAGACAGTCGAAATTGTGACAGAGACGCAGAGTTGTGACAGATATCTATCAACGGACTAGGACAGCTGATGGATTGGTTGGCAATTGTGGGATGGTCAAAATTCAATTCGTTTCATTTATCATATCATATCATATCAGACATTAAATGATAATGTAGGGAGTTGATGGTAGTGTATAGGCTATTTATTTATTTATTCATTTATTTATTTATTTTATACACCCGTGACTAATGTGACAGCACATACAGAAGTGCTAGGCGAAACTATTACAGCTCAAAACCAACTACAGAGTACATTCATCATGGATACACCGTACACTTCGTGCAAATATTGTCATCCATGATTCATTATTATCCATGAAATATTATTATTATTATTATTATTATTATTATTATTATTATTATTATGATTCAGGCGTCTGGGTGTCTGGCAGACGCAAGCTGGCGTCTCTCGGCGTATCCGTGCAGCACGGCGTCACCGGACACGGTCTGGCGCTCAACTGCGACAACGACCTCCGCTGGTTTGATCAGGTATTGATTTATTGATTTGTTGGTTTGTTCAACACTATGTCTGAAGATTAATGTGAGTGCTGGCTCGCATGTGGATTTGAAATTTAGTTGAGACTGCAATTCAGCGGGTAACTTTAAAGGCGCATCCCAAGATAATTTGAAACTCTCCGTTCGGGTAATGCTCTCTCGCTTTCCTTGTCTAGAGAGAGAGTGTTCCCAGAGCGGAGGCTAAACATATCGGGGTGTGCCTTTAATATGCCTCGTTTTTCCTATGTTCGAGGGTATGAGTGAATTGAGTGGCTCGATAATGCGAGATCATACATTTTCGGTACCGTCGCCGTTTATTTTTATATAGTGTGTCAATTCTCGAAATGGGGTGGGTTGATTCACAAAATTCGTTATTTTCGCTTAAAAATCGTCATTTTTTAGCTTAATTTTTTTATCAAGTGCCCTAAAATGGCCTTATATAGTGGGTCAATCCTCGCACTGCGAGGGTTTGGCAATGTATGATTCGAGATAGGAAAGGAAAGGGAGGAAGGAAGGCGAGCGTTCTCACTTTTTCCGGTTGATTGTTCCGAGCGCTCACAACCCCTGAGAAATGTTCCGAACGGAACAGTGGCGGGAAAGCGATACGTGAAAGGCATGCATGATTAGAGTTGGTAGGTTTAGATGGTTTTTTCTTGAGATAATCATCGTAAGATGAATTATCTTGTTGCTATGTTAGATGTGAAACGTGAATACGCCGGTGGGCAATGCACCCTATCTTCATTGGTCTCGCTTATGGGAGGTTGAATTTAACTCCGATGAAACACCACGAACTCAGCCGCTTTTCCCCCTCCCATGTTCGTTCGATTTCGCATATTGTGGGTTCATTGGTCCTGCCCCCCCCTAACCGTTTGACTAAAATTAACCTGGTTGAGTTGATTTAGCTGGTTTCTTTTTTATCTCTATTTCCTTGTCTCTCTCTCACTCACTCTCTCTGTGTTTTTTCTCTCTCTGCCTCTACCTCTAAAAGTATGTATGGGCGAGAGTTGAGTGGCAGAATGAACCGAGTAAAGGGAAGGAAGGCGATCGTTTTGTCCCCCCTCCCCTCTCCTCCCCCGTCGGTGTATCTACGTTTCCGGTTGGTTGTTCTCGCTCTCTCAATGCCCACTATGAAGGGTTGGGTCTGAAAACAAACTGCGATCTATGACCGCAATAGGTCGAACGTTTTGTACTGTACTAGAAATGAAACGTGAAAGAGCCGGATGAGACGCATAAACCGACAATGAGGCCGTATCCGTGAACGGTGGCAAACCTTTTGCCGAGAAAACTACCCCGCCACCCATGTATGATGCCAATCATTCGACAATTTCCTTTGAAGGATTGGTTGTATAGGATTATTTTATCTGCTTGTGACATAATAATAGCATGGAGATGGAACGACAGGCGCCTGACCGCTGGCTACTACTACCAATACCAATACATCACACACATACCAACAAACAACAACAACAGCGGGGCGTTAGGTTGGTGGTGGAATCGAACGGGGGGGGTAGCTTCCTCTATACACTCATTTATTTTAATTACTCCATACTGCTATTTAGTGAGAGCTATAGTCGATGGTGTTGTTGGGAGTTGGGCTTATTTGTGACTTGGAGGACGAAAGTTGAACGGAACTCAACGAGTTATCGGTCGTTGACAAAGATTTTTAGAAGATTGGGTGTGGCATTGTGTGATGTTCAAAAGTCACGAAAGGAAAAGAAAAGAAATGAAAAAGGAGTTTTTTCGTAGCAACTTTTGAACAGAGCAGAGACCAGTGGAATGATGAGGGAGGTCGCGCTTGGTGATTTTCGGTCTCTCGAAATGATTAATTGATTAGGTTTGACGAGCAATCCAATGCGCATAGCGGAAACAAAAAAAACAGAGACACAAAACAAAGTCTGATGATCCGAAATAGTATCTCGTCACTATTCGACCATAGTGGGTGATAATCTGGCCCCTAAGCGCCTTTGGCCAGCCACACTTTCACCATATCCCCTTTCAGTATCGTTGGGTGCATGGATGCGATGATTGCTTGATGTGAATAATAATAATAATAATATTTTTATTTTTATTTTTATTGTAGATGAAAACAAACAAAAACACTGTGTATTTGGTCAATACTATAGGGCAGATGTGAAATGGTTATCGATTGTCTGGGGGTAGGAAACAGCGATGGTCCTTTGTCACCTCCGTAAATCGTTACTCATATAAATATATATAATTCGAAAATACCACATCAATTAGTCGTCGGAGATATTCACTGATACCATCATCGTGATCACGTAATATCTGTTGTAGGGAATATCGCGATCAAAATCTACCATATACCATGGAAAGATGGCGTCACCGTTTTTGATATTTTTGTTTGCACACACACACAGATATTTATGTAGTAGTTATTCTTAGGAACAAACAGTGTGTGCAAATGATCAATGGTAGATGATAAGACTGCCATCTACAGTAAACATACGGGGAATTATTCAAATCCGTTCGGGACCAATCAATCGATACGGTTACCGTATACCAGAATGTGAATTAGTTTCGATTTGAATGAATGATAATAACTCTTTGCAGATTGTTGCCTGCGGCATTTCCGGCGTGAAGATGACGTCACTGGCGTCCGAGCTGTCGACGGCCTCTGCCTCCCCCTTCCGCTGTAGCGTGCCTACCGTAACCCCGATCCTCGTAGACGCCTTTGCGAAGGCTTTTCGTGTTGAGACCCACGATGAGTCGATAGATGAGCCCCACACAGAGACTACGGACATGGCTTCTTCCACCCATTAGGATATCCCCGATATTAGATCCTATTGTAGAATAGTTGTTATCGATATATTGATTGATTGTTATCGATTTGGTTTCTATTTTTCCTTTTTTTTGCCTATTTTCATTATTTCTTTCATCTCATTTTCCCATTATACATTTGTTGTTGCTCTGCGCCCTCCACCCTGTATTACTTTCTCGTGCCCCACTCATTGCTGACTATGAGTGTACGATAAACGATGGTGTGCGTCAGTGGTGTGTCCGTCATTTCGCGTTCGTCGCCTCCGAGCACACCACCACGACACCCCATGGTTGTTCTGATGAATATGTATGTACATGCATCGTAAAGCTGTCACGCGAAAAGAGAGGGAAACGAGACGAATTGGTTATTTTGAACAGCGGTCCCTCTCTGCCACAATGTTTTGTGTGCCTCGAACGCAGTAAAGCAACTGAGGAGACCCGCTGTCGGAATCTTAGCCTGGTACTTCTATCTCTCCCTCTCTCCCTCTCTCTCTCTCTCTCTTTCTCTCTCTCTCTCTCTCTCTCTCTCTCTCTCTACAATTCTCTCCCTCTCCCTTTAAATTTCTCTCAATCTCCCTCCATATCTCTCTCCCTCTCCATCTAAATTTCTCTCCCTCTCCCTCTATATCTCTCCCATTCCCTCCATGTCTCTCCCTCTCCCTCCATGACTCTCCCTCTGTATCTCTCCCTCTCCCTCTACATTTCTCTCCCTCTCTCTATATCTCCCCCTCTCCCCTCCTATCTCTCCCTCTCCCTCTCCCTCTATATCCCTCCCTCTCCCTCTGTCCCTCTTTATTCGACTCCATTCAACCCATCCTTCTCTTGTTGTTCAACTACCGAACGACTTGATCGATTTTACTATTACACTTGGAGTGAACAACTAACTTGTTGAGTTAAAGGGAGAGGAGGTAGAGGTAAAGGTAGAGGGAGAGGTAGAGGTAGAAGAAGGGAAGAGGTAGAGGTAGAAGGAGGGGGAGGTAGGGGTAAAGGTAGAAGGAGGGAGAGGTAGAGGTAGAGGTGAAGGAAGAGGTAGAGGTAGAAGTTAAAAGGAGAGGTAGAGTTGTTTTTCTTCTTCTTCCTTCCTTCCACATTCTATTCCGTCTGTCGACCCCTCACTGGGATGATGTTTATCGTAAAAATTCTACTATTCCCCACCATTCAGAACAGGTAATGGATATCTTCACCACAACAGAACGACGACGATGGTCACGACCTTGGAACCAACCAGGGGTCATGCACTACCAAAGTACGGTAGTGGCCGGGTTACGGTAGCGGTACAGTACAGGGCATGTGTGTCGTACGGTTTATACACAAAATATATTCATATATAAAATCGAAATATACAAGCGAGCATTAGGTACGCTAGAAACGATTGGTGGGTCGGGGGTATAATATACAGAGGTTTGAGGCAGAATTTACACATTGGAAAGTTTCGTTGTTATTTTAGATTTAGGGTTGTGTGTGGCTAAAGAAAATGGGCGGTGCATGGCATTTTTGTATAGTGAGCGGAATAGAAATACGATTATCGACTGTTGTAAACCCGATTATCGATTGATTAGATCGATAATGAGGATTATCGATTGATCTATCGGAGGAGGTAGACGACGGGAAGCACCGCGGCTGCGATAAAGCAAGTAGAGCTGGTGGCCGATTGAGAGGCGATGAGCTTCACGATGCTGTTGAGTCCTCCGGTCTGCAAAGTGCCCAATCAATAAACCGTTCCCGGGTCCCAAACATAATTCCCCTTCCGATTACGGTACCTCGAAGATGGACTTGGCCATGTTCATCCACTTGTCCTTGTTCTGCGAGAACTTGGCCTCTCCGTCATTTCTGACCTGAAATCAATCAATAATCAATCGATAATCGGGATAATTTTCCGGTATAATAGGTCCGTTTTTGTTTTGTTTCGTGCGTCTTGACTAGAATACACACAATAGCCCATAATGTTCACGAGGTCTCACTCTCGCTCTCTGAATGTCTGCACTCTCTCCATATACCACACTCTCTGCGATAATAGGCCCTCAACCAGAAAAAGGGGGTTGGAGAAAAGTGGATGAAGCAATGACAAAGTAGTAGGAAGGCAGTGAACGGAAACGAGAGAGGGGTAGATGGCAGAGGGAGGCGAGAGACAAGAGAGGCGTGAAGAGACGCAGAGACAATCGTACGACATTGATACTCTCTCACTGTGACGATGGGCCAAGGTTTGAAAACAAAAATAACAAAATGAATCAATAGACGTAAAACTTACGGTATTGGAGAAGGACGTCACCTGCTGTAGGAATCCGTCGACCTTAAAGAATTATGCTTAAGTTAGGATAGCTTAAGATTGATTTTGCCTTACTCAAGTGACTTAACCTTAAGATCACTTAAAGGGGCTGACCCCATTGTCAACAGTCTCTTCAACGCTCTACGCTCTCTCGTTGTTAGAGAACAGAGAAAGAGTGTGCGCAGTGAAGAGGCCATTGAATGAGGTCACTCTCCCTTTAAGTCAAGCTAAGCATCACTTAAGATCGCTTAAGTCAAGCTAAGTATCGGCTAAGTCCTAAGTACCTTTCTGAGGGTGTTTCTCTGGTCGTCGTTAGCGATGGCCTCGAGCAGTGGCATCTTCTGCTTGATTCCCTTCAGCAAGTCCATGGTCTTTCCCACATTGCCCACAAGGTCCTGCAAAGAACGACTACCGTATTCGAGATTTTATTGATCGATAAGTACTGTAATCTGAGGTTTTAGCTCGTTTCTTATGTTGCCATTTCATCAATAAATTGGCAAAATGAGAAAGAGAAATGAATGAAGGAAGGAAGATTCAAGCTCATCGATTTGCGAATCGGGGAAGCTTTTTTTTACAGATTCGAGACTGGATCAATACTTTCCTCACAGCAATCCTTTTCTATTTCAGTTTTACTTCTAACAGTTTTTAGCTAACAAGTGACAATTTCTGCATGGGAGGTCACTAGACTAGCGGTGGTCTCCCGCAGGACTTGATTAACGGGTTGTACCTTGGCCTAAGCCTTTTCGTCAATATAGAAAAAGTGAGTGAATACAGTAATCTGTGAGCGAGCAAGTCGATGTTTTCTTGTGTCTAACGTATTCCGAGTGTGAAAACATATTGACAAGATTTGTCTGAGATGAAATTCCCCTTCTAACGATCACAATGGCATAACAGAAAACAACGAATAAGGATCATTAGAAAAAAGTCAGTTCACGATATCCGGTGAGATATCTACCGTACTCACCGACTGTGTTCCGGATACGAGCGACTTGACACCGTCGAAGTTCTTGCCGAAGAAGTCTCCGATGCCTGATCCGATTCCGCCGACATCGTCGAAGAAGCCTACAAATCAGTAAACGTCGGATTGTCAAAATTTCCATTAGGCCTGATGCACTAGTAAACGTCGTCCACACCACAACCGTAGTATACTCACCGGCTGAGACGAGAGGAACGAGCAAGGCGATCAGTACGACTCTCATGGTTGATAGACACTCACTGGGGCTGTGGCAGCCGTCACTCCTCACTGAGGGGGCGTGGCCTATCCAAGCTCCGCCCACTTTCTTCTTCTTCTTCTTCTTCTTCTTCTACTGCATGGCTCCCTATGTTGTTGACAGCGTAGAACGGAAGAAAGGGTGAGGAGGTGATCGTGGCAATAGTAGTAGTAGTATCAGAAAGAATGAATGGGATCATTCACGGATTATACAGTAATCCCTTGTTTGATCAGGTATATATGTAGGTAACAGAGCATACGGTAGGCGCAGTACATTCGTGTCTAGACAACACACCTGTGGCCGTATGCAATAACAACGGAAAACCGTTTTCCGGGAAAATGTGACGTCATTAGCGTAGGCAGAGGATTTTTGGAAAACGCCTCCGCCTACGCTAATGACGTCACATTTCCCCGGAAAACGGTTCTTGCATACGGCCACTGGTCAGCTAGACCAGTCATGTATATTTTCGGCATATTTCGACATGGAAACGGAATATTCCGCATCACTTTTTGAATCATTATTGAAATTTTAAGTCTTTTTCAAACTCAACAGCTTTATTTGCATTCCTAGACAAGTATAGCTGTTTTTCGCGTAATACGTATATACTGTACACTGTAGTACCGTAGTACTGTACTGCAGTACGGTATACCGTATACCGTGATTCTAAAACTTGAGCTGACTCAGCGAGTGAATGGGAATGACAGTGTTATTTTTGGGTCGATTGAAACGCTCTCTACATCTCTCATTCACTCCACTCTTTCTCGAGTGGCTACTTACCTTGTTTAATAGTCACAAGAAGATGATTTTCAACATCTAAGGGGTAGTGGAACTAAGTATACCGCAGACAAGGTTGTTAACTCGACAGTAAACAAGTTCAATCGAATGGTTCAATCAAAAACCAATCGATGATAACAATGTATAAGTAGTATGATGCGTTGAATGAAACTGTTCCGAAACCAAAATAAAATAAAACGAAAAAAACGCGATATTTTAAATATTTTAATAGAACGCTTTCCAATGTTTATGTGAAAAGATGACTATTTCAGAACATCTAGTTTGTTTAACGACCTCTCTCTTCTCTCACCTCTCTCAACAGATATGAAATTAAATTTTCAACGATGAAAACGATGTTTTTAACATAAAATCTGCATCTATACTACGAATTAGCGTGCGACTGTAAAAATGGGAGCGTATTGTAATTTTGAAAATCAGGTTGAGATTTAAAAATCACGTGATCAAAAAATCAAAGATCAAATATTTCAATCTACAACAAAAAATCATTATTATATTTTATCTAAAAATAAAATTCATTGTTGATCAGGCTATGAAGATACTTCAATCATTTAAAGAAATCGCTCGATAAAGTAATACAAAGTAAGCGTCGGGAATCCTCTTGGTTCATTAAGACTCATCGCGAAATCTATCATTCAATAAAAACTTCATTTCGATCAGCTAATGCAACAGTTAATAAATAAAAAGGCATGGTCGCCATTCTTTTTTATTCATGTTTTTATAATCTTTAAAATAATCTTTAAAAAATTAAACACAAATTAGTCTCCGTTTATGTACAACTTCACGACGCAACTTTTATTTGATGCCAAAGACAATATCAGGGCATTATAAGCGAACAAAAGACGAAAACGGCGACAATAATGATCATCAATCAAAAATCTTCAATGAAAAATCAAATCAAATCGGAAAAGACATGAGCAAAGCAAAAAAAAAGATGAGACAATAATAATCCCCGTGATTTGTCGAAACGGATAAGAGTGTGAGAGTAAGCGGGAAAGAACTGAGTGGTGATTGATTACGGCAAGATTATGCATAGGATACGGTAGATACGAATATCGATTTTTGCGACAAAAAATTATATGTAACTCATAGGGTACAAGGAATCATTGGGGCGGCAATTAAGTTACTAAATTGGTGTAGTCAATAAAATTCGGATAAATCATGGAAAAATCAGTGAGAACAACGAGTTTATGATAGATTTTCTTGTGTTCTGTACAAAGAAGCAAAAATAATTCCGCCTTCTTTCCTTTTATTTTTCGCGGTTTTAGAGCAAAACTAATGGAATTCGGAGATATGATGAGTTAAATTTTTGTGATATTTGAAAGAATCAAAAATTAGGAAAATCAGTGTTTGGAGGCCCTTCGATCGCCCTTTTTCTTGGGCTGATCCATATTCTTTCTCTCGATCAATTTAGGCGATTCGAACATGGCCGTCAGCTTCTTCACAGGCAACTGTTTCTCCGCGTGCATGCCTTAATTTAAGGTTAAGGTTAAGGTTAAGGATGTGTTAAGGTTAAGGTTAAGGATGTGTTAAGGTCTACCCTATTTTTTTAAATATAGAAATCATTTCCCATGAATGAATATATTCGAATTCACAAAAATATGGTGCAACCAATCGATCGATAACCCAGAAAATCGATAATTCAAAAGCTCACCATCGACTGGGTCCCAATGCAGACTTTCTACTGAACCGTCCTCCTCATCCTCATCTTCCTGTAAATGAAACGGTATCTGCTAGAGTACGTGAAAATGTCGCAAAGAAGCTCCGGTTTTTCGAAAATTTGATTATTTTTCAGAAATTTTTAATAAAATTTCAAAATGAGCTCTTCTTTGCAACATTTATTTATTTATCGTTCCGATGACGATTTGGATAGCATATTAGATGAGAAGAGAAGTAATGGAATTTGAACCACGTCTACGGCCTCTTTACATCTAGTATTATTTTTCGTTCTTTGAGAAATAGTAATGCGTCGTTACATTTGCCTTACGTGGCTACGCCGTCACGTAACCACGTAAACGTGTTGGGTACCGAGTGCAAATTGCTGAGTTCCATAAAATTGCTGTAAAAGGTTACGGCAAATGTAACGACGCATAAGATACCGTTGACAATGGCTCAACTTCTTAATGGAATTTCGGGGATCTTTCATAGGAATGTTCTCATCATTTTCATGTTAGGCGGTATAGGTTCATTAATAATGCGGTGTTACATTTCGAAACGGGTGACGTGTCCGTCAACTTCAATTTCGGAGTGTTTTGGGTCTCGAGTGGAAAACCCTGATGGGTCATGAAATTACTGTAAAAAGTTACGGTAGTCAACACATATTGATCGATGGTTACTGTAACTTCTTACCGTATTCCAATTGTTTATCAGGGTTTTCCACTCGAGACCCACCACACTTCAAAATTGAAGTTGACGGACACGTCACCCGTTTCGAAATGTAACACCGCATAACTCTTTGCGGGTATTCAGGGGGTTACTGTATTCAGGGATTACTGTCACACAAGGTGTCAACTGAAACGGAGAGCTGGGCAGTAACTGAGTATCGCCATCGAAGCGTCGCTGCGCGTCAACCTACATTATCCGCCCCTTGCTCCTCGGGTACCATCCCTTCTCCTTCCTCTTCCCCTGATGGTGGTTCCACGTGCACAATATCTTCGAAATCATTATAGTCATAATCCTCATTCAGCGCTCCTTCAGTGGGGGAATCCTGGAATGCGGCCCTAGTCTGCTGTCAGATAGAAGATAGGTCAACTGCTGGCCATCTTCTAGATTGCTAGTCTGCTAAGTTGATCTTCTTCTATTACAGAATGTTCATCTTTCTACATGACCATTATCATTCTTCTAGATTGGTAGTCAGCTTCTCCTCTTTTAGACTGGTATACATCTATTAAACTCATCTTTCTACATGAATGATCTTCTATCTAGTGGCTAGTCATCTATCTAGTATACCAGTCTTCTTTCTACAAGACTGGTCACAGTTCTCCCAGATTGGCCATCTTTCTATTGACTGGTCTGGTCTTCTATCAATGATACAAGAATGGCCTTCTGGAGGAATAGTCATCAGCTAGCTTCATCTACTTTGTCCTATATCAAATGCATAAAACTACTATACAATACAGTCAAAGCCACACTAAAGATATAATGCAGTCGTTGGAAATCTAACTAAATCAACGTACTCTGTCTATATGTACTCTGTACTAGACTAATGCGTACCATTCATAAGAACAATGAAGAAACCGATAAATATCGATTTTATCTGATTCTACTCGTGCATTTGCTATCGTGCTTATAGATTGTCATCAATCAATATTCTAACGATTGATTTGCTTGTTCAAAAGTCGCGAAAAGAAGAGAATTTAGAAACTCTTCTCGTTTTACACGCTCTCTCGAGCCTTTCCTTTTCTTTGAAAAAAAAAACAAGGTAGAGAGGGCAGCGTTTTTTTCTTTTAGCAACTTTTGAACATACGAAGATTAGTTTTAGATAAAACTTTAACCTTATATTCGAGATCTCCGTCGGAGTTTCGCCTCTTGGACTCACGCTTGGCAAACGCTCGCTTCAGTCTCCTCTTGGCTGAGGATATCTTGGACGGAGACTTGCGCTCTTCCTCGAACTAGAAAATATTTCATTAATAGAACAATTAAATAATTATAAATATAATTAAATAATGAGCGATATGAGAAAATCACTCGAGAAATAATTTCCTTCTTCATGGTACATTCCAGGAGAGTATTCACCACCATTTAAAAATGTATGTGATTAGCCGTACAGTAACCATCCCACATATTTCTACCGTAAGACTGTCGGTCCCTACGAAAATACTGTAACCCAAGGTTTTCCGACCTGTCCATGGAGATCAAATCTTGTGGTTTACCATACCAATATTTTTGTCGCAGTGTTGCATGTTTACCATATCTCTACCATAACCCTACCGTTGCCCTACCACAATCCTACCGTACCCCAAGGTCCTCCGATTGTATATCCCGGTCCACAATAACCGGCTGGACGGTTTGCAGTCGGATATTTTTGGTCTCGCGGGGTTCCATCTCGGTTTCAGCGTCCATAACCTCGACTAGATAAGATTGCACCTACAAACGTAATTATTGATTTTTTTGGGATTTCATTAGTTCCACCCCTTTAAAGGCATAACTAGAGCTAATTTTAAGCTCTCATTGTCAGTTATGACCACGCTCTCTCGTAAGCAAAGAAAGCGAGAGAGTGCAGCCATAGCCAAGAGTTTCAAATTAGCTTTGGGTGTAAATTTAAGAATCGAATTTAACAAACCTCTTCATCTATAGTGTGAATCGCGTCGGTCTGCTGCTCGTTTTCCTGAAATTAATTTTAGGTCAATATTAATTTTCGCCATAATTAAAATTGTGCAATGTCATCACAAAACATGCGAGACTGACTGATTATTGACTAGACAAAAACAATTTAAAAGACTCTCTGGCTTTTACTAAGTACTAAAACGGATTGAGCAAGCTCCAAAACGATCGGAAAAAAGGGAAAAGGAGTCATTTAAAAAGTTGTTACCGTTAGATCTTCGAGAGACTGAAAAAGAGATTATTACGATTGATCACATCATTGAATGGAACATTCCGAGCTAATTTTCCTCTCAGCTCTAGCAACGCCTCTCGCAGACAACAAAACGAGAGAGTGTGGTCAGAGCGGAGAGTTTCAAATTAGCTCGGGGTACGTCTTTAGCCCAAGTGTTATACCGTGCAGGTGACTGCTGTTGTGGCTGCAGCTGCATCGCTCACAGTAACACGCTCCGTTTGGAAACCATTCTCCTCGTGGGAGACGACATCGGTCTGCGTGGTCTGTTCCGCGAGCTGCAAATCACATAAATATTATTTATTTATTTATTTAAATAATTATTCTTAAAAAATCTTTCGAGTTGCGACTTTGCAATTGTACTGCGACAGAGGAAGAGTGGTGATTGAAAACTTGGCAAATTCCCAAAAAATTACGGCATGATGCACTATGGTACTGTACTTTAACCGTCTGCGCTCTCTCACATCTACGTACTGTCTAATGAGACCAATGTGCATACCTCGGCCGGTCTTTCTTCAGTCTGCACTCCACTTTCTTCCATTTCTTTCTCCTCGGTCTGCTCCGACTTCTCGATGCTAGAATATAATCTTTTAATACTGACTTTTAAGCAAGTTCAAAGGGCCCTAATCAACTAGAAATTCGCTGCAAATTCAACGTTTTTCTGTACGCCTTTGTCGAAATGAATGTTTATTTATTTATTTTATTTATTTATTTTATTTATTTATTTTACTTATCGTACACCGCAAGGGTGTTTCAACAAGTACAAAGTGTTCGAGGGCAAGAAAAATATGTGAAGGAATAAAATTATTAAAAGAGAGGTGGATGGAGATGGGGGGAAGGTGAGAAATCAATTGATCTCGCCTTCTGCTACAGTCAGGAAAAGTGAAGAGGGGAGGAGCCTCTTGTGCGGTGGAGCGGCCGCAAATCCATTTTATATCGCAATGGATCTCTGAGTGAGCAGGGTGGGAGAGATCAAAGATCAAGTCGACCGGGAAGATGGGACGGGGATTACAATGTCTATATTGAGCCAGTGTAGATCACATAGCAGCGGGTTAGGGTAATGGCTAATCGTAGTTCTTTATTCATCGCAACAGACTCTCAATAACCTCAAATATTGCTTACCATAAGGTGGTATCGGTCTGTGTGGCTGAAGTGTGAGTGATGACCTGAGGGAGGGGCGACATCGCCGCTTCCTCCTCGTTCATCTGTAAATAGTTTGTTAATACACATAATTTATCTGTACTCGAACAATTTGTACTTGATGAAGCGGTGTATGATAAATAAATACATAAATCGTACATTATTCTAAGCCATTCTTCATTGAGCCAATTTAACTCTCCGTTCTGGCCACACACTCTTGTAGACAAAAAGAGAGAGTATAGATTTTCAAATTAGGTAAGGGTATGAATTTAATATTGAGTGTTCCTGTGTTCTATGCATCGTTTTGTCTTTCAATAGGAAGATTGAATTTAATTTAATTTCAATAAGGGAGCTGCATTGAAATTGAATATAATTTTTACGTAAAGGTCAATTGTCGAAACACAAAACTTTCCTGTTGTTTCATCACCATCCTCTCCAACTCTAAAGGAATGACTAGCGGACCGTCCGGAGAAGACTCCTCCTGAATTTAATTAATTTAAATTTAAGTAATTAATTTACAGAACTTGTCATACTAGGCGCTATAAATGGTACTCGAAAGTGGTTAGTTATAATGGAAGAGCGAGCAATATCTGGGACTAACAAGTAGCTAGTTTATCTATGAATCAATCAGAGAAAAAATCCATTGAGATACCTCTTCCTGAAAAAGACATGTTGTCAAATTAGATTTTTTGTTGATATTTAAAAAAAATATCGAAAATTTGGTGAAAAATTAAGTGAAAAAGAATGGGCTTTAGCTGCTCTAACTAACATATGTCAGTGTTACAAAAATATTGTTAGAACGGATATATGTACTTTTATATTGAGAATCTTCGGCAGTCCGGTCTTCTCATCCAAGTCCGTGAGAATGGGCGGAATCTCGATGCCGGCCTGAAAAATGGTTGATAAGAGCGATTGATCTTTGATCTTTAGTTTTTAAAATAATATCGTCACCTGTTTGGCCTCCGCTTCGACTTTCTCCATGGCGTAGCGCTTCTTCTCCTTACTGAAAGCACAAAGATGAGGAAACAGACAAACATTAAAAAAATATCTGTACGTAACCACAATATGTTACGTACAGATATCTTGATTTTAACTGATGGATAAATAAATAAATAAATAAATAAATAAATAAATGTTCTTACAAAACCCGTATGAAATCACTGCCGATGTACTCTCACACAAAAAAAAGATGCAACCATAGCCAATACTCTTTCGGTTCTTACAGAAACTGCGTGTTAAAGATACTTTGAAACTCTCCGCTCAAGCTCTCTCACCTTCTTTGTAAACGAGAGAGACTTGCGAGAGCGTAGAGAATAACTAGCTCGGGTGTGAATTTAATGAAATACTGAAACAAACCTCAGCAATGGCATCAAGAACTTCGCTGCACGATTACTGCCCCACATGCGCATCATTCCTACGGACGCGCCCATCGCATCGCCACCTGTTTAGAGTATTGATCTTTGAACTTTGATCTTTGATCTCAAAACCATGATCTCTGATCTTTGATCTCTCAACTTACCTTGAGCCAAGTTCTCCTGATAGTCGAGCAGCAACTTCATGATCAGATTCACGTACAAATCTTCTATGGCCTGGAACGAACTTTGTAGTTGATCTTTGATCTTTATAGGTTGATCAAATAATTGTAGTTTATAGTTTGATCTTTGTAGTTTGATATACCTGTTGCACAACGGAGATGGACATGGAGACGAGTGAGAGGCCGACGATGACGAAGACGAAGCAGAGGACCATCAGACTGTAAAGGTATCAAACTACATTGGCATCAAACTACGACGAGATCAAACTACGAAGTGATCAAACTACAAAGATGACTCACTCTTTCCTCTCCACAGAGACGTCACCGAGGCCGATGGTGGATAAACTGAAAATTATAATTAAAATTTATCTATTTATGATTATAATTTATCTACGCCCGAGGCGCGACAGCAACAGAACAATAATTGGTAAGATTGTCGACTCTCCGAAATTATTGGAAATGTGATATTTCGAAATCAAAAAATTAATTAATTAAAATTTTTTTTTTTAAATATTTAAAAATTAAGATTGAGAAAAATTATGTTTCAAAGAATATTCAAGAGCAATATTGCCACTTATTTCCAATGGTTATAACATCTGGATTTTAAAAATAAATAAATAAATAACCTAATGAACATGAAGTAGCAACTCTCCGCGTAGCTCCAGTCCTCCCATATTCCGAACAACGCCGCGCACAGGAAGATCCAGCCCACCTTAAAAACGCAGGCAATTTGAAAATGTCTCTGCTCTGGCAACGCAATATCGCTTTTTTGTCTCTGTGAGAGCGTATTGCCTGATTCAAGTTTCAAATTAGCTCGGGTGTTCCTTAAAAATTCTATAATATAATCTAAAGACATGCAATAAAAAAATTCTACACATGCTAAAAAAATTTTTTGTAGTACATGTTTGAATGCATTTCGAATTACAATGAGAAATGTCTCAAATCAGAAAATAATCAGTACACATACTGATTGTGAGAACTAACCGTAATCGACAAGGCCGTGACAACTCCCATTCTCGGTTGTTTGCCCTCTTCTAGTTCTTCTACTGAAGGGAGTGATCCGAGCTCTGACTTGGCTGAATCGACATCGTATTGCGCTTCTACGTCCTGCATCTGAAAGTGATCTTTGATCTTTGGTCTTCGTCAAATGATCTTTGATCTTTGAATTCAAATATTTTATGCAAAATTCATGAGAGTCTGGATCAGAGGTTTTCGTGGCAGGAATTTTGTGACTTCTAGAAATTTCGCGAAAACTCTGAAATCGTGAGAAAGTGGAAGAAGTGAATTCAAGAAAGAATGGATGTAGGTTTTGATCTTACAATTAGATATCTGACTTCTCATAATTTTGCTACAAGAATTCATTGTGCAACTCTGGCAAGGATAGTCAATCTTTGATCTTTGATCTTTCACAACCCTCACCGCTATTTCGTCATCCCTGACGGCTTTGCTGAGACAGGGCAGGAATCGTCGGAGTAACTTCACCGACGCCAGTGCCGTCGTGCACATCTTCACGATAGAGTTGATATGGGCGTAGAGGAACTTGCCTAGAATAGATATACTGTGGTTAGCGTGTTGGCTCCGCCCATTTTCGCAATTTACACTATACGAAAAATGGAAATCTAGTCTCAAGTTTATTTTCAATATCACAAATTGAAAAAAAAACGTGTGTAGCGAATACATATTGCAAGATATGAAGAAACTGTTTACCCCTTTTCTTCCACCACATAAAGAATATTATTCTATTCTACCCCACATTTAAAATACTGGCACCGCCCACTTTTCAATCGATAATCGTTACCTAGATCATTTAAAGTGATGAGCATGAGCGGAATGCCGATGCAGGAGTAGATCACGGTAGCGATTCGACCGGCCGCTGTCACGCACGCCATGTCACCGTAGCCTGTATGTTATTGATTTCGGTTTTCTCAAATTGAGGTTATAAGAAACTAATTAAAATTAATTATTTCTTTATACATCAAATAAATGAGGACGAGCAAAAAGTACGTTATTTGTTTGTTGGTACATTTTAAACAGCTTTATCAGAAGGTTTCGTGGTGTAATCTCAGCTCAGCGATTTGTCACCAAGGGTAAATCGGTTTAATCAGTTTAACAAGTTATTAATCAAATAATATACGATACCGATGGTCGTGAAGAGTGTTCCGGCGAAGTACATCGCGGAGAACAATGTCCACTCTTGACCAGACTGAAAAAGCAATTGATAAGTTTTGGTTCACAAGATTTGTTTTTCTTCAGTGTTCCTCATCTTAAAGAAGCACAACTGCTTTTACCATATCGTATTTTTTGGCATTTTCCCAAGTTTTCAATTACCGCTGTATTTTATCATTGTTGCGGAAATTTATAAGCGTTGCTAGATCCATGATAAATCACGTCTACCACTCGATGAATCATTTAGACAAACATAAATAATAAATAGTAAATGTAAAATGTAAAAACAGTCATTTAACATTCGTATCCATTACATTGAGTGAGAGTACTCCCGTCTCTTTCTCATAATGATCGAGTGCATCCTTCAGGAACTGCCTCCTCGCCGATCTTCGTCTCGCTGAACGATCCTCAACTATCTCCTCTAATCTGAAATATCGATTTTTCATTGATTTTCTTATTTTTCTATGTTTTCGAGAATTGAAAATACTGTCAGTCTCTCTTTTTTCCTCTACCTCTTTGCCTCTCCAATATCTCTTTCCTACGAACAAACTTGTAACGCAGTGATAGATGTGATAAAATGAATAGTCGAACTAATAGCAACGATTATATTGATGATCTGGTAACAACAGGCAATGGAACAGATGGTTCGGACCCTCCCAGAGACCGTGCCTTTTGCAAAGTTTTCTTTGCTCGGAAAAATGTGTCACCGAAGCACGTTTGGAACCATAGCTTTTTCTCGCGGCTTTTCAAAAGTAATGAAAAGAAAAGAAAAAAAGAGGCGAGAGAACTTGTAAAACGAGGAGAGTTTTCTCTGCTATTATTTTTCTTTGCACAAAGAATAAAGTGTGACTCATACATGGCCCCGACAAAAGGGTGCTACTGTAAAATAAGGAATTTTCGAAAATTTTGTGAAATGCCCCCCCCCCCCCTGCAAAAATGATGTTGAGGTAAACATTTCTGAAATCCGTGCGCCGCCGTGGAATGCCCCCGTGAAAAAATCTATCCTTTTTAAACAATTTTTAATTCGTGCGCCCGTTTGTAGAATTGTGAGAATATAAGGCGTGTCTCATTGTTACTTGAATATGGCATGGATCGGTTGTATACACCTATAGGTACGCTCATCCGCTTGAGAGAAACTCGCGGACATTCTGCAAACCGCCTGACCGCTTAGTTGTTCAAGTCTCGAATATCATACATCACTCCCTCTCCATACACTTTTCTCCCTCTCCCTCTCCCTCTCCCTCTCCCTCTCCCTCTGTATTTCAACCTCTACCTCCTCTCCCTCTCCCTCTCCAACCACTCTCGATCATTCCCTCACCCATCTCTCTCATCTAGCAAAAACACATTGTGGGTGTGCGACAGAGGAGACGGAGATGAGGTTGTGACATGAAGAAATCATGTATCGATTTGTAGGATGGGTTGAGAGGTAGAGGGAGAGATCCTAGAGGGAGAGGGAGAGATCCTAGAGGGAGAGGGAGAGATTCCAGAGAGAGAGGGAGAGATTCCAGAGGGACAGGGAGAGATCCTAGAGGGAGAGGCAGAGGTACGCATGTTGAAATAATAAGATATCGATCATAAATACGGATTAATTAAGTGAAAAGGGCCGGGAAATGGATCCTAAAAAAAGCCTTCAAAATGATTGATTACGGACGGAAATGATCGATCGATAGTCGGGGGGAGGGGAAGATGGGCGTTCGTAGGAGGTCCAAATCAGCTGGGTAATTTTGCGAACACACAATTTTCAGAATATTCTTGGAAATTTTCAAGAAATTCGTTGTGCTTTTCGGAATAAAGGAAAGAAACAAGAAATTTTCAGGAAAATAAAAGTACAAGAAGGACATGAGCAGAACAAGCTAGGAAATTGGCATGAGATGAATGAAAACAGCACAATTGAAATGACAATTGTCAATGAATTGTCAAGCAAGACTGAATTGTCAATAGGCAACCAACCGTTTGATGAGGATATTCCTCTCTTGGGGATGGGGATGAAGGGGTCGACCTGCTTCGAGAGCCTCAGACGAACCATCACCACCTCCTCCTACAAATTTATTTATTAATTTATTTATTTATCGTACACCGCAAGGGTGTTTCAACATGTACAAAGTGTTCGAGTGCAAAAAAAATATGTGAAAGAATAAAATTATTAAAAGAGAGGTGGATGAGGATGGGGGATCAAATACATTGCTATTCCTTATTCCAGCATATTATACATAACAGGATATGGGATGACATGAGGGGACGATGGATGTTCTTCGCTAACAATAAGAGATTTTAAGATAGAAGATAGCATAAGATTTATAAGATAGAATAAGATTTTTGTAATGGCTCGTTAAAAAATAGTGGAAAACCGAAATCGGCGACTTTCCACCCGTTAAAAAGTACCCGGAAAGTCGAAAATGGAAACAATAAATTTGAATTCGCGCGCGCAAATAGGTGCGGGAATTCAAATTAAGAGTTTCCGTCATCACATTTTAACAGTTAGAATGAAAATTCAACTCGGAAAGTCGGAATTTGAATTCCCGTACCTCTTTCCGCTCTCGAATTCAAATTTCGTATTTCTATTTTCGACTTTCCGGGTACTTTTTTAACGGGTGGAAAGTCGCCGATTTCGGTTTTCCACTATTTTTTTAACGAGCCATTAGATATCGGTGTATATCGGTGTTCTGTTTTACGTGATGCGTATCTTTACTTCACAGTTATCTCATATAGATTTTGTTAAAGATGTTAAAGGAGACGCATCAATTATTCGCATGTCTAAAGGTATTATTAGCTTAGTTGAAACTTATTTGAAACTCTCCGCGCATTGACAATACTCTTTCGTATGTAGGAGTTTCAAATGATAGCTCGGAATGTGCCTATAAACTCATTTCGAACGGAGAGATAGACAGAGATCAGAACAGGTCAAAAGGAAAATGAAATATTGATTGATTGAGATTTTATTGATTTTCAAGGAAACGACAAGGGCGAACCTTCGAGGGCCAGGAAAATGACTGCTCCAATGAGTGTATAGACGAGAATGATGACCAGTGGAATGAGATGGTTCAGATGCAGGATCTTATAGTACGATCCGATTCGTTCTCTGCAAAGAAAAATGTATTTTTCCTTAAAGCGACAACCCCAAGCTAATTTGAAACTCTCCGCTCTAGCCACACGCACTCGCTTTAATTGTCTACGGGAGAGTATGCCCAGATCGGAGAGTTTAGGTATGCCTTAAAAATTCTATAATATAATCTGTATACAGTATCGTACATGCAATACATGCAATAAAAAATTCTACACATACTAACAATTTTTTGTAGTACATGTTTGAATACACTTCGAATTGTAATGAGAAATGTCTCAAATGAGAAAATAATCAGTTCACGATGAGTATTCATCGTGTCCTACCGTACTCTCAAACTACCGTACAGGGCGGTCGGTTTGGGCGGCGGCATCAGCACACCATGATCATGACCATTGCTCAGGTCGATGTCCGTCAATCCGTCGTCTTGCGACGGTCGAGACGGTAACGTTGCCTGAATATTCATTGACTTATTGATTATTCACATTATTGATTTTTTCTTCATTTATCCGCTGCGTGAGAAATATCTAACAACTGTTATTGTTAAAAAGCACAAATTTGATGCACAGTTGGCACAGTAATGTAGTACATTTCCTAATTATTTCTAATTTTTTGCTCTTTTCACAGTATTCTGGTCCAAGCCATTCTTCTTCGAAAGCAAGACAAAGGAGAGACCATTGTATTCGAGAGAGTTTGTATGTTGAGCGGTCGTTCTTGCTTTGAAAGTCATGAGAACGCTGTGTTTTCAAGACCTAAATGGACGGAGAAACGACCACAAAAGATTGGTGAAACTTATGTGCATTCAAAAGTTGCTCGGTGCCAACCCCAACCCCCCCCCCCCTCCCCCCACTTCAAGAGAGACGAATGGAATACGTTTCACCAATCCACCATAAGATTGAATAGACCAAAAAGTTCGTTGCATCCTTTGTCTTCAATATCACATAGATCAATCATGTTCTGTTATGAATTAGCGAGAGGAAAAGAAAAGCTGAGAAAAAAACTCTCCTCGTTTTACACACTCTCTCGCGTCTTTTCATTTAATCTCGTAACTTTTGAACGCCGCATAACATACCGTCAAAACGAAAAAAAGTGAAACATTTTTCAAATAATTTGACAAAATTTGACAAAAGTTCACAAGATTCCCATTTTTAGCATTTTTCACGATCTTGATTATGTATTATTAAAGGTTTTTTTATTGTGGATGTGTTTGCCCAATGCAGTTATGCATGACGAAAGTGAAAAAATAATCGGGAGTGCTGCGGAGCAGAATTGGTATACTGTAGCATACTGTAGAATCTCACTGTAAAACTGCTTCCATCGCGCTTTTTACGTCTAATCATAGATATATCTAACATTACCTGACTTTCTATAGCGAAACTGTTTGGATCATGGCATTGATCAGGCTGCAAAAGTGGCATACTGTAGAAAATCCTACCGTATACCTGTTTCATGAAACAACGCTCACAGTAATTTATTTAAATTTCTTTCCTCATGGTTGGGGTTGGCACCGAGCAACTTTTGAATGCACATAAGTTTCACCAATCTTTTGTGGTCGTTTCTCCGTCCATTTAGGTCTTGAAAACACAGCGTTCTCATGACTTTCAAAGCAAGAACGACCGCTCAACATACAAACTCTCTCGAATACAATCTCTGAGACACTGACTCCATGAAAAGTCACAGAAAAAAGCTAGATAGTGCCTATACGGAGAATATGTGGGAGTGTTTCGGGGAGAAAATCTAGCGTGCGGCTATGTGGGAGAAAATCTAGCTTTTTCCGAGACTACCGTAATCTCAGGTGATTTCGCTATCGCAAACTGATTTCTGACTTTTCCCCTCGTTTTTTTTACGTAAATCTAACTCGAGAGACATTACAAACATAGTTTATTCAGATCTGTAATTAACATCAATAATTCGCAGTTAGGAAACATATGAAACAATTAAATTTTAACAATAAACATGATGTTGGAGTAACGTTCACGTCAATAAAACATGTAAGATATTAATCAATTTCATTATGGCGCGATCGGCATATAGTCTGACGAGCAACTCCACCATTGTAGCATATTCCTTTGACATATCTGAAAACAAAGGATTGAATAATTAAAAGTAATAAAGGAAAGAGTGTTTTCGTTGTCTCTTAACAGTTAACTAAATACAAAGTTCTCGCTGTAGTGCGTGGTTGAATGACTGCATGAATGATTTGTTTGTATTGCTTGCTCACCTGGAGACAACTCCGCGAGATAGTGATAGTTCCTCTTCATTTTCAGGCCAAAAGCTCTCCAAAGATACATCAAATTTATATAATATTACTGAGGAGTATAGCAACATCGAATCTTCATAGGCATCTAGAACAATTGTTTTAGAAAATAATTTAAATAAATCAGCGTAATACGACAAGTCCGATCGTGTCTTGGAAGTTGCATGAAAATAGGACCAGCGATCTTGATCTTGCAAGACTCGATCGGACTCATTGGAGAACCATAATAGCGACCCAGATGACATAACACCCCAATCGGCTGATAAAGTTGTTTTGATTCAATATAATGCAATACGACAAGTGAAATCACTTTATACCTGGCACTTGGAGTTGTTCAGAAGGATAATCGAAAACAATCTCCAATTCCTCTTCATTTGCATGTTCATCTCCATCTACATCTTCAAAATCATCATCTTCCTCGGGATATGCGTCACATACATAGCTGAATAGTACCAAAAAATGAAAAACAAGAGCTAAAAATGAAAGAGATCGCAAATATAATTAGAATTTCACATAAATACAGTGATAACTTCTTGCCGTGAAGGAATAGGGGCGAGATTAGCAGGGGGTGAAGTATACGAGAGTGTACGATGAGGTCGTTGAACAAATTAACAAAAAAAGTCACGAAAACAAGAATTAAAACCGTAAATTTTAGGCCTAAAAAAATTAATTCAACGACACGCTGCGCGTACGCAACGCGCGAGAGCTGGATCTAGCGCTTTTCGGGGAGAAAATCTAGCGGATATGTGTATCTAGCGGCTATCTAGCTTTTTCCTGGATGTTTTTCTAGCCTAGCGGCTATCTAGCTTTTATCAAGTAGCTTTTCTGTATTTTTCACGATCTAGCGACTATCTAGCTTTTTTCGGTGACTATTTCGGGAGTCGCTTTCTCAGAGATATGGTCTCTCCTTTGTCTTGCTTTCGAAGAAAAATGGCTTGGACCAGAATACTGTGAAAAGAGCAAAAAATTAGAAATAATTAGGAAATAACTGGGGAGGTATCAAGTTGAAACTCTCAACTATGTGGAACAATTCGGTACTACATTACTGGGCCAACTGTGCATCAAATTTGTGCTTTTTAACAATAACAGTTATTGTTTAAACTTGAAAGTAAAATTGGATACAATACAATTAGAGAGTGGGAATGTGTGCATGGTGTATTTACCGTATTGTGGAAAAGGTGTTGTGAATGGTGTAAATCATAAAAAATTTTTACGACGTTTGTTGCGTGTTGTAGCAGTGGTGTGTAGTGATTTTACTATTTTGTTATATTTTCGAAATTATAATTTTGGTCTTAATTTTGGTAGTTTTTCTTCTCATCCTGATAGATATCATGATTCAAAATTTTCAAAATCTTGTGAACTTTTGTCAAATTTTAGCATCACAACGAAAGTAAAATGCGACCTTTTCGCGCTCGCTCTCTCTTATCATCTCCCTAGAAAACGCTAGCGATCAAAGATCAAAGATCATTCCACCAACAGTGAGCAAAGTTCGATAAATCACTCGTAGCACCCTTCTGTGACGGCATACTCTGACCTCTTCAAGCATCACGATGGCCTATCAGAAAACCGACAATTATCGATTGATTCATCATGTATCGATTGATTTATCATTTATCGATTGATTTATCGATCAAACTTCCTGTATTTACCCACCTGCGAGGGTCTCCTCGATCCGCCAGCGCTGGTTGTCAGCGCATTGCTCATTGAGCCACTGGCCGGCCTCAAATACATTAAAATAATCAATATCATCGCAAAAGTGGGCGGAGTCAAGAGATCAAAGATCAAAATGGGCGGAGTCCGCACACCTCAGATGGTCATTGGTTGCCGGCCGTGTCGTGGGTCTCGCGGCCGGTCCACCCAGTCGCTGGGTACGAAGAAGGATAGGCATTGCCTATTATGGCTCTTCCTTCCTGACTGTTGCGGGTGATCGATATCGATTGAACTAGAATACGGTAGAGATCAAAGATCAGCACAGAGATCAAGGATCAAGGATCATTCGACGAAGCTTGAACAGTTTTTCTTGGTTTTTCATCGAGTTCACACTGTTGTAAATCAAACAAAAAGACGTTTTCACAAATTCTCAAAACAAGAATCTACCATGTGATCATCATTAAATCATTCATCAACTATGATTTATTCATTTTCAAAAAAAAAAACAAATTCAAACTAAAGTGATTCTAAAAATCAATAAAATCAATAAAAAACAAAGAAACAAACATACTCTGATATCGACTAGGCTATACCCTCTTAGATAAGCGGAAAGGGAGGAACAGGTGCAACAACAATAACTCGGAATATTGATGATTATCGATCGATCGATATGTGACGTCACCAAAAAGGGGCGGAGCTTGGTGATTACAATGGATAAATCGATAAATGGGCGGAGCTTCGAATCAATAATCGATGACGATCAATCAGGGCGCCTGGAGGGCGTGCTCAATCTCCGCATTAGTGGGAGCCGAACTGACACGACCTGAAGTGATAGAGAGATGAGAGAGGGATGGATGGAGGGATAGAGGGAGAGGGAGAGGGAGGGAGGAGAGAGGGAGAGGGAGAGTTAGAGAGATAGGTAGAGCTAGAGCGAGGGAGAGTTAGAGGGGTAGAGGGAGAGGTAGAGCTAGAGGGAGAGGGAGAAGAGATCCAAGAGAGGCAGAGGTAGAGGGTAGAAAACGAGGCCTGATCATCACTTCACGAAGTGTCTCTTTTTACCACTACCTCTGTCTCAACCTCTTCTTCTCACTCTCTCTCTCCCTCTCCCTCTGTTACTATCTCATTCCCTCTCCCTTTCCTTCTCCCTCTATCTCCCTCTCCCTCTCACCATCTCCTCCATCATTCCCTTGATACACGCAAGAAATCATCGTCGCAAACGACCTCATGACATTCCCGCCAAACACTAACTACTACCGTAACCCGAAACCTGTACGGAAATTCAGGAGAGCTACCGTACCCACTACTACCGTAATTACGGTATGCTACCGTAATCTATGCGGAACACTTCACTTGCTTGAACCCACGAAAATCACCCTGGGGGGAAGGATCGCGGGCACCACAAATCATCAGGAGTTACCGTAACCCGGGGAATCGAAAAAATCAATAAATCGATCGATAAGATCAATAAACTCACCAACGATGGTCGTAGCGAGACGACACTTGAGCAGGCGCTCGTGACACACGGCGCGCACGTGCTCCGCTGTTATCGCCTTCGAGTGGACACAGTGATTATTATTATTATTATTATTATTATTATTATATTATTATTATTATTATTATTTCATTTAAATGGCCAATCATCATATTGTCATGCAAACATGAACTGTACTACGAAAATTATTAGCAGGGGTGCTACTTACACATTGGCTAGGAAAAAATATCCCCAACTGTAATCAAATCATCGTGACACGAAACTGCCAAGCGCGCCACATGCTCATATCCCCGAACGTTTTGTACAATATCTCTTATAAAAACAATAAAAATAAATAAATAAATAATAATAAATACCAACCTCGACTCTGGCCTTCAGCTCGTCCGTGGGGATGCGTCTACCGTAGCACAGGAGCTGTCTGAACGACACAGATCACAAACCAATTCCATACGACATTTATTTATTTAATTATTTATTTATTTGATACACCCGTGACAGGATTGCACTTTGATTGTACATGATCTTCGGCTATAAGAATCATAACATACAGAGATGCGAAACAGTCGCAGCAACCAACCGTAACCCCGTACAGTATCACTCATACCCTCTACAGTACGCCTACCGTAACCCCTTACCATACCTTCCAATGTCCTCGCAGACGGGGGTGGATCCGTCGAGCATGAGCATGAGATTGGTGAGCAGGGAGCGTTTCCCGCGACCCACCGTTTCCTCATCCACACCTGTGAGAAAGATAGAGATAGAAAGTGCGCATTTTATTATTATAATTATTATTATTATTATAATTATTATTATTATTATTAATTTTATCCACGCCTATCCTCATCCACACCTGTGTGAGAGAGAGATAGAGAGATAGAAAGTACTTATTCAACTTTACATTTAATGTTATTATTATTACTATTATTAATTTCTTCCATGCCTAGAGAAAGTCTTGATAAAAATCAAAGATAGATGAGAAAGGCAGAGGTAGAGAGAAAAACTAGAGATAGAGAGTGAGAGAGTGAGAGATTGAGAAAGAGAGAGAGAGAGAGAGAGAGAGAGAGAGAGAGAGAGGAGGAGGATGAGAGAGAAAGGCAGTTAGGAGTCTCATCTTTCCGTCTCCTCACTTTCAAAAGTTTCAACAGCTGGACTGAGACAATGAGACAGAGCTGGCGCGTTGACAAATAAAATTACCGAAAAAATATTATCAATCAATGTTATAATCAATATAATCAAAATATTATCAATCAATATTCTACGTTGCCCTATTCGATGAATTTCTCAAACCATAGAGCATATATAGAGTACGATCCAAGCAATCGATATCAATCAATAATCCACACAAGACCTACCATATGCCAACCATCGCCAGCTCTCGACGATGGCATCGATCATGGGTCGCACCGCTCGCTCCTCCGCCTGGAAGTACACTCCGAGCAGACCAGTGTCCTGCAACGATATCAATGAACTGCCGTAGTTTATCGATTGATTGATTGTTCTGTGTGAGACCCCGAACGCTACCGTAACCCATTGATTTTTCCAGCTCGAAAAATACGTCTTACGCTGCGTTCTCATAACGCCACAATATATCTTCCCAGTCCCGCTCCATTAAAAGGAACACGCCGAGATAATTCGAAACCCTCCGCTCTGGCAACAATCTCTCGCATTTTGTATATGATAGAGTAGTTCCAGCACGGAGTTTCAAATTTGCTCTTGGTGTGCCTTTAAACTACACGGTTTAAAATAAACGTGCGCCCAGGTGATTCCGCGTTTCTCTCCCATGCTATGTATCGTTATTCTTTCTCTTCATCCACTCAAGCGCCTCCAGACCCGAGGAGAAGGTTTCATTTGATTGATGTGAGATCGGAATCTCATCTATCTAATCTCTCTCTCTTTCAGTACATCAAGAAGTATGAAAAAGATAAGGGAGAAGAAGAGCGCCCTACATTAGCGAATGTCTGATGGGGGTTTGGTAGCTTTTATTAATTTTTTAATGGTGGGTCGATTTAGAAAAATCGTTTTTTTTGCTTAAATTATATTCTTTCGCATAAAAAATGAGCCGTATATACTGGGTCGATCCTCACATTATGAGTGTATGAAAATGTATAATTATTATTGACACCCCTGCAACGACAACAGTGATTGACGCACGAGGCCTAGGAGGACAATCAGTGAGCCCGAGGCATCCGAGATCTTTGCTGTCTAACACTTTAAAGTAAAGTAAAGTGTGTTGTTTTTCACTTGGCATGTACTCATGGGGAACAGGGAACTGCTCAATCTCTTCATTGCTTCACCATTCCACACATAACTGACGATGAGAGCAAGGGGGTTAGCTGCAAATCTCAAGGAGCCTCAAATTTTCTCTCACTTGCTATCTCATTTATTCAATGTTGGATAAACGAATACATATAATGTTCGATAGACACATGGTGCGGGTATGGCGGTCTACATTGTGGGGCAACCATTTTTCAGATCATCCTATCCACACTAAATTCTCTCCCGAATCTCACGACACAAAAGAGCGATTACGTGTCGAAAAGTTGCTGTTTAATAGTACGTCTATCCTTCTCTCTCTCCCATTCTTCCTCTCTCTGTCCCCTCTCTGCCTCGCGCTCTCTCGCTCTCTCTCTCTCCCTCCCTTTTCCTCTATCATCACATCTCCGTTTCACTCTATCTTTATCTCACAACCTTCCTCCACCCTCATTAATCGTCGGAAACGTCGACGCTGATATACACTCAGATTAGTCTATCTGATAGGAAGCAGAGGGAGAGGGAGAGAGAGAAAGAGAGAGGGAGAGAGAGAAAGAGAGAGGGAGAGGGAGGGGGGAGAGAGAGGGAGAGAGAGAGAGAGAGAGAGAAGGAGAGAAGGAGGGGGAGAGAGTGAGTGAGAGAGAGAAGGAGAGGGAGAGAGAATCATGAACAGTTGTTCTTCTTACGCGACAATCGACATCGTTGATTTGTGCTGGATCGAAAGCGAGAGAGTGAGAGAATAGAAAAGGGAGAGGTAGAGAGTGAAAAGAAGATGTAGCAAGGTAGACGTAGAGAGAGATTATATTAAAATGGGTGGATTTCTAACATTGCGCGCAGGGTCAAGTCAAGTCTAGTCAATTAACCAAGGAGAGCCATAGTACCAGGAAAACAACAAATTCTCCTAGTCTAGCACAATATAGTGATGACCACTCTGTTGTTCCTCCTAGCAGAGCGACAGGATTGACGGGTCAGGCGTTAAAGACACGGCGCTTATTCAGAGATCACTGAGAGTGATGGGGTGATGGAGGGTCGGCTAATAATGCAACACACCATAACGCACATTACTAGCTAACCTATTCAGTTCACCATTTTACATATAAAGTTCATGCAAACCTATCAAGCGTGTCACTGAAGAATCGAGTAAAATCCGTGGGTGGTTGGCACATTTTCTGACCCCCACATATTAATGCATTTTTTGGTAGTCTATATGGTAACTAAGAGGTAGCCCCGAGCGTTTTTGCATATCTTCATTTTTGACGTCGAGAGACGTTGTCAAACTTTTTGGAGGCCGAAATTTGCCAACTTTGGAGCTCTGTAGCTCTTCGGGGAGTGGTTTTCGTATCGAGTCGTCAATAGAAGAATTTCCTAGAACGTCCAGGAGAATGAACCTGCATCATTGGCCGATCGACATTTTAATTAGTATTTTTGTAAATCGATTTTGTTAAATGGTTTTTAACAAAAATCGAAGCCGAAAGTTTTCAATAGCTCGATCGACTCATAATGTCGAGAGGAATTAAATGGTATACTGAACGTTTTTGTATGAGGTTGTGCTCGGAAGATATGAGCATTTCAATATTTTGTTGATAGTTAAATTCGTGTTGTATCCAGCACAAGCCATCCTGATTGGTTGATATTCTCTTCTATCAACCTTCCATACATCTCTCTGTAGTGTAGTGGATAAGATGTCGGCGCTTAGTTTTGACGGTCTGGGGTTCGATCCTCCTTGCCGCAGTGATCTTTTGCTGGTTATTTCTTTTGTTGAAATTGAAAGAACTAATAATGAATTTACAAAAAGGCAAATTAAAATGTTTGTGATTATGGAAACCAGAAAAGAGAAATACACTTTAACTTATCAGTTTTAGTAAACTTTAACAGGACGAGGAAGAGAAGAGTTGGGGATGAGTCGGGGGGACTCGGAGCTGGACGATGAGGGAGGAGGGAAAGAATGAAGAGAATGAGGACGTGAAAATTTTTGGAAAACAATGTTTTAGGATGGTGGTCGAGGAAGAGTGTGATGAAATATACCTATGAATTTGAAGACTCTTTGTTGTCGTATTGTAATTTGCATTCAAAGATATTAATATTCATTGATTGGCTATGATTTATGAATAGAATTATCGAAATGAATATTCACTAGAACAACAGTAAAACTAATGAGAATGGGAGAATTGTTCATACGAGGCAGACGAGTGAGTAGATCACTGGCTGCGTCACTCTTCTCTCGTGTGATCGCACGCAATGAAAATCTTGAAATGCTCATATCTTCCCAGCACAACCTCATACAAAAACGTTCAGTATACCGTTGAATTCCTCTCGACAAGATGAGTCGATCGAGCTATTGAAAACTTTCGGCTTCGATTTTTGTTAAAAACCATTTAACGAAATCGATTTACAAAAATACTAATTAAAATATCGATCGGCCAATGATGCAGGTGCATTCTCCTGAACGTTCTAGGAAATTCTTCTATTGACGACTCGATACGAAAACCACTCCCCGAAGAGCTACAGAGCTCTAAAGTTGGCAAATTTCGGCCTCCAAAAAGTTTGACGACGTCTCTCGACGTCAAAAACGAAGATATGCACAAAAGCTCTTGCTATCTTGTTAGGGACCATATGGACTACCGAAAAATGACTTCTGCTCATTTTCGACTTTTTCAATGTGCCACCGTTTATTCGAACCTTACGCGACACGCGTGCTATACTTCTACATCTTTTAATATTATCAATTTAATTATTACTCAATCAGCCAATCTGGCTCTGACAATCAGTCATTATTATTATTATCGTCCTTGCAACTTTCGGGTTGCCCCTCGGGTCCTTGGACTGGGTCCTCAATGTTTGGGGTAGTGATAAGTGTCCACCACGCCAGTTTTTAACCCATCGTACTCCTCCCCTTCAACCGTACGCCCTAATTGTATCTTACTCCCTCCCCTCGTACCGTACCCCATCATTATACCGTACCTTGTAGCAGGTGTTGAATGCGAGATACTGTAGGGCTCCATCGATCGTGGCCGACCTCATCATGAGGGGCGAGGGCTGCGCGAGTCCGATCGAACGAGAGCGATCCCATTCACCCAGGATCTAAGAATGAACACATAGATTATTATTATTTATTATTATTATTACATTACCCAAAATTATCAATGTTACAGCACAGTGACAGTTCTTTTCGATTCTCGAACGAAATTAAATCGCTTTATAATTATCACTACCAATGCATTTTTATAACGGATCCTCTATAAAAATGAAGGAAAATGAGACCCCTCGACCGTTTTCATTCTTACAGGAGATTCGTGATAAGAGAACAACCTAACAATAAACATTATCCGTCGATTGGATTAGCCAATCGATCAATAACTTCTAACAATCTCAGGACTAATCAATCAATAATCCGCCCGAAATCAATCAATAAATTGCGCCTACCGTATTAGCGACCATCATGACCAGGTTGTCTTCGTGGCTCCAGCTCACGCCCTCCACACAGATCGCACCCGACACCCTATCCATCTCCTTCACCATTAGACGCTTCTGGAATTATTGATTTTTTAAACGATTTGTCCTATTATTGATTTTTAAAAGACATCGAATGATCTAATTATTGATTCACTCAAATAATTATATCATTGGATCATGGCATATTGTACAATAACTATTAATTGATTGTATGGAGAGATGCCGCATAAATCAAGTTTCCATCCAAGATAAGAACTAAAATACTTTCATGAGACATCAAATCAACAGGACAAATCATCCGTAACAAATACTGTTCGAGAAAATTTCTCGTCGAGAAATTTCTCGATTTTTATTCGAGAAATTCGAGAAAAACTTAAAATTTAAAATAGATTTAAACTTCTATCAACAGTGAAATATGTGTTTAATAAATTCCCCTTAAGAGTCAAATTGCGCTTACTACGACATGGCATTGTTCTATTGATTGCAAATTGTCAAATAGAACTTCAATGCTCTTATTTTTCTTAGTGTTAGTATATCCCCTAGGTGGGTTGCCTCATCTAAAATATTCCGGTTTCATGTATTCACTGTTACTATTTTTGTTTTGGACAATGTTATCACCAATCAATGTTGTTATTGTTGGAAAAGACAGAAAAAGTTATTAAAACGCATTTTGTTACATTTTTTATAATTTTTCTAAATTTTTCTCGAATTTCTCGGATTTCTCGAAAAAATAAATCGAGAAATCTTATTCGAGAAATTTTTCTCGAAAATTTTTTCTCACACACCCCTGCTGTTCACCCCACATTTTAAGAGGCCCAATAAGTAATCAATCAAGTATTCACAGTAATAAGTATCGTAACTAAGTAAATAATCGATCATACCGTAACCCAATTAATAATCAATCATACCGTTAATATTTAATTTTAACATCATGCGAATACACATTTTCACGTATACCTTTTAATTATAATATAAATAATTTAATAAAAAATATTCCACCGTCAATAAGCCAATCAATATCAATGACAATAGGCTAATCAATGTCAATTTAAATGACAATAAGTCAATCAATGACAATATCAATGTCAATAAACCAATCAATATGTATACAGTACCTCACAGGGCGTGTACTTGCCCGTGATGAGATACTCCTCTCCACTGCCCGAGGGCAGCTGACCAAAGTACTTGGAGGCCAGTTCGACGACACGCGAGTGGTCGACGCCACCCGACGCCGCGATAACCATACGATGAGCCTGATGATATAATAATAGCAATAATAATAATAATAATAATAATAATAATAATAATAATAATAATAATAATAATAATAATAATATTCTAATCATTACAAAAATTGTCATGATACTGATAAAGTTTAAAAAAAGGTAATTAAGCTAATATGAATTTAAAATGTACAGATATGTTTCTTGCATAGCATCAAATCAACTGAAGAAATTCCATACTTCACGCAAGAGTGAAACGCGAAGGTCGCGGGAGGACATGCGAGATGCGAAAGAGCGTAGAAGATACGCAAATAAAAAAAAACGCAAATCTCTGCGTCTCTTCTACTGTCTCTACTCTCTCTCTCTCTCTCTCTGTTTTTTGTTGTTGATGATTTGCAATCAGGCATCGTACCAATTTTAGCAATTCAAACTGAATTTCCGCTTTTCCTCTTATTCTGAATCAACCGGCTCCAAATAGTCAACAGTTCGCCATATAGAATTAGATCACTCACAATCAGTAGATCAAAGCGATCCACAACTCACCTTATAATGCGTCTTGATGTACTCCGAGAGGTCCTTGCGCGATATCGTCCTGAATTAGGTTTCAATTATTGATTAGCTTTCATATCAACAAAGAAAATCATTACAATGTCATCAATCGATAGTCAATCGACTACCGTATACCACTCACTTGATGTTCTGGTCGGGACCGAGGATGGTGTACGCCAGTGGCGTGCCGGCGAACGCCGACAGGTGCAGCTCGTCGAAGACCACTTCCTGAGAACGCATTTATAATTTTGTCCAGATATCAAATCTTTAGCGGGAATGGAAATGTACTTGTGATAATCTAGAATCCATGAAACGAGAAATCATCAGGCTGAATTAGACATGGGATAGAGGATAGTAAATGGTTAGTTTTGAATGTTTTCCATTACAGTGGACAAAAGGAATGAATGCGCGTTAACGTTACCGAATATCAACCAATCAATAAATCAACTAAATCAATCAATAACTTGGCCAATCAATCAATCAATAACTCAGCGAACCAATCAATAATTCTCTCACCTGTAGATTTTGGGCGACCTCCTCTGCCTCTCTGAGGATGACCGATCGTTCGGCCGACACATCGGACGAATTCAGCTGAGAGTGTAGTAGGATGTCCGAGAGGATGTCCGTAGCTGCAATGAGAAAATCGATAATCAATCGATATTCGCCAAATTAAATTATTTGTACGCTTTACTAACAATAAGTCGTATTAGAGATATTGCAACGGAATCGATCGAGCCAAGCACTACACCGCAAGTATCCCCTTCGTGAAACTAGCAATAAACGGGTGAACAAAAACATTTTGAAAGAAATGATAACTGGAATCCATGAAACGAGAAATCATCAAGTTAATGAGACATGCGAAAGAGGATAGCAAATGTTTAGTTTTCTTATTATAGTAAATGTTTAGTTGTTTTAGTAAATGTTTAGGAAACTAAACTAAGCAAAATTTTGCGGGACGAAAAGAAACGACGCTTTCTCGTTAATTTAACTAAACCAAAATTTTCATCAACTAACATCTGTGACTACGGTATGGTAACCCCGCAGAGATAACACCGATAAACGTGTTTAAAATGAAACTGTAATGTAACTACCAGGGTTGGGAGGAAAATTTTTGGCCGGTAAAAAACCAGTAATGCACTGTTACATTTGCGCTACGTGCCTACGCCGTAACCCCCTCCGCCGCGTCGGAGAGGCGACGGAGGGGGTTACGGCGTAGGCACGTAACGCAAATGTAACAGTGCATAACGGAAAATTTTTCCGCCCAGCCTTGGTAACCTCCATCACTCCCTTATTGCTTCATTCTTTTCATTATTCTTGCTTTTAACTGATGGATAAATAAATAAATAAATAAACAAATAAACTACCACAACATGCACTCACATCTCTCAATATCGCCCGCGAAACACTTGGCATAGTACACGGTCTGCTCCCTCGACGTGTACGCGTTCAGATGCGCGCCCATGTTCTCCACCTCGAGCTCGAGATCCGCGCGAGAACGACGCGCAGTGCCCTGGCAATTAATTAAATTTATTTATTATTATAATTCAACTTATCAGGCATCCAAAAAATGCTATAACATTGTAAAAATTTTAAATAATTGAAGTACCACTGTGTTGGCGGATAGCTCTCTTGAGCACAGTCGACTACGGAGTGAATATAGTACCAGCTACAGTAATCACAAGTAAAAAACAGTATCAAATACAGTAATAAAGATTTTAAATACCGTACATCTGCTACCGTTATCTCTCCCCTCTCACCTTGAATGCCATATGCTCGAGGAAGTGCGCAGTGCCGTTGTTCTTGGCCGTCTCGTAGCGACTGCCCGCGTCGATGAATACACCGATCTAAACATGACGATCTTTGATCTCTGGTTCATCTTTTTGTTCTCAGGCAAGTCCACCACAACTTTTACGACCTGACTACCATAATAATAGTTTTCTCGAATAAAACGAACAAAAAAGGATTAAAACGAAAGGTAACAACCAACAAATTGAGTGGTTGGTTTTTTAGTTTTTTTAAAAGATATTTATCGCCCTCACTGTTTTTTTTTTAAATTAAAGAATAACTCAATCGACATTTCGTCTCATTCATACTGTGAGGTCGTCGTGCGCAAAGGCGACGAATACGAAAACAAAGCTATACACAACATACCGTAGCAGTGGGCATGTTGGTGTTCTCGGTCGCCACTCGCATTCCACTCGGTAGCGTCGTGACGCACGTCTTCGGTGTTGAAGCAGCTAAAATCAATCGATACACCAAGCAATTAACGAGGACTTCACGAAAGCGAAACGAAAAAAGTTGAGTGATTGTGCAGACAGGGACAAGTTCTATTATTTTTCAAGACCTATCACAAACAATAAATGGGACAGGCTAATAAATCGATTAATGGCAACCATTCCCTTCATAACGGTTAATAAATCTCATTGCATATCTAATACTAGGGGGTTTCTCTGAGTCGTACCTGTGACGCCGGCGGCCAGACCGCGTCCACGCCATCCGCCCACTACACCCTGAAAACATGGAATTGTTATTTATTCATCTTTCCTTGCGCGTTACATCATATATGAAGAAAAGAAACGAAGTTTGATAGGTTAGATATTTTTCAAGATCTTTCCAACACACATTTGAAGACATATTCACACTTTCGTGAGTCATTGTCCAATATATTTCAACATGGTTTACCCTTCGTTCAACTAGCAATGATTGATATGCATTGAATGAATCTCTGACGTCAAACCTCACGTCAGAGGCGAAAACATATTTCGAAATACATTCACGTAAATCCACAAATAACCTAATCATGGGCAAAAGCATATATAATCACTAGCTTTGACCGTGCAACTTTCGAAATCGCAAAGAACCATCCTCTTTATTATCTTTAGAGAGTTTATCTTCATTTCCTCAATATTTAAGAAGCAGAATAATAATGTTATTATAACTAACAATAAGAGACTGCTCAGTTTAGTATCAAATAAAAGATTAATAATTAAACGTACCCTTCCCACACTAGTGATGATCTTAGACGGATAGCGTGAAGACATCACGAAGTTACTAAAATACATTAAACCATTAATCATCACATATTGCGAAAGTAAGCGATGACACATAATGGAGTGTAAACATTCTTAGGGAACGCGAAGAAAAGAGGCCGGTCGGTCAGTATTCTCAATCGTCTTAACAATACCCAGTGTGTGTGTGCTCGCCCTTGCAAGAGCATATTATACTTGAGAAGGAGTGGAAGAAACAAGTATACCAAGTAGGTTAGAGTGCGTGCAAGAGCAAGAGTGAGAGAGTACGCTAGGTGAGAAAGATAAGAAAGAGCGATGCGCACTCCCTCGCCTCCCGCCATTGCACCGCCTAGTGCACCACAAGCCGACCACCAATCGTCCCGCGATAACATGGCGCTATATGGAGTCGAACTGACCTTGGCATACAGGTTCGTCGACTAATCCCACCGTATTATTAAATAAATTATGTAATTTCAGTAATTTCCGACCGCTCCCAGAGTCACATGGACTCAGAATTAGCATTCAACTGCAACTGGACAATAGGCAAAGCTTCTTAGAAGTAAGTAATCGCAAGTTCACGTAAATTAATCGAAAATAACTATAACATAAAAGTAAAAACTTCAACAGTTTCCAGAAATTTTATATTTACAAAGTTTCCGGTCGTGATGCTCCGGTAAATAGTGCATTAGATCAGTTTGCGATAGTCAGTTTCAAATTCGTTTCCGATCGTTACCATTCTTTCCGTTTTACAGCTTTCACAAACCGAAACTATCTTTGATTTGCCGACGTCGTCATTCACACAGAAGTCATCGATACCTTACCGATTCGATGGTGCGCAACTAATTCGATTTCGAGCGTAAGATCTGAATTTTTCGAATTAATTATAATAATATTATTATTAATTTAATAATAATAATAATTCATTCCTTCAATCAAACATTTCGGGGGTGTGATATAAGTTTTTTGAAGTCCACTCCCTAAGCGAATTGGTGAAATATATTTTTTGGAGGCAGTAGGGCACTAATTAATCTATTATCGATTAATTTGACTATTTTCGATCGATTGCAGACTTCGAGTGACTGATGAGAGTGAACGATTGTTCGGAGTTGAGGGAGAGGTGGACGTGCCTCTGGCGGCGCTTGTCTGCTCTCCACTACAGGTACGCAATACCGTACTGTTTTGGATCATACCGTAATTGTTTTGGCATTTTGCCAAGTTTCAATGAGCGCTCTCCCTGTACTGGAGAAACGCTGTGAGGTAATCTAGTCCATTCGTGATGAGGAACATAATCTTGAAGTGCTAATCATGGTTATAAATAAATTTGGTCGCCACAGAATAGTGCGAAAAATCGATAATCGCTACCGTAGTCCACTTCCAGATTCCCTTGTCTTTCCCGTCGGGACTCGTACTCAACGCACAGGTTCGCATTCCTCCCACGAACAGTGACTATGTCAGGTGTGTGTAATTCTGATTCTGTTTTGTTAATTGATTTACGTCATTTTTTCCGGTCTCTGTTGTTAGTTAGGAGGTAACGTTAGTTAGTTAGTTAGTTGTCAGCATAGGTCGAATAGCTAGGTTATCGGATTTTAAAATGCGGTCAGGTTTTTCAATTTTAGGCAAAGTTGGCTCAAAATGGGTTCAGGTTTTTCGATTTTTGTGAAATTTTGTCTCCAAATGCGGTCAGGTTTTTCGATTTTTTTGGGAAATCCAGGCTCAAAATGCGGTCAGGCTTGGTACTTTGTAACATACTTTTCGACCTATGGTTGTCAGTCATAGTTAGCGGATTTAGTAATAGAGAGAACTAACTCACAGCGTTTTCGTGGTGTGACAGAGAACGAGGTATAACGGAAAAAAGAGGGAGTACGCCGAAGTGAGAGAGCATAAACGTTAAAACTACACCACCGTGTACCAAACCGTAATTTTTTGTCATTTGGCCAAGTTTTCAATGACCCTTTCCCTGTGTTGGATACACGCTGTGATTAGCCCTATTTCCTGAATGGATTTAATAATCGTCGGGATTGTCAGAGAACTGAACTGACTATCTCTCTCCTAATAGTTCATTAATAATAATTCCACAGTAATCACATCATGCATTTTCGGTGCCCCAAATGAATTATTTTATATACTGGGTCGACTTAGAAAAATCGTTATTTTTGGCTTAAATTGTCTTCTTTCACATAAAAATGATCCTTATATTGTGCGTCAATCCTCATTCTGTGCGGGTATGAAAATGTATGAATCGCATCATGATTATATTTCTGTGTAATTCTAAAATCGTTGCATTCAGGTTGCAATTCGTCGGCGAGCATTTGAAGTCGTACAATAACTATCCACTGGGCGCCTATTTCATCGTTGTCATCGTCTCCGAGAGGAGGAGATTGTTGTTGTATAAGAGTGAGGTGAGGGGTACTGTAACGAGCGGGGAGGATACTGTAGCTATCGATTACATACCGTATACTATCGATTGAGTTAAGTTGCATAGAATATGCTGCATCATTAGAGTTATCTGGTATACAGGGCATTATTTATGTATTTTGATAGTTATCGATCGTTCCAAGGGGGTCCGCCCCTCAGGACCAAAATTAGAAGAATATTGCCAAAATAATACATTGCCTATATGCCCATGATTTTTTATCGGTCCTGTAGATGCAATTATCTTGCATCATACATTTTCGAGCACCCACATTGTGAGTGAGCACTTTTGTCGATGCGGTGAGTTTTGAGACTCGAAACCCATCTAGGAATATGCGGGAGATCGAGATTAGTAAGAATCACCACAGATCGGGTCAGTTTCGAGTACTTGAGATGTAGATCGGGTCAGTTTTGTTCAAATTTCGGGTCAGTTTATAATTCGCAAAAACAACAGATTGTGGGTGGGGCGAAAATGTATGTCTTGCATGCATTATTGTATTTTCCATCTGTGCTATTGCATTTCAGTATCGATCGATAATGCATAATGCTGTATACATGTTCAGATAATTCGATCAAAAGATGCGAAATGGGCGCCGTTCCGAGTGCCGATGCATCCCATGGAGAGTGGAGGCAATTTACAGGTGGTTTTGAGTTACTGAATAATATTTTACGAGCTATAAATCCATTGTGCCGTTCATATCCAAACCCGTGTTTTATAAAAAATACAATTTTTCATCCTTTCTTTCCATTGACAGGTGCACGTCTTCAACAGTAACACGAACGCCCAGGATTCCCTAATTGGCTACTTCGTGACGACACTTTCACAGTTGATGAGAGGAACCGGATCGGGTAATACATATATGGTAAATTATTTCATTATTTGTTTTTTTTGTCAAAATCTTGAAAGTTTGTTCCGGTATCGATTTGATTGCGCAGTTATTGTTTAACAGAACGGTCATATTGATTGATTTGGTCATATTGATTGATTTTATGATATTTATTGATTTTATGATATTTATTGATTTTGTGATATTGATTTATTGCAGTTAATGGATCAATCTGGCGCGAGACGATCGGACAAACTGCTCGTCGAGCTGAAATCAGTCGAGAGAGACTCAGGACCATCCTTCTTCGATGTCGTTCGATCGGGGTAATTATCGATTGATTTGAATTTTAATACCATATGCTCTGATCTAATACATACCGTAATCTTGTTCGATCTGCCTCTTGATTGATTATCCCCATTAATCAGATTTACCACATCATTAGCCCGCCCACTTATGCCTACCGTAATCTGACATAAACTGCGCTGTGTACCTTTTCAATTCATCCGATCTACCGTAGCCACTGGCTACCGTCATCTCATCGTTTTCCAGTTGTGATCTTCGACCATCGATCGCTATCGATTTTACAGCTTCGAACGGATCGCCACTGAATCCAGCGTCCCTGCACTACATTCATCCTCATGAACGTTAGTTTGATCTTTGAACTTTGATCTTTAAACTTTGATCTTTAATCTTTGATCTTTGATCTTTAAACTTTTGTCTTTGAATTCTGAACTTGTACACCTCAATAATCTAGCGCTTCATGGTATTTCTTATAATCGTATAGCCTGGCTGTATGATGCTATCATATTGTGTTCTATGATTTTGCAAATGTTGATATTTGATCTTTGATTTTATGGTATACTGTAGCTACCGTATCCGTCCTTTCAGCCGGCGCATACTCGCGATCATTGCTGCACTACCTCACGCCGCTGTCGTACCATCTTAGAGACCAGAGAATGGGCGCGCTTGGATTTGGTGCCAAGGTGATGTTTGATCTTTGATCTTTACCGCAATGGGCAAATTCGATTCTGTTATTTATCTGACTGTTTCTAATATATTCGAAATTTACTTGCTTATATCAGCTTTTCCGATATTATCAATTAATAAATAAATTAATAATATCGGAAATTTATTTTAAAAGAATTAATTATTTATTGATTTCAGGTCGGCCCAAATCTCGTAATGAACAACTGCTTTCCATTGGTGAGTGTACTTTTTCTAAAAGTTATAATTTGGTTTTTTTCCAGTAGATTGAAAAATCAGATCAAAGATCAAATTCACCAAACGATTATTTAGAATTTCTAAAAGTTATAATAAGTATGGAAACCAAAGATCAAAGATCAAAGATCAAAATGTGCTTTTCAGAGTGCTCACGGTGAGCAAGTGTCGGGCGTGAACGGAGTACTGGATGCGTACCGTCGTGCCTCCCTCGCACTCCAACCCTTTGGACCGACCCAATACGCCGATGTCATCTATCACACGTCACAGTGAGTGAGGGTTACGGTAGAGATCAAAGATCAAGGTTACGGTAGCTGAGAAAGATGTGCATCAAAAAGTAGTCATGCGCGAGTCTTGAGATAGTGATCAATAAATGTACATGATTAAAGATCTAATCTTTGATAATATTGTCTATTCATTATTAATTATAATATACTTTATGCAGTGCAAAAAGATGATTGTAGATACATTGATTGATAGTAGAGTACGCGTAGATACAATAGAGTTTCTCTGGAAGATTTTTCTCCTTCCGAGAAAACAGTCAAAGCAGAGATTAGGGTCCAAGGGGTCAGGAAATTGTTTTCTAACGCTTTCCTTTGATATTTCCTTAAAAAGTCGAAAACAAGGACAAGGCATTGATCGGTCCAGTGTCTAGGACCAGGGCAGAAAGACTGGACCGTTTTAGATCAATTATGGTTTTTCCTTAAAAAAGTTTCTAACACAACTCATTTCTTAGTCCCTCCCTTTCTTTCTTTCTCTATAAGTGTAGCTACTCTCGTACCAAAAAACAAGTGTATTTTATACGGTCTTATTTTTATCATTATTATATTTTCACTGTCAGGAAAGCAGGTAGCAAAATATCACTAAAATTATCATTATTATAAACATATTATTTATTGCCCTTATCTTTATTGTTATTATTATGTATTTTCGCTTTAAAAAAAATCCAGAACTCTATTACCATTGAAAGAAAGTTTGGCTAACAAATAAAAATCACGTGACTGAAATCTGCCTGGTTCAATATGTCTATCGCACAATCTATACTTTTATTCCAGATTCGCTAAAGCCAGCGTGACTATACATATGAACGCCTTCTTCCTCCAGTTCATATTCACCGATGGATGCTCCAAAATGGACGCGAGGTATTTTAATGTTTAAATTATATTTAAATTTATTTATTTATTTACTTAAATTAACTTATTTATTTTAATTGAAATATTAAATTATGTTTGCATCAGTTTATCCGATCCATATCAGCATTGATAATGGCATTGCGAAGTTGGTAGGTGCGTGAGACATGAAATCAGCGGGCGCTTTGTTAATTTTTTTCAACTGATTATTCCTTGGCAAAAATCAATTTAGCAACGCGAGATGTACAGTATCGCCAGAAAGTAATCGGACACTTTTCCATTTTTTTATAACTTTTGATCCAGGAAAGCAATCAAGCTGATCTTTTCAGCCAATGTACAGAATTTATCAAGGAATATTACCACGATGTGTTGGTGTAATTAACTTAGTTAATTTTTTGCGTAGTGATGACGCTACCGAAGTGCACTTTTTTGAAAATTCCCATTTCTTTAGTGAAAAGCCCTGTTCTTCGGGAACACTGTGAGAGTGTAGACCCCCACTAGGGCTGTACAGTCAAACAATCTGGAATGGCTCCGACTCCGATTTCAAGCTGTGGCAGGGTTGCAACTTTGACCTCCAAAATTTATAACTCGGCATGAAGATGTGATAACGACCTGTTCTACGCGCCAAAATGATGCTAGTGGCGAGTGATGTTTATCCCCGAAATATGGTAGTCATATCTCGTCATTTGCCCTCAGGGCATAAAATAATTTTTTGTTGGGAGGACCGAATTTGAGACCCTACCGTTCAGAGGGCAGGTCTTCTAAAATTATGGTTTCAGCGCATGTAGCTTTGCAATGTATCATATATTTATTTCCCTTATTTTGGTTTGGTTCCGATTCCTTTCAGACCCGTAGCTAAAGTTATGTTGAGGTCTACTCGGTTGTAGCGAGTAAAGATCAAAATACAAAGATCAAAGATCAATGTTCAGCAATAGTGTAAAAACTTTTGTGAACATCTCTAACATGCATAGGTGCTTTGCAAATAAGAGATTTCATCAATAGAGGCCCAGGGATGAGATCAGTGAGAGAGAAAGCACAAGAGCGCGCACCGAGTAGACCTCAGCATAACTTTAGCTATGGGTCTGAAAGGAATCGGAACCAAACCAATATAAGGGAAATAAATATATGATACATTACAAAGCTGCTTGCGCAGTATCCATATTTTTAGAAGACCCGCCCTCTGATCGGTAGGGTCTCAAAATCGGTCCTCCCAACAAAAAATTATTTTATGCCCTGAGGGCAAATGACGAGCTATGACTACCATATTTCGGGGAGAAACATCACTCGCCACTAGCATCATTTTGTCGCTTAGTACGGGTCGTTATCACATCTAGAAGTCGAGTTATAAATTTTGGAGGTCAAAGTTGCAACCCTGCCACAGCTTGAAATCGGAGTCGGAGCCATTCCGGATTGTTTGACTGTACAGCCCTAGTGGGGGTCTCCACTCTCACAGTGTTCCCGAAGAACAGGGCTTTTCACTAAAGAAATGGGAATTTTCAAAAAAGTGCACTTCGGTAGCGTCATCACTACGCAAAAATTAACTAAGTTAATTACACCAACACATCGTGGTAATATTCCTTGATAAATTCTGTACATTGGCTGAAAAGATCAGCTTGATTGCTTTCCTGGATCAAAAGTTATAAAAAAATGAAAAAGTGTCCGATTACTTTCTGGCGATACTGTAGATTTATTAGAGTAGTTTTACACATTTTTCTTACACATTCCGTTTACTGTGAACAAGTTTGATATGGTTACTGTCCAGTCTATCTAGTAGCGTGCTTTTATTTTTTTGATTCTAATGTGGAGTGTTCAAAAGTCGCGATAAGACAACCAGGAAAATACGAGAGAGAGAGAGAGAGAGAGAGAGAGAGAGAGAGAGAGAGAGAGAGAGAGAGAGAGAGAGAGAGAGAGAGTGTACAACAGAGAGTTTTCTCTGCTTTTAGTGACTTTTGAACAGAACACATATGTGATCAATTCAATTCAATTCATCATGTCAGGAGCGTAGCCTCTCTCAATGGTCTCTTCGACGCGCAATGCTCTCTCGATGTTAGAGAACAGAGAAATAGTGTGCACAATGTAGAGACCATGAGAGAGGCAACGCTCCCTTTAATGATGGGGGATGAGGGGGTGGTATTCATCACGGGTTGCATTCCACCAATTTACTAATCTAATATGTGATCTTTGATCTCAGAACCGTTGATGCCCTCGTCGATGCGTCCTTCACTCCCATGGCAGTCATCTTCGTTCTCGTGGGCACGAAGATCGAGAATCCACAGAGGACCAAAGGTACGGTATGAGGGGATACTGTAGATGGTCAGAGGTACGGTATGAAGGTTACTGTAGATGGTCAGAGGTACGGTATGAGGGGATACTGTAGATGGTCAGAGGTACGGTATGAGGGTTACTGTAAATTTGCAGAGGTACGGTATGAGGGATACTGTAGATGGTCAGAGTTACGGTATGAGGGTTACTGTAGATGGTCAGAGGTACGGTACTAGGGTTACTCTAGATTTACAGAGGTACAGTATGATGGTTACTGTAGATGGTCAGATGTACGGTATTAGCGTTACTGTAGATGAGTAAGAGGACGGTACTTTTTGGGGCTTTGTCTATGATGAGAATACGGTGCCAACAGTGACTAAAAATATGTTATTTTTCTGATAATTTTTGAATCGATAGCAAAAGTCCACTTTTGCTATCGATTATTTTGTTTGACTTTACAGAGCTGGACAACGTGCGTGCCGTACAAGGTCATCCATTGAAGCACTCTGACGGTCGGGTGGCTGGACGACAGGTGTTGTTGATTGTTTATTGATTACTCGTAACGAATTATTGATTGATCCAGGCTAAATATTTATTAATCGATAAGAATTATTGATTAATCTAGAGTAAATATTGATTAATCAAAACGAATTATTGATTGATCTAAATATTGATCAATAGAGTCAACGTTGCGATTGATTGAATAAAGTAGAGATTGTGCGACAGAGATATCTGAACCTGGCTGATTTCCGTCACATGATTTTTATTAGTTTGCCAAACTTTCTCTCAATGGTAATACTACGTGACTTGTTTTGTCAAAGCGAAAATGCATAAAAATAACAATAAAGATAAAGATTATGATATAATACTTTTATAATAATGATAATATTAGTGATATTAGCTAAATTTTAAGGTAGTAATTGTTCTATCGGAAGACGACGCAGAGGATGGATTCGGTCTCGTTCCCCTACTCATCGCACAGTGGAAGAATCTCACCGAAGCCTCAGCCTGATCCCTGATCTTTGATCTTTGATCTTTGATCCAACTACTCAGGCGTTTAATTCCACGCGTGATCATAATCCAGGTGCATGATTCGAGTATATTCCATGCTTGATCACGCCGGTACTTGCACAAAATATCCGTGATCATGCATGGGTTTCAATGCCTGAGAAGTCAAAATTGCATTTCCTCGATCTTTCCTAGCAACGTATATCATAATATTTTGTATTTACATCGCGTTTACCGATTGTCCATACACGCACTTACCGTATTACTTATTGCTCTACAGTACACCACCCCCGGTATTCACACTCGCTAGTATATGATGAATCATAGTTTGTGTACGGTATTTGCTCCGATTATTGATTTTTGCTACTTATCGATTATTATTCACTTAATCATTCATCGTTTTGTCGGTGCCTTTTTAGTCATTTTGCGATACTCTGTTTATACATTCTCAGTTTGTTGTTATCGATCCGTTCGATGAAAAGTTTTTACTTGAACATCAATCTTTATCACGTTCTCACATTGGTGCGTTGACAGGGATCCTTCATAGATCAATGACGCTACAGAGCTTTTGCCAGATCGGAGGGCTTCAGATTGGCTCGGGATGTGCCTTTAAATGTTGAACATATGCAAATGAGATAATGGGGGCAGAGTATATCACGGGTCTCCGGTAAAAGTGTAGCAACGCTTGCTACTATGAAATTTTTTTGTCTCCGATTCCGATGAAAGTCGGTCAGTGTGTGTGGTTGGGGGCCATGAGAAGGCCTAGCCACTTGATTTGACATAAATTACAAATTATCGATTTTTTGTGATCTACCCTGAAAATGATCATAACTCGGTTCATTTTTATCGTAGAGCGAGCTGACAGGTGTCATTCGAACCGTATTATAATGCTCTCAAAAAAAGTGTTCCATGACCCGTTCGCTGCAAATTCGTCTTCAGGCCGAAAAACGCGAAAAACTTATTTTTTGAACAAAAAGGGTAATCTGTTCTCGAAAATTTTCTCTTGAGTACACGCGTATTATTGCAGAAAAAGAGTATACAGATGACGTTCAATGTCGGTATGTTGTTCATTTACCGTATCTCTGTCCCCTCAATACCGTTTAATAGAGTAAACTGGACTTAGCCATTTTTTTCCGCCTCAACAGTTTTTCGATCGTATCTACCTTCAAAATGGTCCAATCGACTATTCCAAAAAAGAAAAATGATACTCTCGGATAGGCGAATAAAAAGTTCTCTCATGATCGAATAGCTATGACAACCCATTTTCGAGTTATTCGAGGAAATCACTACACTTTCTCTATTTTCATCGATTCTAATGAAGGAACGGAAAGGAAATTATTCTTTGTACAGCTAAAAACTACCCAATCGACTTTATTTTATATTATACATGAGAAACTATTATAAAAGCAAGCAATCAATATGCAATTATCATCATCACTGATCGAAAACGAGTGATGTAGACAAGTCAGGGGCCTCATCCGTGAACCAGGGCTGTGCGGCATGGCCATACCGGTATGCCGAATATGCCGTTTATGCCGGTTTTTTCATGCCGCTATGCCGTGCCGAAAACGGCATGAAAATTTTAAATATTTTCGGCATAAAAGTACTAACTATATTACAAAATTTGAGTTTTTTTCAATATTAAAAATGCGCAAATAAATTTTTTTCTAGTGTTCTTCAGCTTTTTAAACCTGTAACTAAATCTTAAACATCGATTAACACATCTTTAGAAAAGGATTTTAATGTTTTCGCCTAAAACATTGAAATGTTGATAAAAATCGGATCAATTATCATTTGGAAACTTATGCCGAATATGCCGAAATATGCCGAAAAAAATATTCGGCATATTGCGTATGCCGAAAATATACTCATGCCGCACAGCCCTGCCGTGAACAGAGTGTTCATCTCGGTTTTCATCCAGTTGTAGATTGCATCGGAGGAGATAGTCAGATCCATATCCACTGCCACATCGAAATCCATATCCACTGCCACATCTCTCTTTGCTCTTGTGTTGCTCAGCTTCTTCTCTGTCTCCTCCTTCTTCTTCGCTAGCAGAGTCCGAATGCAGTTCTTGATCTGATCGTGTGACATTCGGTTAGCGGGCATGATATCTGTTCTGGGCTTCATTCTCTTCTCTACTTCTTCTACTCTCAGCTTTTTTCCTGGCTGCGTAGAATTCGACCACCATCTGCTTGGCAACAGAATCGTATAAGGCACTGTTCTTCCGAATGCGAAGTAGCCATCCTATGGGTCTTGGATGCTTCGGTGCTTTCTCGTATTATTGAATGATTCCGACAGTGGACCGATTCCGACTCCTTGCTGAACCTCCTCGAGCATTCTCTTGTACAGTCCAAGGGCGAAATCCATCATTGATACTGTCTCCGGTCTGATCTTGTGCTCTCTTCTGTCCCAGTGACGTTCAAGATTCGAATGACGGAGGAAAGTAGGAGAGCATTTGCTGCACACGAACAACGGGTTCTTGTCGGATGCAGAGGAGGGTGTAGGAGCGATTCCATTACAGATAGTGTGAAAAATACAGGGAGAGAAAAAGAGTGAGATAGCGCGCAAAAACCGAGAACACTCCCTCAGATCAATAGCCCTTTTCTCTCTCGCTTTGTAAATTGGTGAGGCGAAAAATAGAAGAAAAAAAGCGAAAGGAGACACTAAAGTGTGCATTAGATGATCAGATCAGTAAATGAAATAAGTAATTTCTGCAATAATTTTTCCATAACTGGCATGAAACAGCCGACAAAATCGATGTTGATGAGGTTTTCCTCGAATAACTCGAAAATGGGTTGTCATAGCTATTCTATCATGAGAGAACTTTTTATTCGCCTATCCGAGAGTATCATTTTTCTTTTTTGGAATAGTCGATTGGACCATTTTGAAGGTAGATACGATCGAAAAACTGTTGAGGCGGAAAAAAATGGCTGTCCAGTTTACTCTATTAAACGGTATTGAGGGGACAGAGATACGGTAAATGAACAACATACCGACATTGAACGTCATCTGTATACTCTTTTTCTGCAATAATACGCGTGTACTCAAGAGAAAATTTTCGAGAACAGATTACCCTTTTTGTTCAAAAAATAAGTTTTTCGCGTTTTTCGGCCTGAAGACGAATTTGCAGCGAACGGGTCATGGAACACTTTTTTTGAGAGCATTATAATACGGTTCGAATGACACCTGTCAGCTCGCTCTACGATAAAAATGAACCGAGTTATGATCATTTTCAGGGTAGATCACAAAAAATCGATAATTTGTAATTTATGTCAAATCGAGTGGCTAGGCCTTCTCATGGCCCCCAACCACATACACTGACCGACTTTCATCGAAATCGGAGACAAAAAAATTCATAGTGGCAGAACATGCCGTTTTTGATACACTTTTACAGGAGACCCGTGATATAGAGAGGTACTGATAAAGTCTGACTCAAAAAAAATCGTCAAAATCACTTTCTCATTCAGTATGTTGGGTTGTTCAGCTTTTCGAATTGATGAACACGAGTTCATCGATATCTCTGTTCTCTCGTTCTCGAAAATAATAATTATATTATATTTACACAATAAAAAATATTAATCAAGAGAAAGATCTAATCTAATCAAACATATGTGGCTATTCATGACTTGCTTGTTGTCTCAGAAAAGATTTGTCGATGATTTATTTATAAAGGGACCGGGAAACATGGACAAGGCATTGTAGGTACTCTCGTACCAAATAAACAAGTGTAGTTTATACGATTACTATCGCTATTATATTTTCGCTGTCAGAAGCTGTTACCAATAGCATTCAGAGAAAGGTTGGCAAACTAATAAAAATCACGCGACGGAAATCTGCCTGGTTCAAAGATGTCTATCGCACAACCTATACTTTTTCTTCTAGATTCGCTAAAGCGAGCGTGACCATCCACATGAACGCCTTCTTCCTCCAGTTCATATTACGGTAGGGAACTAATCAGGATTACGGTAGCTTGTCCAAAATGGACGCGAGGTATTTTAATATTTAAATTATATTTAAATTTATTTATTATTAAATTAACTTATTTATTTTAATTGAAATATCAAATTATGTTTGCATCAGTTCATCGTATTTATATCAGCATTGATAATTGCATTGCGACGTTGGTAAGTGCGTGAGACATGGGGAGTATGACAAAACCGCAACGACAAAAGCGCAAATGGGGTAGAAAAAGCGCAAGCGACAAAAGCGCAACTCGCGATAACTTCGGCCAGAGTTGTCCAATCATGGTCAGGTTGGACATTTTGAACTCCTTAGGCTCAGGTCTATTACGTCAGTAATTGATCTTTGATCTCTCGCCTCTCAACGACAAAAGCGCAACTCGGGCTATCTCCTCTCACTGTGATGCTAGACACTTCGGGGCGGGCTCATACGAAACCTGGGGGCCTCCGCCATCCCGTAACAAGTTGATCTTTGATCTCTGACCCCTCGACGACAAAAGCGCAACTCGGGCTATCTCCTCTCACTGTGATGCTAGACACTTCGGGGTGGGCTCATACGAAACCTGGGGGCCTCGGCCATCCCGTAACAAGTTGATCTTTGATCTCTGACCCCTCGACGACAAAAGCGCAACTCGGGCTATCTCCTCTCACTGTGATGCTAGACACTTCGGGGTGGGCTCATACGAAACCTGGGGGCCTCCGCCATCCCGTAACAAGTTGATCTTTGATCTCTGACCGATCAACGACAAAAGCGCAACTCGAGCTATCTCGGTTCAGAGTGATGCTAGACACTTCGGGGTGGGCTCATACGAAACCATTGTAAACTACAGTAATCTACCGTAACCCGGTTCGGTGGGTCAGATCAAGTTCGGTGGGTCAGATTTCACTAAAAATTGTCGGAAAAGCCACTACTTGTGCGAAATCATTATGAGTTATTGTAAACTACCGTAACCTACCGTAACCCGGTTCGGTGGGTCAGATCAAGTACGGTGGGTCAGATTTCACAAAAATTGTCGGAATTGCCACTACGTGTGCGATATCATTATGAGTTATTGCAAACTACCGTAATCTACCATAACCCGGTTCGGTGGGTCAGATCAAGTACGATGGGTCAGATTTCACTAAAAGTGTCCAAATAGTAACTATGCGCGTGGTATGATTATGAGTTATTGTAAACTACCACTTGGACACTTTTTAGTGAAATCTGACCCATCGGACGTGATCTGACCCACCGAACCTTTTTATGGTGGATTACGGTAGTTTACAATAACTCGTAATGATATCGCACACGCAGTGGTTATTCCGACAATTTTTGTGAAATCTGACCCACCGTACTTGATCTGACCCACCGAACCGGGTTACGGTAGATTAAGTTAGTTTACAATAACTCATAATGATTTCGCACAAGTAGTGGCTTTTCCGACAATTTTTAGTGAAATCTGACCCACCGAACTTGCTCTGACCCACCGAACCGGGTTACGGCAGATTACTGTAGTTTACAATGGTTTCGTATGAGCCCACCCCGAAGTGTCTAGCATCACTCTGAACCGAGATAGCTCGAGTTGCGCTTTTGTCGTCGAGGGGTCAGAGATCAAAGATCAACTTGTTACGGGATGGCCGAGGCCCCCAGGTTTCGTATGAGCCCACCCCGAAGTGTCTAGCATCACAGTGAGAGGAGATAGCCCGAGTTGCGCTTTTGTCGTCGAGGGGTCAGAGATCAAAGATCAACTTGTTACGGGATGGCGGAGGCCCCCAGGTTTCGTATGAGCCCACCCCGAAGTGTCTAGCATCACAGTGAGAGGAGATAGCCCGAGTTGCGCTTTTGTCGTCGAGGGGTCAGAGATCAAAGATCAACTTGTTACGGGATGGCCGAGGCCCCCAGGTTTCGTATGAGCCCACCCCGAAGTGTCTAGCATCACAGTGAGAGGAGATAGCCCGAGTTGCGCTTTTGTCGTCGAGGGGTCAGAGATCAAAGATCAACTTGTTACGGGATGGCGGAGGCCCCCAGGTTTCGTATGAGCCCGCCCCGAAGTGTCTAGCATCACAGTGAGAGGAGATAGCCCGAGTTGCGCTTTTGTCGTCGAGGGGTCAGAGATCAAAGATCAACTTGTTACGGGATGGCCGAGGCCCCCAGGTTTCGTATGAGCCCGCCCCGAAGTGTCTAGCATCACAGTGAGAGGAGATAGCCCGAGTTGCGCTTTTGTCGTCGAGGGGTCAGAGATCAAAGATCAACTTGTTACGGGATGGCGGAGGCCCCCAGGTTTCGTATGAGCCCGCCCCGAAGTGTCTAGCATCACAGTGAGAGGAGATAGCCCGAGTTGCGCTTTTGTCGTCGAGGGGTCAGAGATCAAAGATCAACTTGTTACGGGATGGCCGAGGCCCCCAGGTTTCGTATGAGCCCGCCCCGAAGTGTCTAGCATCACAGTGAGAGGAGATAGCCCGAGTTGCGCTTTTGTCGTCGAGGGGTCAGAGATCAAAGATCAACTTGTTACGGGATGGCCGAGGCCCCCAGGTTTCGTATGAGCCCGCCCCGAAGTGTCTAGCATCACAGTGAGAGGAGATAGCCCGAGTTGCGCTTTTGTCGTCGAGGGGTCAGAGATCAAAGATCAACTTGTTACGGGATGGCCGAGGCCCCCAGGTTTCGTATGAGCCCGCCCCGAAGTGTCTAGCATCACAGTGAGAGGAGATAGCCCGAGTTGCGCTTTTGTCGTCGAGGGGTCAGAGATCAAAGATCAACTTGTTACGGGATGGCCGAGGCCCCCAGGTTTCGTATGAGCCCGCCCCGAAGTGTCTAGCATCACAGTGAGAGGAGATAGCCCGAGTTGCGCTTTTGTCGTTGAGAGGCGAGAGATCAAAGATCAATTACTGACGTAATAGACCTGAGCCTAAGGAGTTCAAAATGTCCAACCTGACCATGATTGGACAACTCTGGCCGAAGTTATCGCGAGTTGCGCTTTTGTCGCTTGCGCATATTATTTTTGCGCTTTTGTCGTTTTTGGCGAGTTGCGCTTTTGTCGTTGCGGTTTTGTCATACCCCCGAGACATGAAATCAGAGGGCGCTTTGTTAATTTTTTTTCAACTGATTATTCCTTCAATTTAGCAACGCGAGATGTAGATTTATTAGAGTAGTTTTGCTCATCCTTCTCATATATTTCGCTTACTATTTCGAAATACACTATGCTTATTTTTCCCCGGAAAAGTACCTTACCGACTACGAAGCCTGGCCGCATTTTGGACTTTTTTTGAAAACTTGATCGCGTTTAAAGATTCTGTGACGTAATTATTCGGCCTATGGGTTACTGTAGTGTATCCTGTTGCGTGCTTTGATTCATGATCTTTGATCTCAGAACCGTTGATGCCCTCGTCGACGCGTCCTTCACTCCGATGGCTGTCATCTTCGTTCTCGTAGGCACGAAGACGGAGAATCCACAGAGAACCAAAGGTACGGTATGAGGGTTACAGTAGATGATAAGAGGTACGGTATGAGGGATACTGTAGATGGTCAGAGGTACGGTATGAGGGTTACTGTAGATGGTCAGAGGTACGGTATGAGGGATACTGTAGATGGTCAGAGGTACGGTATGAGGGTTACTGTAGATGGTCAGAGGTACGGTATGAGGGTTACTGTAGATGGTCAGAGGTACGGTATGAGGGGATACTGTAGATGGTCAGAGGTACGGTATGAGGGTTACTGTAGATGGTCAGAGGTACGGTATGAGGGTTACTGTAGATGGTCAGAGGTACGGTATGAGGGTTACTGTAGATGGTCAGAGGTACGGTATGAGGGGATACTGTAGATGTTCAGAGGTACGGTATGAGGGTTACTGTAGATGGTCAGAGGTACGGTATGAGGGGATACTGTAGATGGTCAGAGGTACGGTATGAGGGTTACTGTAGATGGTCAGAGGTACGGTATGAGGGGATACTGTAGATGGTCAAAGGTACGGTATGAGGGTTAGTGTAGATGGTCAGAGGTACGGTATGAGGGTTACTGTAGATGGTTAGAGGTACGGTATGAGGGGATACTGTAGATGGTCAGAGGTACGGTATGAGGGTTACTGTAGATGGTCAGAGGTACGGTATGAGGGGATACTGTAGATGGTCAGAGGTACGGTATGAGGATATACTGTAGATTTTCAGAGGGTGCTAACGCGTCCATCCCCACATATGTTATTCTGATTAGCAAAAGTTTATTTTAGTTATTGATTATTTTGTTTGACTTTACAGAGCTTGACAACGTTCGTGCCGTACAGAATCAACCACTGAAACACTCTGACTGTCGGGTGGCTGGACGACAGGTGTTGATTGTTTATTGATTACGCGAAACGAATTATTGATTGATCTAGACTAAATATTGATCAATCGATAAGAATTATTGATTAATCTAGACTAAATATTGATTAATCGAAACGAATTATTGATTGGACTAATCTAAATATTGATTAATCGGGACAAAGTATTGATTGATTGAGTAAAGTAGAAATTGTGCGACAGACATATCTGAACCAGGCAGATTTTCGTCACTTGATTTTTATTAGTTTGCCAAACTTTCTTTCAGTGGTAATAGTTCCTACATTCCTTTTGCTTTTATTGATTAATCTAGACTAAATATTGATTAATCGAAACGAATTATTGATTGGACTAATCTAAATATTGATTAATCGGGACAAAGTATTGATTGATTGAGTAAAGTAGAAATTGTGCGACAGACATATCTGAACCAGGCAGATTTTCGTCACTTGATTTTTATTAGTTTGCCAAACTTTCTTTCAGTGGTAATAGTTCCTACATTGCTTTTGCAAAGCGAAAATGAATAATAATAACAATAAAGATAAAGATCATGATATATTACTTTTATAATAATGATAATATTAGTCGTATTAGTTAAATATTAATAGTGTTTCATGTTTAAGGTAGTAATTGTCCTATCGGAAGACGACGCTGAAGACGGATTCGGTCTCATTCCCCTGCTCATCGCACAGTGGAAAAATCTCACCGAAGCCTCAGCCTGATCCTTGCTCTTTGATCTTTGATCTTTGTCCCAATTCAATTGTTTGATTCCATTCATGATCGTAATCCAGGTGCATTATTCGAGTATATTCCATGCTTGATCACGCCCGTAGTTGCACAAAATATCTCCGAGATCATGTATGGGTTTCAACACCTGAGAATTCGAAATCGCATTTCCTGGCTCTTTCTGATATCATAATATTTTGTATTTACATCTCGTTTATCGGTTTTTGATGCACACTTACCGTATTACTTACTTTCCCTGCAGTATACCACCCCCCCCCCCCCCCGCCCCGGTAATCGCACTCGCTAGTATATGATGAACCATAGTTTGTATACGGTATTTGTTCCAATTATTGATTTTTGCTACTTATCGATTATTATTCACTTAATCATTCATCGTTTTTTCGGTGCCTTTTTTAGTAATTTTGCGATACTCTGTTGATACATTCTCAGTTTGTTATTATCGATAAGTTCGATGAAAAGTTTTTACTCGAGCCAATATCAATCTTTTCACGTTCGCACATTGGTGCGGTGAGTCATGACATGGATTCTTCATAAATCACTGGATTAATGCCGTTTAAGAGCGATTGCCAGATTGGACAGAGCTTCAGATTAGTTAGGGATGTGCCTTTAAATTTTGAAAATATGCAAATGAGATAATGGTGGGCAGAGTAGATAGAGAGGTACTGATAGAGACTTACTCGAAAATAAAATAGTCAAAATCACTTTCTCATTCAGTTCTCAGCTTTGGGTTTCTCAGCTTTTCGAATTGATCAACACGAGTTCATAGACATCTCTGTTCTCTCTTTTTTTTTCGAAAAAAATAATTATATTGTGTTTACAGTTTTATCAAGAGTGGTCTATGATGAACACATTTGGCCTTTCATGACTGCTTGCTTGTCTCAGAAAAGATTTTCCAATGATTGTTATTATGACTATGATCCTTATTTATAGTTAAATATGCCATGGTGCGCCATGCCGTATTTTTGAAAAAAATTTAAATGACCATTCTTCCTGTGTTCAAAAAACGTAGTGCGTATCGGAGAGGTCACTTAAAGAAGGGGACCAACGAGTTTTTTCGTGTCTAAATTGGCCAGGCAGAAATATAGATCACATTTCCATGTATCCAAAAACAATTTTCTCTAAAATTATAGGTACACTGGAATACCGTAATCCGAGCTCAAAGCTCGTTATTACCCCAAGATGTCCTCAGGGAACGCGCGCAATTTCAAATATGAAAGACAAATGAATTTAATTCAATTTATCATATCAAGCAATAATGCTCAGATATGGGATAAGTGGGAGGTATTCATCTCTGGTTGCATTCCACCAATTTACCAATCTAATATGTGATCTTTGATCTCAGAACCATTGATGCCCTCGTCGATGCGTCCTTCGCTCCCATGGCAGTCATCTTCGTTCTCGTAGGCACGAAGATCGAGAATCCACAGAGGACCAAAGGTACGGTATGAGGGGATACTGTAGATGGTCAGAGGTACGGTATGAAGGTTACTGTAGATGGTCAGAGGTACGGTATGAGGGTTACTGTAAATTTGCAGAGGTACGGTATGAGGGATACTGTAGATGGTCAGAGTTACGGTATGAGGGTTACTGTAGATGGTCAGAGGTACGGTACTAGGGTTACTCTAGATTTACAGAGGTACAGTATGATGGTTACTGTAGATGGTCAGATGTACGGTATTAGCGTTACTGTAGATGAGTAAGAGGACGGTACTTTTTGGGGCTTTGTCTATGATGAGAATACGGTGCCAACAGTGACTAAAAATATGTTATTTTTCTGATAATTTTTGAATCGATAGCAAAAGTCCACTTTTGCTATCGATTATTTTGTTTGACTTTACAGAGCTGGACAACGTGCGTGCCGTACAAGGTCATCCATTGAAGCACTCTGACGGTCGGGTGGCTGGACGACAGGTGTTGTTGATTGTTTATTGATTACTCGTAACGAATTATTGATTGATCCAGGCTAAATATTTATTAATCGATAAGAATTATTGATTAATCTAGAGTAAATATTGATTAATCAAAACGAATTATTGATTGATCTAAATATTGATCAATAGAGTCAACGTTGCGATTGATTGAATAAAGTAGAGATTGTGCGACAGAGATATCTGAACCTGGCTGATTTCCGTCACATGATTTTTATTAATTTGCCAAACTTTCTCTCAATGGTAATACTACGTGACTTGTTTTGCCAAAGCGAAAATGTATAAAAATAACAATAAAGATAAAGATTATGATATAATACTTTTATAATAATGATAATATTAGTGATATTAGCTAAATTTTAAGGTAGAAATTGTTCTATCGGAAGACGACGCAGAGGATGGATTCGGTCTCGTTCCCCTGCTCATCGCACAGTGGAAAAATCTCACCGAAGCCTCAGCCTGATCCTTGCTCTTTGATCTTTGATCTTTGTCCCAATTCAATTGTTTGACTCCATTCATGATCGTAATCCAGGTGCATGATTCGAGTATATTCCATGCTTGATCACGCCGGTACTTGCACAAAATATCCGTGATCATGCATGGGTTTCAATGCCTGAGAAGTCAAAATTGCATTTCCTCGATCTTTCCTGGCAACGTATATCATAATATTTTGTATTTACATCGCGTTTACCGATTGTCCATACACGCACTTACCGTATTACTTATTGCTCTACAGTACACCACCCCCGGTATTCACACGCGATAGTAATAAAAAAAAAATCATAGTTTGTGTACGGTATTTGCTCCGAATATTGATTTTTTCTACTTATCGATCATTATTCACTTAATCATACATCGTTTTTCGGTGCCTTTTTGGTCATCTTGCGATATTCTGTTTATACATTCTCAGTTTGTTGTTATCGATCCGTTCGATGAAAAGTTTTCACTTGAATCAATATCAATCTTTATCACTTTCGCACAATGGTGCGGTGAGTCATGAAACGGTTCCTTCATAGATCAATGACGTTTCAGCGCGGTTGCCAGATCGGAGAGCTTCAGCTTGGCTCGTGATGTGCCTTTAACACGGGTCTCCTGTAAAAGTGTATCAAAATCGACCCCTTTTGCTACTAGGAAAAAAATTTTCTCTCGGATTTCGATGAAAGTCGATTGGTGGATGTGGTTGGGGGTCGTGAGAAGGCCTATCGACTTGATTTGGCCAAAATCGCAGATTATCGTTTTTTGTGATCTACCACGAAAATTGCCATAACTCGGTTCATTTTCATCGTACAGAGACGGGAAAGGTGTCATTCGAATCGTATTAGTATGTTCTCCAAAACGTTTTTCGGAATACAATGGCGGGAAACCCGTCTTCAATGTGTTTCACCCGAAAAACTGATTTTTTGAATAGATAAGTGAGTGTTTCTCGAAAATTTCTTGATAGAATGATTAAATGAGAGTTTTTTCTCCACCTTTCCCAGACTCTCTCATCCTAATTCAATTTCATTTTCAAATCACCCCCTTTCTCCTATAAAAGCATTCGATTCCTTCTCTCCGGTTCAGTCCAGAGTAGGAATCCGCAAATGTGCATTCGTGCGAAATGATTTTTAAACTGAAAATGAAAGAAAAGTCGTGCGCACGACTTCATTATTATAATTGAGTATTCATTCGTGCAAATTAATGCATTTGACTCATTCTGATTCATTTTCATTCATAAAATTGGTAAAATTGGCGGTTGGTCTGTCATGTCTATTGCACGAATGGGCACGAAAAATGCGTCATAATTGTGCAGAATGACTTTTCATCATTTTTATTTCGTTCATGATCGTACCGGCTGTGCATTTGCACGAATGCGGATCCCTAGTCCAGGGGGGTTACTGTAGATGGTCAGAGGTACGGTATGAGGGGATACTGTAGATGGTCAGAGGTACGGTATGAGGGTTACTGTAGATGGTCAGAGGTACGGTATGAGGGTTACTGTAGATGGTCAGAGGTACGGTATGAGGGTTACTGTAGATGGTCAGAGGTACGGTATGAGGGGATACTGTAGATGTTCAGAGGTACGGTATGAGGGTTACTGTAGATGGTCAGAGGTACGGTATGAGGGGATACTGTAGATGGTCAGAGGTACGGTATGAGGGTTACTGTAGATGGTCAGAGGTACGGTATGAGGGGATACTGTAGATGGTCAAAGGTACGGTATGAGGGTTAGTGTAGATGGTCAGAGGTACGGTATGAGGGTTACTGTAGATGGTTAGAGGTACGGTATGAGGGGATACTGTAGATGGTCAGAGGTACGGTATGAGGGTTACTGTAGATGGTCAGAGGTACGGTATGAGGGGATACTGTAGATGGTCAGAGGTACGGTATGAGGATATACTGTAGATTTTCAGAGGGTGCTAACGCGTCCATCCCCACATATGTTATTCTGATTAGCAAAAGTTTATTTTAGTTATTGATTATTTTGTTTGACTTTACAGAGCTTGACAACGTTCGTGCCGTACAGAATCAACCACTGAAACACTCTGACTGTCGGGTGGCTGGACGACAGGTGTTGATTGTTTATTGATTACGCGAAACGAATTATTGATTGATCTAGACTAAATATTGATCAATCGATAAGAATTATTGATTAATCTAGACTAAATATTGATTAATCGAAACGAATTATTGATTGGACTAATCTAAATATTGATTAATCGGGACAAAGTATTGATTGATTGAGTAAAGTAGAAATTGTGCGACAGACATATCTGAACCAGGCAGATTTTCGTCACTTGATTTTTATTAGTTTGCCAAACTTTCTTTCAGTGGTAATAGTTCCTACATTCCTTTTGCTTTTATTGATTAATCTAGACTAAATATTGATTAATCGAAACGAATTATTGATTGGACTAATCTAAATATTGATTAATCGGGACAAAGTATTGATTGATTGAGTAAAGTAGAAATTGTGCGACAGACATATCTGAACCAGGCAGATTTTCGTCACTTGATTTTTATTAGTTTGCCAAACTTTCTTTCAGTGGTAATAGTTCCTACATTGCTTTTGCAAAGCGAAAATGAATAATAATAACAATAAAGATAAAGATCATGATATATTACTTTTATAATAATGATAATATTAGTCGTATTAGTTAAATATTAATAGTGTTTCATGTTTAAGGTAGTAATTGTCCTATCGGAAGACGACGCTGAAGACGGATTCGGTCTCATTCCCCTGCTCATCGCACAGTGGAAAAATCTCACCGAAGCCTCAGCCTGATCCTTGCTCTTTGATCTTTGATCTTTGTCCCAATTCAATTGTTTGATTCCATTCATGATCGTAATCCAGGTGCATTATTCGAGTATTCGAGGATCACGCCCGTAGTTGCACAAAATATCTCCGAGATCATGTATGGGTTTCAACACCTGAGAATTCGAAATCGCATTTCCTGGCTCTTTCTGATATCATAATATTTTGTATTTACATCTCGTTTATCGGTTTTTGATGCACACTTACCGTATTACTTACTTTCCCTGCAGTATACCACCCCCCCCCCCCCCCCCCGCCCCGGTAATCGCACTCGCTAGTATATGATGAACCATAGTTTGTATACGGTATTTGTTCCAATTATTGATTTTTGCTACTTATCGATTATTATTCACTTAATCATTCATCGTTTTTTCGGTGCCTTTTTTAGTAATTTTGCGATACTCTGTTGATACATTCTCAGTTTGTTATTATCGATAAGTTCGATGAAAAGTTTTTACTCGAGCCAATATCAATCTTTTCACGTTCGCACATTGGTGCGGTGAGTCATGACATGGATTCTTCATAAATCACTGGATTAATGCCGTTTAAGAGCGATTGCCAGATTGGACAGAGCTTCAGATTAGTTAGGGATGTGCCTTTAAATTTTGAAAACATGCAAATGAGATAATGGTGGGCAGAGTAGATAGAGAGGTACTGATAGAGACTTACTCGAAAATAAAATAGTCAAAATCACTTTCTCATTCAGTTCTCAGCTTTGGGTTTCTCAGCTTTTCGAATTGATCAACACGAGTTCATAGACATCTCTGTTCTCTCTTTTTTTTTCGAAAAAAATAATTATATTGTGTTTACAGTTTTATCAAGAGTGGTCTATGATGAACACATTTGGCCTTTCATGACTGCTTGCTTGTCTCAGAAAAGATTTTCCAATGATTGTTATTATGACTATGATCCTTATTTATAGTTAAATATGCCATGGTGCGCCATGCCGTATTTTTGAAAAAAATTTAAATGACCATTCTTCCTGTGTTCAAAAAACGTAGTGCGTATCGGAGAGGTCACTTAAAGAAGGGGACCAACGAGTTTTTTCGTGTCTAAATTGGCCAGGCAGAAATATAGATCACATTTCCATGTATCCAAAAACAATTTTCTCTAAAATTATAGGTACACTGGAATACCGTAATCCGAGCTCAAAGCTCGTTATTACCCCAAGATGTCCTCAGGGAACGCGCGCAATTTCAAATATGAAAGACAAATGAATTTAATTCAATTTATCATATCAAGCAATAATGCTCAGATATGGGATAAGTGGGAGGTATTCATCTCTGGTTGCATTCCACCAATTTACCAATCTAATATGTGATCTTTGATCTCAGAACCATTGATGCCCTCGTCGATGCGTCCTTCGCTCCCATGGCAGTCATCTTCGTTCTCGTAGGCACGAAGATCGAGAATCCACAGAGGACCAAAGGTACGGTATGAGGGGATACTGTAGATGGTCAGAGGTACGGTATGAAGGTTACTGTAGATGGTCAGAGGTACGGTATGAGGGTTACTGTAAATTTGCAGAGGTACGGTATGAGGGATACTGTAGATGGTCAGAGTTACGGTATGAGGGTTACTGTAGATGGTCAGAGGTACGGTACTAGGGTTACTCTAGATTTACAGAGGTACAGTATGATGGTTACTGTAGATGTCCGATCCATATCAGCATTGATAATGGCATTGCGAAGTTGGTAGGTGCGTGAGACATGAAATCAGCGGGCGCTTTGTTAATTTTTTTCAACTGATTATTCCTTGGCAAAAATCAATTTAGCAACGCGAGATGTAGATTTATTAGAGTAGTTTTACACATTTTTCTTACACATTCCGTTTACTGTGAACAAGTTTGATATGGTTACTGTCCAGTCTATCTAGTAGCGTGCTTTTATTTTTTTGATTCTAATGTGGAGTGTTCAAAAGTCGCGATAAGACAACCAGGAAAATACGAGAGAGAGAGAGAGAGAGAGAGAGAGAGAGAGAGAGAGAGAGAGAGTGTACAACAGAGAGTTTTCTCTGCTTTTAGTGACTTTTGAACAGAACACATATGTGATCAATTCAATTCAATTCATCATGTCAGGAGCGTAGCCTCTCTCAATGGTCTCTTCGACGCGCAATGCTCTCTCGATGTTAGAGAACAGAGAAATAGTGTGCACAATGTAGAGACCATGAGAGAGGCAACGCTCCCTTTAATGATGGGGGATGAGGGGGTGGTATTCATCACGGGTTGCATTCCACCAATTTACTAATCTAATATGTGATCTTTGATCTCAGAACCGTTGATGCCCTCGTCGATGCGTCCTTCACTCCCATGGCAGTCATCTTCGTTCTCGTGGGCACGAAGATCGAGAATCCACAGAGGACCAAAGGTACGGTATGAGGGGATACTGTAGATGGTCAGAGGTACGGTATGAAGGTTACTGTAGATGGTCAGAGGTACGGTATGAGGGGATACTGTAGATGGTCAGAGGTACGGTATGAGGGTTACTGTAAATTTGCAGAGGTACGGTATGAGGGATACTGTAGATGGTCAGAGTTACGGTATGAGGGTTACTGTAGATGGTCAGAGGTACGGTACTAGGGTTACTCTAGATTTACAGAGGTACAGTATGATGGTTACTGTAGATGGTCAGATGTACGGTATTAGCGTTACTGTAGATGAGTAAGAGGACGGTACTTTTTGGGGCTTTGTCTATGATGAGAATACGGTGCCAACAGTGACTAAAAATATGTTATTTTTCTGATAATTTTTGAATCGATAGCAAAAGTCCACTTTTGCTATCGATTATTTTGTTTGACTTTACAGAGCTGGACAACGTGCGTGCCGTACAAGGTCATCCATTGAAGCACTCTGACGGTCGGGTGGCTGGACGACAGGTGTTGTTGATTGTTTATTGATTACTCGTAACGAATTATTGATTGATCCAGGCTAAATATTTATTAATCGATAAGAATTATTGATTAATCTAGAGTAAATATTGATTAATCAAAACGAATTATTGATTGATCTAAATATTGATCAATAGAGTCAACGTTGCGATTGATTGAATAAAGTAGAGATTGTGCGACAGAGATATCTGAACCTGGCTGATTTCCGTCACATGATTTTTATTAATTTGCCAAACTTTCTCTCAATGGTAATACTACGTGACTTGTTTTGCCAAAGCGAAAATGTATAAAAATAACAATAAAGATAAAGATTATGATATAATACTTTTATAATAATGATAATATTAGTGATATTAGCTAAATTTTAAGGTAGAAATTGTTCTATCGGAAGACGACGCAGAGGATGGATTCGGTCTCGTTCCCCTGCTCATCGCACAGTGGAAAAATCTCACCGAAGCCTCAGCCTGATCCTTGCTCTTTGATCTTTGATCTTTGTCCCAATTCAATTGTTTGACTCCATTCATGATCGTAATCCAGGTGCATGATTCGAGTATATTCCATGCTTGATCACGCCGGTACTTGCACAAAATATCCGTGATCATGCATGGGTTTCAATGCCTGAGAAGTCAAAATTGCATTTCCTCGATCTTTCCTGGCAACGTATATCATAATATTTTGTATTTACATCGCGTTTACCGATTGTCCATACACGCACTTACCGTATTACTTATTGCTCTACAGTACACCACCCCCGGTATTCACACGCGATAGTAATAAAAAAAAAATCATAGTTTGTGTACGGTATTTGCTCCGAATATTGATTTTTTCTACTTATCGATCATTATTCACTTAATCATACATCGTTTTTCGGTGCCTTTTTGGTCATCTTGCGATATTCTGTTTATACATTCTCAGTTTGTTGTTATCGATCCGTTCGATGAAAAGTTTTCACTTGAATCAATATCAATCTTTATCACTTTCGCACAATGGTGCGGTGAGTCATGAAACGGTTCCTTCATAGATCAATGACGTTTCAGCGCGGTTGCCAGATCGGAGAGCTTCAGCTTGGCTCGTGATGTGCCTTTAACACGGGTCTCCTGTAAAAGTGTATCAAAATCGACCCCTTTTGCTACTAGGAAAAAAATTTTCTCTCGGATTTCGATGAAAGTCGATTGGTGGATGTGGTTGGGGGTCGTGAGAAGGCCTATCGACTTGATTTGGCCAAAATCGCAGATTATCGTTTTTTTGTGATCTACCACGAAAATTGCCATAACTCGGTTCATTTTCATCGTACAGAGACGGGAAAGGTGTCATTCGAATCGTATTAGTATGTTCTCCAAAACGTTTTTCGGAATACAATGGCGGGAAACCCGTCTTCAATGTGTTTCACCCGAAAAACTGATTTTTTGAATAGATAAGTGAGTGTTTCTCGAAAATTTCTTGATAGAATGATTAAATGAGAGTTTTTTCTCCACCTTTCCCAGACTCTCTCATCCTAATTCAATTTCATTTTCAAATCACCCCCTTTCTCCTATAAAAGCATTCGATTCCTTCTCTCCGGTTCAGTCCAGAGTAGGAATCCGCAAATGTGCATTCGTGCGAAATGATTTTTAAACTGAAAATGAAAGAAAAGTCGTGCGCACGACTTCATTATTATAATTGAGTATTCATTCGTGCAAATTAATGCATTTGACTCATTCTGATTCATTTTCATTCATAAAATTGGTAAAATTGGCGGTTGGTCTGTCATGTCTATTGCACGAATGGGCACGAAAAATGCGTCATAATTGTGCAGAATGACTTTTCATCATTTTTATTTCGTTCATGATCGTACCGGCTGTGCATTTGCACGAATGCGGATCCCTAGTCCAGAGCTCTCCCATTTTGAGGAGAGCTCGGGGAGCATTTCGCCCCCGTGGACATCATCCTCCCAGTGAGGACGAGCGCTCCATTCGATCGAAAAGATCGAAATGGGGCGGGGGGGGGGTGGACAGAAACCGAAGAAGTTCCGAGAATACAACAGCGGTTTCATTTACAGATCGAATACGAGTTCACTAGATATGTCAGGGGCCTCGGGAACAGATTGTTGTTCTCGTTGTGCAGATCTCGTCAGGGGGTGATAATCCGATCATCCTCGTGTACTGCCACTTCATCCTCGATGAATGCTCCTTCCTCATCTGACGCGTTTTCCCAGTCATTGATGAAGTCCTTGACAAGTGCCACATCCCTTTTGGTTCTGGTCCCCGTCACTGCCTTCTTCTCTTCTTCTAGGTTAAGTGGTTCCCTTGTGAGATAGTGGTGGGTAGAGTGGATAGAGAGATGCGGATAGAGTCTCACTCAAAAAAATCGTCAAAATCAATTTCGCATTCAGTATGTTGGGTTGTTTTTATATAAACAAAAAGTTAAATATAGTACCATAACGTATTTTTTGGCGTTTTGCCAAATTTTCAAGGACCGCTGTTTCTGTATTGGAGAAAAGTGCTTGTCCGAGAGGTCACTGGAAGTAGTCCTTGAAAAAAATCGGTTTTCTGCTCACTGAGGAAATAAAATCTCACGTATCTAACAAGGGAATCACCAGTTGCGACGGAAACGATTCTGAAAACGATCCATATGGGTGGCAAGGGTTGAGTTGGCATGGAAAAAAGTGGTTTCAAAAGTTGCTTACGGGACCTACTAATCGATATTTTTTTAACAAATACGCCACCAAATTACGAAAATGTTCGGAAATGTCCATCGAATTTCGATAATACATCGAAAATGATGTTGAGGAAGCTTTTAAAAAATAGCAAAAATATTTTGATGGGGAGCGGGAATCGAACCCGTGGGGTAGGGGTGATAGTCAAATGTGCAATCGATTAAAAATATCGATTAGTAGGTCCTGTAACTTTTGAAACCACTTTTTTCCATCTCCCCCTCAACCCTTGCCACTCGTATGGGTCGCTTTCAGAATCGTTTCCGTTGCAACTGGTGCTTCCCTTGTAAGTGTCAATTCATTCAATAAAGTACACTTGCTGTAATCACTTCTTAGTGCTCCTTGAGTAGTTCTGTCAGAAGAACAATTTAAATTTTCCTTGTTTCTTATATTCAAATATTCAATTTTCATTTGCACATGTTATCGATATTGTTATTGATTCACCATCGCTTTGTGTTGATAAAGTTTAATTTTCAATCAATTAGTTAATATATTGAATAAATAGTCCGCAGTAGGTGCAACAAACAACAAATAAAAACAACAACAATAAAAAAAACGGTAAAAATATGATGGAAAAACAAGAATTACTTACCGTATATTACCGTATGTTTGCAGATTAAATATCTTGCCTCCAGAATACCGTAATGATCGTCGGAAAATTTTTATCAGAAAATCGAAAAACAAAAATGGACGGCCCGTTTCTGGAAGGGGCTTGATTAGTAGTGAAATTCGCGTTTCAAGTTCATAAGAGTTGTACTTCGATCAAATTATTGGAAAAGGCAGTCGTATCAGCAGATAAGACTAAAATCACCACAGAAATTAAAATTATTGGTTCACTTATAGGAATAAAAAACATCTATCGGACAAGCCAACTTCTTCTGGCCACTCTCGATCTCCTCGGACTAAAATTTGTAGAATTGGATGAATATCATCCTCCATGTTCTAGGACTGCTTGAAGTAAAAAGATTTTTACCAAGCACATCATAGCCCACTCTTGATCAATGTGTTTTTAAAATTTTAAAATGAAAAAAAATCAAATTGAAATGGAATTTGACCTTAATAAAACATCTCTTGTATTTCAAAATTTGGTGTCTACTTTAAAAAAAGCCACTGGCTTGAAGTTTTCTTTAAGTTTACATAAGTGGAAGAACATTTGACGACTTACATTAAGCATATACACCACTTGAAGTAGCGTAACATGTAAATTTGACGTCTAATTTGAAGTAGACTGACGAGTCTACTTTAAGCGAAAATGATTAGCACACTTTAAGTTTTGAATTTCCAGAGATGATGAGACATGAATACATACAAAGTATAGAAATAACCCTATTTCAAAAGGAGTGTGTTTACTAACACACATTACCGCTCTCATCTCTTATCGCTAGAACCTGTGATGTCCTTGTCTCTTTATCGTCTTATACTTTCCTTTGTTAGTTCTTCCATTGTTTTTTTACAGCTTCGACATTAAGGCGCTATACAACCATATCACTAGTATAGATTTTAATACTCCCTCATATAAAAGCCTCTTATCTAGTACAATTTGGCAATGTTCTGAGAGAACATTTCCTTTAATACGCTGTTTTTCCATTTCAATTTGAATTTTTTATCATTTTAAAATTTTAAAAAACACATTGATCAAGAGTGGGCGATGATGTGCTTGGTAAATTTCTTTTGTTTTCATTTCCTCCTCCAAGATTCTTAACGTTCTCTCAGGTTGATAAATCATGGGGATTCAAGGTAAAATGCCAGCGAACGACCCTCTCAGTAATGAGGAAGAAACCGAAGAAGAAGAAGTCGACGAGATAACAGTGAGAATTACATTAATATCGCTCAAATTTGCACAATAAATATCCGTAGGATAAGCTTACTTCGATGAGCATGTCATCTCAACTCTCGGACGATGGAACATCCATCGTAAGACAAAATGACATAATTCAATATCAATCGATCGATAATCACAATTCGTTGTTGTTCAGCTACGTTGCCTCCAGTGGAATTGCGGTGGCCTCTCCACCCAATCAAAACCGAAAAAAAATTCTGCGAAAGTATGACAGTTAAACTATGAAAATTGCCATTAAACTCATGAATAAATCGTAGATTGCTGAAACAATGGAAGCCCGACATCATTCTACTGAACGAGATAAAAGCAAAGGATAAAAATCTTCTGACATCAGCCACATCGATTGGCTATAATAATTTCTTGTACACACACATGCAATTCGATTGAATTTGAATTCATAGTTATTGCTTAGACATGTTAAATAACTCAAAAACTTTTGCAATATGAGTAATGAGATACTAATGAGATACGAGATACTTGCGAACAATTAAAATACAACGTCTGCTAAAATAGCTAATGTTATATCATGAAAAATATAATGTTGAATAATGTTCAGTAAATCGATATCGAATTTCTTCCGTCGAGTTCGTCGACCGGAGAGGAGTATCTCGAAGCATACAGCGTCAGGAAGTGTAGCCATGATTAAAACAACTCATTATCGACTATAACTTGTGGAATTTCCTACCCAAACCGTGATATCATAATAACAAAATGAGAACGAAATATTCACCGGAACAATCATACGAATATGCAAAATTGGGTGACTTTTGTTCAAGATTTACTACCTTATAGTCTTTTAGCCCACCTCTTGAAAACAGAAAGAAATTTTTAGCTTAATGCAAACAAGTACAAAAAAAAAACGAAAAAATAGTTCAAAATGTGAAAATCGCTGAATTCATTCAATTTTTCTGATCTTTGAAAAACGTGCCTCTTTTCTAACAATACGAAGATAACACCTGTGTGCTCAACATATACAAAATTACGCAAATTTGTTGCGTACGAGAAAACACTGAAAATGCACTTATTATTTTACACGATACAGCATTTACTTCAACAAAGCATTGTTAGACACGATTATTTGGTAAGACTTTATGTGACAACAGAAATATATTCTATTATTTACGTGAGATCGCAAGTGAAGTCCAATTGGAAAGGAATATTATTGTTATTCAATTAATTTTGGCCACATTTTTAATATCGATGTCTTATGTACGTTTCTGATACAGATGCATGATACATTTATTTCACGGTTTGGGTAGGAAATTCCACAAGTTATAGTCGATAATGAGTTGTTTTAATCATGGCTACACTTCCTGACGCTGTATGCTTCGAGATACTCCTCTCCGGTCGACGAACTCGACGGAAGAAATTCGATATCGATTTACTGAACATTATTCAACATTATATTTTTCATGATATAACATTAGCTATTTTAGCAGACGTTGTATTTTAATTGTTCGCAAGTATCTCGTATCTCATTAGTATCTCATTACTCATATTGCAAAAGTTTTTGAGTTATTTAAGATGTATGATTAAATTAATAAAATTAAAATGTTATCGAGTCAGCCGACCTACCGTAGTTTTAGCACATATATACCGTATATCCTACCGTATACCGCATACCTACCGTAGTTTTGAAACCGTCATCATCAGCACTATGCCGTCTGTGAATGGGTGAATACAACAGATATGAGGAGTAACCACGGTCATGAATGCGGAACTGATCCCTTAAAGGCACACCTCGAGCTGGTTTTACTCCAGCTCTGGCAATACTCTCTCGTAGAGAAAGAAAGTTCCTTCCTTGTTTTTCCAAAGCGAAAATGAATAATATTAACAAAAAAGATAAAGATCATAATATATTACTTTTATAATAATGATAATATTAGTGATATTAGTTAAATAATAAAACGTTTCATGTTGAAGGTAGTAATTGTCCTATCGGAAGATGACGCTGAGGACGGATTCGGTCTCGTTCCCCTACTCATTGCACAATGGAAAAATCTCACCGAAGCATCAGCCTGATCCTTGATCTTTGATCTTTGATCTTTGACCCAATTCAATTCTTTGACTCCAATCATGATAGTAATCCAGGTGCATTATTCGAGTATATTCCATACTTGATCACGCCGGTACACAAAATATCCGTGATCATGCATGGGTTTCAACACCTGTGAGAAGTCAAATTTGCATTTCCTCGCTCTTATATCATAATATTTTGTATTTACATCGTGTTTATCGATTGTCCATACACACTTACCGTATTCTTATTACCCTACAGTACTCCACCCCCGGTAATCACACTCGCTAGTATGTGAGGAATCATAGTTTGTGTACGGTATTTGCTCCGATTATTGATTTTTGCTACTTATCGATTATTATTCACTTAATCATTCATCGTTTTGTCGGTGCCTTTTTGGTCATTTTACGATACTCTGTTTATACATTCTCAGTTTGTTATTATCGATCCGTTCGATGAAAAGTTTTTACTTGAGTCAATATCAATCTTTATCATATTCACACATTGGTGACAGGGATCCTTCATAGATCAATGACGCTTCTGAACTTTTGCCAGATCGGAAGGCTTCAGATTGGCTCGGGATGTGCCTTTTAATGTTGAACATATGCAAGTGTGATAGCGGTGGGCAGAGTAGATAGAGAGATGCTGATCGAGTCTCACTCAAAATTAAAAAAAATCAATAAATAAAAAAAATCACTTTCTCATTCACTATGCTATGCTGTTCAGCTTTCGAACTTATAAACATCTCTGTTCTCTTTTTTTTTCAAAAAAAGCCACCTGGGAGAGAGAGAGAGAGAGAGGGAAAGGGAGAGAGAGGGAGAGGGAGGGGAGGGAGAGAGGTCCTTTACACCACTGTCTCTTGGTACCAGTGATGCCCTTGTCTCGTGTTATCTCATTCGTTCACCTCCCCATTGATTTCGAAATCTTCGACTTTGAGGCGCTTTACATCAATATTTCATATGAGTTACAATGCTGAACCAACATTTCCCCTTATTACGCCGTTTTCATTTCACCTCCTCATTATATCATTTCGGTTCTAATTCTTTATACTGACTCTGGTATTAGAAACATAAAGTGTACTAATCATTCTTACTTGAAGCAGAAATGTAAGTTAGACGTGATATTTTTATGTTGAAATAGTAGAGGAGAGTAGAGACGGGTGATCTATTTATATAATTTATTTATTTATTTGATCTTTGAAGGATGAGTGTCACACTCGGAATCAGAGAAAAGCATCACTAACGACTATTCCATTATCACTAACTATTGTTATGAAGTTTATTTATTGTGTTTCTGAGCTTTCGCATATCATTGCATCATTATGCTCACAAGCTCCCCCCCCCCCCCCCGGAACCTAGTGTGAGACGAGACAGGGTTGAAAGGATAGAAAAAGGTAGTGGTACAAAGCAGGGGTGTGCGGGAAATATTTTTCGGGAAATTTCGGGAAAAATATTTTTCCCGGTTTCAATAGTCGGGAAATCGGGAAATTTCGGGAAAATCTCATTTTTACTTTTAGCTCATATATGACCACTTTTTTCTATTCAAATCTGCGTTTTTCAAGCATAAATAAAAGATAAGTATTCTGATCTGCTCATAGTTAGCAGAAATTCGCACGTAAATCCTTTCGACTCCTATCTTGGTAATTGTCCTTCGAAAGGCCTTACTATAGGTCTACACTACCAATAAGGATTGTTCGAAAACTTCCATTTATAATCATCTTTTACGCTTTGCTTTCTCAAAATAAGCGACAATTTTCCAAAACAACACATTTACAAATTTTTTTTCACTGAAAAATCAATGATTCACGAAACGAATTTCCCGAATTTTTTAATCGGGAAATCGGGAAATATATTTTCCCGAAAAAGTCCGGGAAATTCGGGAAATTTCGGGAAACGACGGGAAAATTTTCACACCCCAGGTACAAAGGAACACTTCGCGAAGACCTCCTCGTTTTCTGCCCTCTATATCTCCCTCTCTAGGATCTCCTCTCTCTCTTTCTCTACCTATCTCTCTCCTCTATATCTCCATCCCTCTACCTTTCCCCAATCTACATCTCCTTCTACCCCTCGATCTTTCCCATCTCTCTATCACTTCAAGTCCTATCAGTTCGGCTCCCACAAATGTGGAGATTGAGCATGCCCTCCAGGCGCTGATTGGTCATCGTCTGTGATTATTGAATCCAAGCTCCGCCCATTGATCGATTTCTCTATTGTAATCACCAAGCCCCGCTCCCATTTTTAAAGAGAGAGAGAGAGAGAGGGGAAGATAGAGAGAGAGAGGGGGGGGGCAGGGGAGCGCTGTTCAAAGTGCAATGGGGTGGGGGGTATTCTCATCGCTAGTACAAGTCGCTATTGATTTACCCGAAATCTTTGAGGTCCTTTACACCACTCTCTCTTATCGCTAGTACCAGTGATGCCCTTGCCTCGTGTTATCTCATTCGTTCACCTCTCCATTGATTTCGAAATCTTCAACTTTGAGGCGCTTTGCACCAATATTTCATATGAGTTACAATGCTGAACCAATATTTTCCCTTATTACGCCGTTTTCATTTCACCTCCTCATTATATCATTTCGGTTCTAATTCTTTATACTGATTCTGGTTTTAGAAACATAAAGTGTACTTATCATTTTTACTTGAAGTAGAAATGTAAGTTAGACGTAAGTGTACTTAAAGTGGTGTATATAATATGTATACATTTATATTTTTAAAATATGTCACTGACTTAAAGTAGACTTTAAGTCAGTGGCATATTTTATGTTGCAATAGTAGAGGAGAGTAGAGACGAGTGATTTATTTATTTTATTTATTTATTTATTTGATCTTTGAAGGATAAGTGTCACACTCTGAATTAGAGAAAAACATCACTATTTAACGACCATTCCAGTATCACTAACTATTGCCGAAGTTTATTCATTGTGTTTCTGAGCTTTCACATATCATTTCATCATTATGATCACAAGCTCCTACCCGGAACATAGTGTGAGACGAGACAGAGTAGAAAAGAGAGAGAGAGAGGTAGTGGTAAAAAGGAACACTTCGCGAAGACCTCCTCGTTTTCTGCCCTCTATATCTCCCTCTCTAGGATCTCCTCTCTCTCTTTCTCTACCTATCTCTCTCCTCTATATCTCCATCCCTCTACCTTTCCCCAATCTACATCTCCTTCTACCCCTCGATCTTTCCCATCTCTCTATCACTTCAAGTCCTATCAGTTCGGCTCCCACAAATGTGGAGATTGAGCATGCCCTCCAGGCGCTGATTGGTCATCGTCTGTGATTATTGAATCCAAGCTCCGCCCATTTATCGATTTGTCTATTGCAATCACCAAGCCCCGCCTCCCTTTTTATGAGAGAGAGAGGAAGAGAGGGAGTGGGAGAGGGAGGGAGAGAGGGAGAGAGAGAGAGGGAGTGGGAGAGAGAGGGGGAGAGAGAGGGCGAGAGAGAGAGGGAGAGAGAGAGGGAGAGATAGAGTGGGAGAGAGAGAGGGGGAGAGAGAGGGAGATAGAGTGGGAGAAAGAGAGGGGGAGAGAGAGGGAGAGAGAGGGAGAGAGTGGGAGACCAGTCATGGTACCAGTCATGTCGTTGCCTCTGTCTCATCTTATTCTATTTATTTCGAAATCTTCGACTCTGAGGGCACTTTACACCACTATTTCTTATCACTGGTACCATTCACATTGCCTCTGTCTCATCTCTTACCCCGTTTTTTAATGATTTTTTTCGTTTCTATTCGATTCCTCCTCCAAGATTGTAACGTTATTCAGGTGGATAAAAATGAGTAGAAAGGTGATTGAATGCGAAATTCCACCCGATCGTCGAAATGATGCGGCATTTCTTCAAGCGGTCACGAATTACGAGGTATAACATTTAACCTACATACCGTAACAAATGCATACTGTTACAGGAACAAGCTAACGAACTCTACGATTTCGTCGCTAAGCTAGAACGTGTAAGTAAACGAGAGAATATAAAGAATTTCACAAATATCGCTAAACTTTGCACAGATTGGCGGTGCTGAAGGCATTGCCTCTCCCACTTTCAATCGAGCAGCGAAAGCGTTTCTCACAATCAATTATACGGGGAAAACCATGGAAGCACTCAAAAAGGAAACGGTGAGAAATGTATAGATCAAGCCAAACTTTGCACTTTCATTATCCTCAGGAACAGCTTCGAAATCGACTAAAGCGATATTCAAGAAATAGAAGTATTCCGATAAGCACAATAGTCTTCTACGATGAAATAAGACCAAATGAGGTATTTCAATATCGATCGATCGATCATTGAAAATAGCGTTTGTTCAGTTACGTTGCCTCCTGTGGAACTGCTGCGGCATCAACGCCCAAACAAAATCGGAGAATGGACTGCTTAAGAGAGACTATCTGGCTCAAGTGACATTCCCTTGGCACTTGGCCAAAAAGTGATATGAACCGATCGGGCCCAAATCGTGCACAGTTGTAGTATGTGCTGACATAAGCTTGCACACGAAGTTTGGGTTCGTCATATCTGCACCTTCGCTAAATAACGTAAGTTCGATGAAATGGCATCGAAATTTCAAAGTTTACGGATTCATTCGATATATGTATACGATGAAGGGCAATAGTAAGCAGGTACATTCCCCCAAATATCATCCCGATCCAAAACCGTGAGACCCAGAAAAAAATTAAAAAGTCCGGTCTGGGGCCCATAAAATGTTTTTATTATTTTTCCTGCAATTGCCTATCGGTGAGGGTCTTTTTTTATTTCTTCAATTTGACGAGTATTCATTAATGTAACTACTATATGAAAATGAATTAAAACACAATCGTGGAAGTTTGCCTTATTCCCGAAAAACCACAACTAATTCACCTTTTTATCGCGAACTGAGACGATAAATGGTGTGCCACCTACTGTAATGCAAAGGCGGAAATTCAAAATTCGTCAATCACCGTTTGTTTTCATTCGATTTCGGTATTATATTATTGTTTTTCTTTTATTATTTGTTTGTTGTATGAATATCTGAGGTGTAATATGACGGTATTTTTCGAAAAAAACTATGAATTTTGAATTTCCGAATATGCATAACCGTAACCGGCATATGCTTATTCGGTCAGTTCGCGATAAAAAGGTGAATTAGTTGTGGTTTTTCGGGAATAAGGCAAACTTCCACGATTGTGTTTTAGTTCATTTTCACATAGTAGTTACACTAATGAATACTCGTCAAATTGAAGAAATAAAAAAAGACCCTCACCGATAGGCAATTGCAGGAAAAATAATACAAACATTTTATGGGCCCCAGACCGGACTTTTTAATTTTTTTTCTTGGTCTCACGGTGTTGGATCGGGATGATACTTGGTGGAATATACCTGCATACTATTGCCCTTCATCGTATACATATATCGAATGAATCCGTAAACTTTGAAATTTCGATGCCACTTCATCGAACTTACGTTATTTAGCGAAGGTGCAGATATGACGAACCCAAACTTCGTGTGCAAGCTTATGTCAGCCCATACTACAACTGTGCACGATTTGGGCCCGATCGGTTCATATCACTTTTTGGCCAAGTGCCAAGGGAATGTCACTTGAGCCAGATAGTCTCTCTTATATACTTGTAATTAAGAGTTCGGCAAACCCCAGACGGGTTTGGTGTGGAACTAAACTAACGGACGGTGGGCGGAGCTCTGCCGGTACTACCAACTACCGTTAACTCATAAGTCAACACACCATATTCTACCATAATCTACCTACCGTATCCTACAGTAACCCAGTCCATTGGGTCAGATTAACTGCGCTGGGTCAGATTGAGTAAATATTGTCGGAATAAGAACTATTTGGCCGAATAAAATTGCGACGTCTCTAAAACTACCGTATCCTACCGTAACCGGTTCGGTGGGTCAGACTTATCGCGCTAGGACAAATTGAGAAAACATCGTAAATAGGAATTATACTGTTTGCTCGACAATGATTGTGACTTATTGCAAACTACCGTTACCTAGATCTTTTGGTTGATGATTCTAAGTTATTCGTAGTGTTTTTCGGAGTTTATAAATATTTCATGCCAACACAAAACATTCCTTTAAAATTACTGTATGAACAAAGCAATAAATCGAACCAAAAACTATGCAAATGAGATAATAACAAGCACAAGTAAGCAATAATTGGGTGAATGAACAACGAGGAGTGAGTGAGATTACGGTGGGTAGTGGATCAATATACAATTATTGATCGATTGACGAATGGGCATATGCTTATTCGGTCAGTTCGCGATAAAAAGGTGAATTAGTTGTGGTTTTTCGGGAATAAGGCAAACTTCCACGATTGTGTTTTAGTTCATTTTCATATAGTAGTTTTACTAATAAATACTCGTCAAATTGAAGAAATAAAAAAAGACCCTCACCGATAGGCAATTGCAGGAAAAATAATAAAAACATTTTATGGGCCCCAGACCGGTCTTTTTAATTTTTTTCTGGGTCTCACGGTTTTGGATCGGGATGATACTTGGTGGAATGTACCTGCTTACTATTGCCCTTCATCGTATACATATATCGAATGAATCCGTAAACTTAGAAATTTCGATGCCACTTCATCGAACTTACGTTATTTAGCGAGGATGTAGATATGACGAACCCAAACTCCGCCTGCGAGCTTATGTCAGCCCATACTACAACTGTGCACGATTTGGGCCCGATCGGTTCATATCACTTTTTGGCCAAGTGCCAAGCCATAAGCAAAATATGTTCACTGAGTCAGATAGTCTCTCTTAAGTATTTTATTTCAACAATTAAAATGTTGATGATATGATATACATGATTCAGATTTCTGGCATTATGGGACCCCGACATCGTTCTACTGAACGAGATAAAAGCACAGGATTCAGATCTGAAGAAAATAACTCAGTCCATCGGCTTTAGTTACATGTATGAACGCATTTAATTCGATTGAAATTAAATTCATAGTTCTCGTTTTCGCAGAAGTGTTAGTTCAACTTCGCCGAATAATCAATCGATGCGAGGCACCGCAATACTTTATAAGAATCGAAAAGAGTTCACGGTAACGAAGGGTGAGCACGTAAGTAAACTCTGGTATTTTTTTCCAGCCTGGAACCCGGTATAGCGCCATTTTCCCGGTATCGATAGCTGGAACCCGGTAGATTTCCAGCCTGGATCCCGCTAATGCTTTTTCCAGCCTGGAACCCGGTAGCCGGAGTCTGAGCCGGAAAAAAATCGTTGTGTATTCTTTAGCAAATGGCGAAACTTTTGAAATTTTAAGCGCGATTGAATTTTAATTAATTAAACTGTTTCACATCGATGTCAACATCGATTTCAGTTTCTTCTTTCATTGTTAATTGTATCTTCGTGTCGTCAGTCACTGATAGCGCGTTTCGGCTAGACGGCGTAGGTTGTAGGCTAGTAGTACAGTTTCGTCGTTTCACATTTTGATTTTATGAATCCAGTTAGTTATTTTTAAAAGTTTAACTTAATAACACGCGCGTGTTTATTGTATTTGAATAATAGTTGTTCTAGGACCACATTATGTCGCTGTTGCCTTTATTATTGTCGTTCCGTGAATTTATTTTGTTGTTTCACGCATTTTCCTTGGATTTTTTAGCTGCTTGTAGCAGAAGGACTGGCAGCCGAGGATCAGATTGAATAATTATGAATTTTCGGCGACCGATGATGCAACTCCTCCTGCAGAGCAATGTCGAACTGAACTCTACCATGATTTTTTTTGGAGATCAGGTAATCATAGTATCATACACCATATCCTCACAATCAGCTTGGTCCTACGCTAAACTTTTTTGGTCAAATTCATTGTCAGACATAATAAGGGTGCTTAATTCTGAAATCGACTCATATGAGTGCCATAGCCAGTGGGAGTCTGACACAGTCAAAAATAAAATTTTGGCCATCGGGGTTCTCAAGAATGCTGATGACGATAGATACGTTTATTATGCACCTAGTGCCACCGTTGAAGCCAGTTACCTCAGTAGAATTATTTATTGATATTTAGTACTGGTTTGTACTGTTATTGATTGATCAGTAATGAGGGTTAGAGGGACGGCAACAGTTATCAATTAATAGATTAGAGTTATGAATCGATAGGGTATTTATTTCGAACGTAAACTACTCGATGAATCAATTAATCTTTCTTTATCAGTTAATCAATAATCATGGTTTAGTTGCACAAAGTGTTCATCGCTTGAGACTTTGCTTCTGGCCACACCTTTTCCATCCCCGGTCGACCTCTTCATATTGCTAAAGAAGGTACGGTCCTCTACTTAGATATTGATGATGTTTTTCAGCAGTAATATCCTTGATGGGAGAGGGTATACGATTGCTTCGTACTGTATTCTCGTTGTGGGTGTAGGATGGTGAATTAAGCAAAAAAAGGTGAACAATTTGATATATAGTACAGATGTAATTTATCAGGTACGGGCGCGGCGACAACCACTTCGCTTCTCCGGATATTCATTCGAGACGATCATGCATCCGTCAGGTAAGCAACCTGTGTCCAGTGTTCGGAGAGATATGATACCATGCGTTCTGTAGTAATTTTGGGACAAAAGGGATGACCCACCGATTTTAATTTTTTTCCAGCGACAAAGGTTGATCACGTATGTTACTGTAGGTCTGTGCCCTAGTGGATATTACTTTATGTTTAAGCAGTAGTGGATATTACTGTAGGTCTGAGCTCTAGAGGGATTACTGTAGCTCTATTGGGGATTACGATAGTTCCAAGCTGTAGAGGAGATTATTCTACCTGCGTGGGTGGCATTATCGCTAGCGACCAGACCCACCCAATTTTTTCCTCCGTCAAAAGTTGCCCATGTATGGTAGGAATAATTGAGATGACTGTAGATTTCGATCGTAGCAAAGAAAAAATAAAGAAAAGCTAAACGTTAAATTTGAATCGATCTCGGGATACTCTAGGAATGGTTGAGATTCCTTTTTTCCGATCGGAACAAATTAAAAATGAAGGGGAAAAAAGATATAGTTGAATCGTCCTCCAGATACTGTAGGAATCAGGCGCATTGTGGCTAGCGTTTTCGCGCATATGTTACTGAAGGTGTGAGCTCTAGTAGGGATTACTGTACGTCTAGTGGATATTACTGCAATTTTGAGCTTCAGTGTTGATCATCATAGGTCTGAGCTGTAGTGGGATTACCGCAGGTCTGAGCTGTAGCCGAGATTGCTAGGTCTAAGCTCTTGTGGAGATTACTATAGCTCTTAGCTCTAGTGGGAATACTGTAGGAATGAGCTCTAGTGGACATTACTGTAGTTCTGACGTCTAGTGATTTTACTGTTGATATGGGCTCTAATGGGAATTACTGTAAGAATGTGCTGTATTGGGGATACCAAAATATAATCGTTATGAACTTTATTGATTGATTTCCAACGAATTTCAGACTGACGCCGGCACCGTAATTCTTCAGTTACGGCGTCCTCGCAACTGCCGATTGGTTCGCCGACCGCCAGAGGAAAAGTATGGGGTAGTTTTGTTATAATAAGAAATTCTATTAGGTTGTTTTTTTAGAAAAGCCGAAACTGTAAGTTTGAACTCTACTGGGGATTACTGTATGTTTAAGCTGTAGATTATTATTGGACTGAGCTATAGTGTGATTTCTGTTGGTATCATAAGTGGGCGGGACTAGTGATAAAACAAACCCGATTTAGCCAAAATTCACTCAAAATTAAATCTTTGTGTCGCACCCACCCGGTTTTTGCGTCCGACCCACTCGAATTCAATTTCCAGCGACAAGGGTGCCGACGTATGGTTGGAAATAGCCCTAGGTGGATTACTGTAGGTCTGAGCTTTAGTGGAGATTACTGTAGGTCTAATGCGATTACTGAACGTCTGAGTTCTAGTGGGAGCACTACTGTTACAGTTACATCTCAGACCTACAGAAATCGCCACTAGAGCCCTACTAGGAATAATTGAGATTGCTGTAAACTTCGATCGGAAAAAAAGAAAAAAACACGAAAAGGTTTTATTTAAATAGCTCTGCGGATACTGTAGGAATCACTGAGGATACTGTTGGTATGAGCTCTTGTGGGATTACTGTAGTTCTTGGCTGTAATGGAGATTCTGTAGGTCTAAGATCTAGTCGACATTACTGTAGGCCTTACTGTAGCTCTGAGCTGTAATAGAAGTACTGTTGGTAGTAGCTCTATTGGGGGATTACTGTAGTTCTGAACCATAGGTGGACGCGTGAAAACGAATTCTTTTTGCACACAGCCTTTCCTTCCCTTACGGGGCCTTGCGCATAGCTTTGCCTCGCAAAAAATGGAAAATTTCCAGTCAAATCTGCAAAAAAGGCAATGCGCATAGCCTTCCCTTGCAATTCTCCGGTTTGCACACAGCCTTTATCCCAGCGTGCCCACCTATGTTCTGAACTGTAGTGGAGATCACTGTAGATTTAAGGTCTTATGATATTACTGTGGGCCTGAGTTCTAGTGGGGCTACTGTTCCAGTTACAGCTCAGAGCTACAGTAATCTCCACCAGAGCCCTACTAGCTCTAGTTGATATTACTGTAGGTGTGAGCTCTAATGGGGGGATTACTGTAGCTCTGATATGTAGTTTAGATTACTGTAAGTCTATGCTCTAGTCGGCATTACTGTAGGTTTTAGCACTAGTGGAGATTACTGTAGGTCTGTAGGTTGGAGGACTGAGCTGTAGTAGGATAACTGTAGGTCTGAGTTCCAGTGGGACTACTGTTACAGTCACAGCTCAGACCTACAGTAATTCCTACTAGAGCCCTACTAGGCATAATTGAGACTACTGTAGATTTCAATCGTAACAAAGAAAAAAACGAAGCACGAAAAAGTTATATTTAAATACAGGGTGCGTGAAAATTACCGGCACTCGAACTTTTATCAATATCTCCCCTTAGAATGAAATTTGAGCAACCAGTTTCATTTCATTATTTATTCAATTATTCAGTAACAAGAACATGTTAATGGATTTCAATTTGCCTCTCATTCGCTTCGAAGCTAGCCCGAAGGAGCTTCTCGTTTGCAATAGGCAATTTACGGTGATTGTTATCGTCGACGGTGTCCCGTGCTCAGAGGAGAGCCGATTTCAGGCTGAACAGAGTCGTGTACTCGGTAGAGGAGATCTTGCTCTCCAGAACCCCCCATACTGTCAAGTCCAGGGGATTCTTAGTCACGGGAATTTTTCATTCATTTTGAGCCATGTACGTTCTCATAACTTAGTCGGTTTTGGCCTCGAATTTATGTCTGGGTGCGCCATGCTGCTGCAGCCTCCAAAAGCGCCGACTGAAGTGAGAATTGGACCAGAAGATGAGTACGTCTCTCAGGATGTCATTGACGTAGTAGTTATTATTCGCCTTTACGCCTGACGATACAAAGACGACAGGAATCCGACAGGTGGGGAAGAGGCTCTAACACACCATCACATAGGCAGGATACGAGGTTGACCGGTGATGCCACCCAGTTTGGCAGATTCCTTGGAATCATGGTCTATGATTATGTCGTTCGGAGTATTGAAATTAAATTCTAGGGTAAAAAATTTTTCGTCAGTAAAGAGAGCGGTGAAATGTTCGTAAATGTGAAACCGGTCGAGAAAGAAAGGGCATCGCATTCTTCGCAGATTGATCTGAGGATCGTTTAAATCAAGCAGTTTACAGTACTTATATAGGTGCTACATCAGGCCATATTTGAAGATCTTGCGAATAAAGAAGTCAAAGGTACCGAGCTTTCAACAATATCGACCATGTACCTAGTGGGATTACGGTAGATGTTCTGCCGAATTATCTCACGGTTCTGGGGTGAAGTTGCGGACACCGGCGTTCCTCTCCCTGGACTGTCACCTTCCGTGCCGAGTTCCTGATACCGTCGGTTTGCGTGATAAACGGTTCTCTTGGGAAAGTTGAGTTGAAAGAAGATGTTGGCGGGCTTGATTCCTTCGAGAGAGAGCGTCCGGATCGTAGATCTATTATATTTTATCAACGTGCGTATGCACGAAACGAAACACATAAAAGTGACTAGTGAAAATTCATGAAATTTAAATGTGATATAATGGGGGGTCAGGGTTTGATATCTCAGGGTGGAAAGGGGGATCTCTCATAGGATACAGTGGTCCCTCTCTTGGACGAAGACAGAGGGTAACAGTGCGATCTCATCGGGTTTGCCTTCACCATTATTGACTAACTAGACTAAGCGAATTGAAACCTCGAACGCTTTTACACGAATGGTCACACGTCATAATCATGCAACTGGTTTTGCGAAATATCGATTAGCCGCTAATGCGCAATATGATTCAATCGAGTGCCGGTAATTTTCACGCACCCTGTAGATCTCGGGATACGGTAGGAATAACCGAGGATACTGCAAATGTCGACACATCAATTGAACATCATCTTATTTCAGTGATCACTCGACCGCCTCAGCATCTTCGCCCTCTCCCAGTAGTCGAGCTACCGAGGAAACGCGGTATGAGTTCTATTGGGGATTACGGTAGTCTGAGCTATAGTGGGATTACTGTAGATATGAGCTAATGTTGATATTACTATAGGTGTGATCTCTAATGGGATTACTGTAGCTCAAAGCTACAGTAATGGATATTACTGTAGATGTGAGCTCCTGTGGAATTATTGTATATCTGAGCTCTAGTTTAGATTACTGTAGGTTTGAGCTATAGTGGTTTTACTGTTGGTATGAGCTCTAGTAGGGATTACTGTAGGTATGTGCTCTATTGGCAATTACTGTAGCTTTGAGCTGCAGTAGAGATTACTGTAGGTGTAAGGTCTAGTGGAGATTTTTATAGAACTGAGCTCTAGTTACTGTTGGTATCTTAAGTGAGCGGCATTGTCGATAGCGATAAGACCAACCCGCTTTAGCCAAAATTCACTCAAAAATGAAATCCTTATTTCGCACGCATCCGATTTTGGCTTCCGGCCCACCCGAATTTAATTTCGGGCGACAATGGTTGTCTACGTTCGGTTGGTATGAGCTCTAGTGGAGAATACTGTAAGTCTAAGATCTAGTGTGATTACTGTAAGACTGAGCTCTAGTGGGAATGCTGTTGGTCTGAGCTGTAATGGGAATATTGTTGATATGTGCTCTACTGGAGATTACTGTAGCTCTAGGCTGTTGTGGAGATTACTGTAGATCTAAGCTCTAGTAGGTCTGAGTTCTAATGGGGCTACTGTTACAGTTACAGCTCATTGTCAGATCTACATTAATCCTCACTAAAGCCCTACTAGGAATAATTAAAATTACTTTGGATTTCGATCGGAACAAAGAAAAAACGAAGCACGAAAACGTTAAATAATAGATTTCGGGATGCTGTTGGAATTACTGAGGATACTATTGGTATGAGCTTCAGTGGGGAGTAGGTGTGAGCTGTAATGAGAGTGTTGTAGGTCTAAGGTCTGATTTGGTTATTGTAGCTCTGAGCTGTAGTGGAGATTACTGTAGGTCTAAGGTCTGATTGGATTACTGTAGGTCAGAGCTGTAATGGGAATACTGTTGGTATGAGCGCGAGTGGGGATTACTGTAGCTCTGAGCTCTAGTCGGCATTACTGTAGGGGTTACTGTAGTTATGAGCTTTAGTAGTAATTACCATAGGTCTGAGCTCTGGTAGTGATTATCATATATCTCAGCTCTAGTTCATAATACTGTAGGTGGGAGCTCTAATGGGGGAATACTGTTGATCTGAGCTGTAATGGGATTACTGTATCTCTGAGATGTGGTTTAGATTACTGTACGTCTAAGTATTACTGTAGGTTTTACCACTAGTAGAGATTACTGTAAGACTGAACTCTAGTGGGATTATTGTAAATCTGAATTCTAGTGGGACTAATTTTACAGCTCCTACTAGGAAAATTGAGATTTCTGTTGATTTCGATCGGAACAAAGAAAAAACGAAGCGCGAAAAAGTTAAGAGACCGGCTCGGTAAAAATTCACTATACCCCCGGAAAATTCCCCTAGCAAAAGGATTCAGGCCACCTTCCATCATGACAGCATGGAGGCCTGAATCCTTTTGCTAGGGGAAATTTCCGAGAAATGCTCAAAATGGTAAATAATTACGGAGCCTGTCTCTTAAATTTAAATAGATGTCTGGATACTGTAAGAATGACTGCGGATACTGTAGATCATTTGAACATCATTTTCTTTCCAGTGAACAGTCGACCACCACAGTCTCTTCGCCTATTCCCAGTTGATCTACATACGACCCACTAGTATCATCTTCTGAAGACTTCGAAGTTATAGTTGAAGATATCATATATTATTCGTCCACAGGAATGGACCCAAAGTAACCGCTGTAATTGTTCACAATTTTTTCTCGCTTCATATTGATTTTTCGTTAAACTGTAGAATAGTGAATTGATATTGTCCCATTGTGCCTCGTCATATCTTGTACATATTGCTTGTTTTGTTTGTTGTTATCTCATTACTCTAAGAAACAAATAAATCCTTGAGAAGTGAATGGTGCGAATTACTACTAGGCTAGCATTTCCAGCCTGGAACCCGGTATCATTTCCAGCCTGGAACCCGCTAACGCCTTTCCAGTCTGGAACCCGGTAGCGTTTCCAGCCTGGAACCCGGTAAATTTCCAGACTGGATCCATGCGGTTGGCCAGGCTGGAAATATACCGGGTTCCAGGCTGGAAAAAAATACCAGAGAAGGGAATGACGGAGGAGGACCAGGGGTCCGTCCAATCTGTCAAAAAAGATGCGAATAAAGTTGCGAACAAAGTTCGCAACTTTGTTCGCATCTTTTTCTCTAAATCTCTCGAAATACACGCTCTCTAATTCTCTCTAACAAAAGATGCGAAGAAAGTTGCGACCAAAAGATCGCAACAAAGTTGCGAACTTTGTTGCGAAGTCGGTTAGAGCAGGCGAGAGAGTGTGCATTTGGAGAGGAGCAGAAAAAGTAAACGGAGCTTTACACAAAGTTGCGACTAAAGTTGAATTTACAAATGTGGTAGTTTGATGGTTAAATTGCTCTTTCTCAATTCTCGATGAAAGTGTGTTCAATAATTTATAAATATTTTTTGTGAAAACACTTGTCATTTACACGAAAACTGTACAAGAAATCGTGTACATTCTCAGTCACACTCGTCCAATTTTAGAGAGCGCGGAGCAGTTGGCGAGCAGTGAAGGGTGAAGAGTGAAGGCGATACCCAGCTCACGCGTGCGCGATCTCTTCCTCGCTAGCGCGCTACTTCACCAGTTCACTGTTCTTTCACTCTTTCTCTCCACTCTTTCCGTTCTTTCCGCTTATCAATCGCATTTATCTGTAACAGAATGAATTTAGGTTACTAAAGATATGCTCGCGACGACCACACGTATCGGCTCTCAACACCAAGAACGCTCTGCGCGTCAAGCACGTCGACCTCTACGTCTACTTCAAGAGGCATCTTTGGGTTGAATATGCCATCATCGAGCAGCTACAGTCGTCAGGTAGTCTTATTATTTTATTTTTTACGCTTTCTTGTATCAATTGCATACTCTTGTACACGCTTGTTGTGAAATACACTCCTCTCTGTCTTACTCTCCTCTCTGTCTCACTCTCCTCTGTGCCTCACTGTCCTCTCTGACTCACTCTCCTCTTTGTCTTTCTTGCGACACGCTTGTTGTGAAATACCCTCTCCTCTCTGTCTTACTCTCCTCTCTTTCTCGCGATAGGGTGCGCGCATTTCACTCTCTATCTCTCTTACTCTTTTTTACCCTTATTTTTAAAATCCACTGTTCATTTGACTTTCCCAATGCTCTGATTACATTTCTCTAGTGTAGTTCCACTCTATATTTCTTCTGGTTAGCTTATTTTCTCATTAGTTTCTTATTTACCCTTGTTTTCACCGCTTCCCTTCTCACTCTCTCAATTTCACACACTCTCTCACCTCCTTCCTTCTCTCTAGCTATCTAAGTTCCTCTCTGTCCGTATCTGTGAAAAAGACTGGCGCGCATACTTTTCACGGATACGGACACGAATCGCCCGAATCCGAATGAAAAAGAGTTCGTACCCATTGCCCTCCGTGTGTCCGGATTTCTGAGACAGTGAGCGGCCCTATTTAGAGCGATCTATGTTGTTGTTGTTTTACTATATCTCATAACAGGCGTGAAACTATCAAATTGTTATCATCCCTCTATCTCTATGTCTGCGCCAATCCCGAACCTTCTGCCTCTAGTTCTGTCGCAGTTGTACACATACATGAATAGCACAGTTGTGATAAAAATGCGGGCATATCATTCCTCTTTCGTAGTAATAATAACTTATTGATTGGTGATGTCTTTTAAGCCAACTGTTCGATTCAATACTCCAAGTTTCAGCATGATGCTCGGTCGTTCTGCCCTCCTTGCTTCCCGGTTGTTGGACGCCGAATACTCCACAAGTGAGCCGACAACACTCCTCCTCTCCTTTTCACCTCCGTTGGAGAGAAGCTGGCTCTCTACAGCGCTATTTGCATCACTCTCCTCTCATATCTCACCTATGTTCTCAACATGAACAACCTCCATCCCGCTGAGGACCTCGCCCTCAGTGAAGAGGTCCAGGCCGAAATCGATGAGATCCGCGCCTCCAGAAAGTAGATGCACATTTTATAACTACTCGTCGAACCACTCGCAAAGACTCGTTGTTCCTCGTTCTCCAATAGTAGATGTTGCCTAATCTAGCCATGTTGTGCACGCTGAGTAAGGAGTATTGGACTACGTGAGTTTTCTATTATTAATATGTATTTTATTTATTAAAAGATCGTTTAAAAGCTCTGTTTAAAAGTCCCGAAAAAGAAATAGAGGCTGTACGCTATTTTGCATGATAATTATAACATATTTACACGGAGGTTCAATGAAGAGAAATCCCTACATTTAACTTTGGCTTGAATGCTCTTGCATTACGAAAAATCGGCAAAGTTAATTTGCACTGGGCGGGATTCGAACCTACGAGGTTCGGATAGATACACAAAAGCTGTATCCACTAAGCCATCTCGGCATGTCTCGCGAATCGTAAAACTCGATGATAGGTCTAGTCAGAAGTGAGCGCCCAGATATACCGTAGTCAACTTTCGCGCTGGGAGAACCTAGATTTTTTACTGCTTATCATCACTCAGTTTGCAATACTTTCTATTTCCGGCAAGAGCTTCTTAGTTACTATCATTGAGCCGCCGTGATTTAATGTAATTTAATTCAAGCTCACAGCGCCCGCAGCTGGCACAGACGTCGTTCCTGCTACGAATGGTTCACCCATTTAGACCACAAGCGCGGAGGCGATGAAGCGAAGGTATTTATATAATAATAATATTAATATCATTATTAATGTTAAAATGATTAGGCAACATTGCTGTTTAAGAGGCCTGCTCCCTAAGACTCGATCATATTCGACCACCCCCGGACACGTGCGCTAGCAATGAGAACTGGGAGTCCATACTTGGGTGTTAGGAGTGTCACCGGCCCTTATTACACAAAACAGCAGAAATTTCCTGTTTGTGCCCTCAGGCTATTTAAAAAAAATAATTTTAACAAAAAACGTTAAAAAATCATAATTTTTCAAATTGTTGAGATGAAGTCTAAATAACATTTGCGATGCGTCTAGGGTGCACAGAGGTTGCTAATACACTATTAGCATCGAATGTGCGTTGATTCCTAAATCACTTTTTAGACTCAAAATTATGGTTTTTTCGGACAAATTATCGCTTGTTGTAGATTGCTGCAAAGATTTCCGACCAGGTATTGTAGCCTAAGCAATTCTGCATTGATTTCACTTAAAACCGGATTCTTCCCGTTAGACCATCTTGCCGAAATTTTCGTTCGAATTTCCGTCATCGATGGTTTTCCCGAACAAATGTATTTTTCAAACGTATTTTCCAAACGATTGGTGCGGAATTGTGCTCTACACAAAGTTTCGAGGTGAGACCAGTAAAATGACACAAAACGCCCATCACCTGGATCAATTTGAAAATTTCGATTTTCACGACCCGGGGGTCATGGTCCGAAAATTTCCAAATTTCTCAAGTTTGAAATGTTTTCATTTATGTGGCTTGTTGTGAAGTACTAATGCTGTGAATAATATTCAGCCAATGCTCAATGGCTGATCTCTCCTTTCAACCATTTTTTCGAAAATTTTCATTCTGATTGCGTGCGAAAAATCAGAATTGTGTTTGAATAAGTTTCCAACTTGCTTTCTGTAACATTCTGTCATAGTACTTTGCAATGTACATTATTAATATGAAAATCGTTTATTTTCGAAAATTCATAAAATTCAATTTGAGTGCCTACTTTCACGGCAAATTGCTAAAATATTGCAGTTTTTCGACTCGAATGCTGCGACAATGAGCAAATGACAATGACAATGTGAAGTTTCATGATGAGTGAAACATAGTAGAACTGGAATCCCGTCATTCGGCTCACTTTTGAAAAATCGATTTCCATGACCCCGGGGTCATGGTAAAAAAATATGAATTTTCGAAATTGAACGATTTTCATATTGATTATGCACATTGTAAAGTACTATGATAGAATGTTACAGAAAGTAAGTTGGAAACTGATTCAAGCACAATTCTGATTTTTCGCACGTAATCAGAATGAAAATTTTCGAAAAAATGGTTGAAAATATAGATCAGCCATTGAGCATTGGTTGAATATTATTCACATCATTAGTACTTCACAATAAGCCACATAAATTAAAACATTTCAAACTTGAGAAATTTTGAAATTTTCAGACCATGACCCCCGGGTCATGAAAATCGAAATTTTCAAATTGATCCAAGTGATGGGCTTCTTGTGCCATTTTACTGGTCTCACCTCGAAACTTTGTGTAGAGCACAATTCCGCACCAATCGTTTGGAAAATACGTTTGAAAAATACATTTGTTCGGGAAAACCATCGATGACGGAAATTCGAACGAAAATTTCGGCAAGATGGTCTAACGGGAAGAATCCGGTTTTAAGTGAAATCAATGCAGAATTGCTTAGGCTACAATACCTGGTCGGAAATCTTTGCAGCAATCTACAACAAGCGATAATTTGTCCGAAAAAACCATAATTTTGAGTCTAAAAAGTGGTTTAGGAATCAACGCACATTCGATGCTAATAGTGTATTAGCAACCTCTGTGCACCCTAGACGCATCGCAAATGATATTTAGACTTCATCTCAACAATTTGAAAAATTATGATTTTTTAACGTTTTTTTATTAAAATTATTTTTTTAAATAGCCTGAGGGCATAAACAGGAAATTTCTGCTGTTTTGTGTAATAAGGGCCGGTGACACTCCTAACACCCAAGTATGGACCCCCAGTTCCCATTGCTAGCGCACGTGTCCGGGGGGTGGTCGAGTATAAACGGCCATCTCTCTTAATTGTGATGATACTATAGTAGTATTATATGTTTACAGAGCGAAGAGTTTCAAATTAGCGTGGAATATGCATATTAAGCAATGAAGTGTAGTATTCGTTCTTCAGACTAACCAAAAGGAGGGTAGTCTGTACGGTCTTCGCTCCCAGTTAGCCCTCTCTGCCTACAAGGAGCACAAGGAGTGAGTATACTGCAACATTATTCATTTATCTATGCTGTAGGCCGCTTGATTATTTATTGATTGATTGGTCAATAATAATAATTTATTTCAGCCATCAGTACATGGTCGACTGCGGCAGTGCGGAGGAGAAAGACGAGGCGATGGCGGACCACGCATATTCTCAAGGTACGATAGCCGTTTATTGGTTGATTGGTGTAAGCAGTGGAACTTTTGAGCTTTATCCATCGAGTGTGGGAAATTATATATTTTATCCAAGAGGCAAGAGTGACCTTTTTTGATTTTGTGTTTACACAAAAACACAAAAATAATGACGCACAATCAATAATACAGCTTTGCCCGACTGATCTACAAGTTCTATGCTGTTGCCGTGGAATACTTTGGGAGCATGTAGTCATTTTATAAAAGAAATATGAAAGATCCAAAGACAGAGCTTTTACATACATATGATTTTGTTTTTGCGGTCCTAGCCCTGGTGGGAATACGGTATCGACTGAGATACTATCGATTGAAGATGATGATTGCTTGTAGATGGATGAGTATCGCGATGTCAGCACCAATCTCATGAGGGGATTCATGGTGAGATATATCATTGATTGATTTGTGATCGATATTCTGAGGGTAATTATTGATTGATTAATTGATTGCAGCCTGTCGTACTGGCGAAGACGTTTCTCGTGTTGGTTAATCACCACTTCTTCAGACTGCTCGAGAGGAGCCACAAGGCGGGATTGCTCACGCAGGTACGGGCACAAAGTTGGTGTGAACATACGACTAGATGGATGGGTTACGGTAGCCCTTACAGTAGCCTGGACATGGTGAAAGGCTGAACATACAAATATGCGTAGAGTAGTTTCGTCTTTGTTTTTTTAGTCTTTTTTTTTATTATTTGGGAAGGATATTCGTTGCTTTCGGTTGAAAGTTTGACTGATTTGTCTATTCCTTGAAACACGATTGACGCAGGTGACGAAGAAGCAGAAGATCCGCAAGGCACGTGCACAGAAGGGAAAGGAGGAGGAAGGAGCGGTTAATGGTGAGAGGTTATTATTATTATTCATTTATTTGTTTATTGTTATAAATGAATTGTTTATAATGTGCAAAAATCTGTTTGCAATCACATTAAAGTTAAAAAATATATAAGATGTGAACGTAATTAAATGTATTGATTGTGCTTCATGTTGTTTATTATTATTGTTATTGTTATTATTTAATTTTAGACGAAGATGCAGCAGAGCGTGAGCGGCTTCGTGAAGACTACCGTGGCCTGGGCTCAAGGAGGTGGCCGCGGAGTAGTTGTGGGACAAGGTCGAGCAGGGACTACGGTAGGGAGAGCGATATTGATTATTGATTGATTTGTGATTTAGTATCTTGTAGATCAATACTATGTGAGTCTTGCTATGCTATGCTAAATGCACACCCGAGCTATTTTGAAACTCTGCTCTCCGACAATGCTCTTTCGCTCTCGTTGTCTACTAGAGATCGCTGCCAGAGCGGAGTGCAAAATTAGCTCGGGGTCTCGGATTTAACAAACCAAGATGATTAGACTTTGTCTCGATACGTCTACCACCAGATGAATCAATTTACTTTATAAACATCGCGTTTAACCTTAGTAAGACTCTCATATCGATTGATTGAAATTTATCGATTTGTAGTGTCATTCCCGTGGGCGACGACGAGGAGAGCGCTGACGTGAATCCGATCAACGCCCTGCTAGACGTGGATGAGACACATCAGTGAGTGGAATTTGTAGCCTGTAGTTTGTTCTCCGAATATATACGAATCTGAATCTGTGAAACGAAATTCATTCCCACTTTGTATTGTCATATTCTCTGTGTGCTTACTATTGTAATAGATGATGACGAGGTCGGACATACATGGGCAACCCTTGAAGCTGGAAATTAAAATCGGGTGGGTAGGATACAAAAATCGGCAGGGTTGGATGGAAATTTTTTTTAAATTCTACAATAAATTTTGGCGTAATCGGGTGAATCGGGTGCCAAAATCAGGTGGGTTTGCCGCTGGCGACAATGCCGCCCACGTATGAGCTTGGAGATAGATAAAAAAAATCAAAGAAACTTTTTTAAAATTGTAATTGTACAGGCGATGCTCGCAGTTCAGCGTCCACTGCTCCCCTCGCGACTATCGGATGCCATCGGGCTATTTCATGCCAATGGACCTTTGGAAGGTATAATACTATATTAAATATGAATATATTGATTGATTGCCTGATTATCGATTTATTGATTGATCTCCTCTCGTGTTCCAGGTCGGACATGCCCGTCGACGATGAGCTCAACGAGATCAAGGCGATCATGGTGACGGATCTGCGAGATGTTGCATACTACTGTAGTTGGGGACCCCCACGAAGACTGCTGTGGAGACAACGCCACAGGTACCAAACCCCTTTTCTCATTTGTGATTATCGATTAGTCTACTAAATTCGCATAATATTGATAAGAGGGCATGGTGAGACAGATAAAGGGGTGAGCGAAAAAAAATAGGGAATGTACGTAAAAGTGAGAGAAAATACGGTAAAAGTACACGATACTGTAATTGTTTGGCATTTCGATAAATTTTCAATGGCTACCCTGGAGAGACTGTAAAAGGCAGTAAATCCTTACAGTATACTAATCGTGATATTCAGGAGAACTCTAGTATTAAGACGGGCGCCATTGTAGAGGCTAGAAAGTCCGATGTGGTTACTGTAAATGTGAATGTACGTATCGATTATCAAATTGTTGCTCTTTGTAGGAGGATCTTAACGAGCCGCCTGGTTTCGAATCGACTATTGGCAAATCGGTGGCGGTGTCTGAGCCGATTATCGTTGATTATGCAGCATCCACAGCTCCTACAGTAGCTAATGAGTCGTTTGGAGGTATTAGTTAGTTTCTTTTAAACATTTCATCAAGTTAGTTCATTATGATCCCTGTTTGCAATGGACATAGGTCGAATAACTAAGCTATCGGTTTTCTAAATGCGGTCAGGTTTTCCGATTCTTGGGAAATTTTGGCTCAAAATGCGGCCAGACTTGGTACTTTGTAACATACTTTTCGACATATGAATTGAGCGCAAAAAAAAGGAAATTAACCGTTTTTCGTTCGGATGCTCCCTGTAGAATCGAGCTTCAGATACCCCACCCATGTATGATTCAGATGATGTCGGGTGGTGATGATGAGGACGCGGCCGAGGGCGATGAGGAGGACGAGAGCAGCTGAGAGGAGAATCGGATCAAGGTACATATGTATACGGTACATGAGTGGAGGGTACGGTAGTCGCGATTAGTGGGTGAGAGTGTAGTTGATCGATTGGTATATGATGGTTCTCTAGATCAGAGTACGGAATTCCTGATCGGTAGATGGGGTACTGTATTCGTCATCAGTAGTAATGAGTATTGTAGCTGTTATGAAACATATTATTTGTGTCAGGAGCTCGAAACCTTCACGGAAATGGTGAATACGACGGTACCGAATCGGTGATGGTCTATCAATATCCCAGGTCCTTCAAATGCGTGTGGGTACCTAAATTTTGCGTCAAAAACGCGTGTGGGTAACCCGATTTTGAGGTAAAAAAACCAAAAGCGGTATTATACGATATACACTATAGTTTTGCTGTACAGTAGACACTTCAAGCGTTTACGATAGTGTTGATCTTATTGTTAGCAGGGACGCTACCCTAGTGTGTATATCGATTATCGATTACCGTTGTGCTTGTTAGTGGATCAAACATTTTCGGTGCTCTCGCAGAATTTTTTATCATAGGTGGGCGCGTGTAAACGAATATTTCTTGCGCACAGCCTTACCCTCCCATAGGAGCCTTGCTTCCCAAAAATTGGAAAATTTCCAGTCGAATTCGTAAAAAATTGCCATGCACATAGCCTTGCCTCCCCCCCTTCCCCAGTTTGCCCACATCCTTTCCCCAGCGTGCACATCTATGTTTTTTTTTATATAATGGGTAGATTTTCGAAATATGGTGGTTAGAAATATCGTTATTTTTCGCATAACAAATTGGCATTATATTGTGGATCAATTCTGAAAATGACAACTATATCGATCCTCGCAGTATGAGGGTATGAAAATGTATGTTAGTGACAAATTATATCACTCCTCGTTCTTTCAGGCCAAATTCGTACTGCAGACGGAGGACCGAATGGTTGTGGTCAGTCTTTAACCTTTGATCTTTGATCTTTCAACTCTTCTTGTGTTGTCTAACTATATTTATTAGTTCACTTCTTTTTCGAGGAAAACTAGATTAAGCCTGTTTCTCTCTTCGTATCTGTTCCTTTCGTGTTAATTTATTTTTAATGGGCTTAATTAATTATTTGTTTAATGTTTAATTATTCGATATGTTTAATTAATTAATTAAATTTATTGACAGAGAACAGAAATAATGTATGTGAAACGAAGAGGGCTTTACTAGAACTTTCATGTCTAATTCTTGCAGTACATGGAGATGGCCCGGCTACGCCCACCTCGTACGGTGTCTGATTATCATCATCCTCATCTACCGTATCCTTCTCTCCTTCGTCATCTTCATCCTCTGACTCGACATCGACTTCATCGTAGTCTTCGTCCTATTACGACCACCCAGTCAAGTTGGTCGAAGGTATGAAAGATTTTGCCTTTTTATAACTTTATTTTAATTGTTTTAATGTCATTTGAAGAAAAAAAATTTCGTGAGTATTATGATAAAGTAAATTATTAATTAAAATAGATAACATTAATTAATTAAGTCGATCCTGCCGGCACGTGGTGACCTGGACAATGGCGGTAGCGTGATGGGACGGGATACGCGGATATAAAGTATACGGTAGTAGATTGAGTGGGTATATACGGTAGTAGATTAAGTGAGTATACGGTAGTAGATTGAGTGGGTATATACGGTAGTCGATTAAGTGGGTATACGGTAGTAGATTCATTCGGTATACGGTAGTCGATTGAGTGGGTATACGGTATTGAGTATATTGAAGGATTTTGTGACAGTTGTATGATCGCATTTTGAGTGATTGCAGTATCCCGCCAGTGTCACTCGGCGCGGTCAACGGACGCACACATTCGGGAGGTGACGCCCAGGCGGTGCCTCGAATGGATTTTTTTGGCGGCCCGACCAACTTTGCCATGCCACCACCCAACATGGCCGGAAGTAAGATTGTATTTTGTCAGTTAAATTGAACGAGTAAGGGATCGTATAAATTGAAGATATGCGTATTTGTTAATGATATGTAGTTTAATCCACTGCCTGAAACATGAAAACGGCTGGTGAACGGTCTTTTTGCACTTTTTTGTTCGTTTGTTTAAATGCATATGTAGAGCGTGATAAAGAGACAGTCGGATGATCACTGTGTGTAATGAAATTGTTGATTTGGAGTTTTACGTTTGAGATTAGGGTACACTTACAATTAGTCTATTTGCATTCGAATCATAGGTTCGCGCTGATAAACGATTTTTTTATACTAAAGCGTTACATACTAAAGCGTGCTTCAAGGAACACCCCGGGCTAATTTGAAATTATCTGCTCTGGCAATGATCTCGCTTTCGTTGACTACGAGAGAGCGTTGTCAGAGCGGAGAGTAAAATTAGCTCGAGATGTACCTTTCAAAACTCTAAGTGTACTTGCGATTGCTTTCTCTTCACGTTACCCAACAAGATTTTGTTTAGAAATATTGTGATTTTAATTTATTGTCATCGTTTTACAGGATGAGCACGGACCTCAACGAGGGCGCCATGTGGAGGAACTCATCTATCAATTATCGATTGATCAATTCACACGCGAGGATGACGTCACGCTTCATAAGCTGCGACCGAACACCATTTTCCCATTCGTCAATCGATCAATAATTGTATATTGATCCACTACCCACCGTAATCTCACTCACTCCTCGTTGTTCATTCACCCAATTATTGCTTACTTGTGCTTGTTATTATCTCATTTGCATAGTTTTTGGTTCGATTTATTGCTTTGTTCATACAGTAATTTTAAAGGAATGTTTTGTGTTGGCATGAAATATTTATAAACTCCGAAAAACACTACGAATAACTTAGAATCATCAACCAAAAGATCTAGGTAACGGTAGTTTGCAATAAGTCACAATCATTGTCGAGCAAACAGTATAATTCCTATTTACGATGTTTTCTCAATTTGTCCTAGCGCGATAAGTCTGACCCACCGAACCGGTTACGGTAGGATACGGTAGTTTTAGAGACGTCGCAATTTTATTCGGCCAAATAGTTCTTATTCCGACAATATTTACTCAATCTGACCCAGCGCAGTTAATCTGACCCAATGGACTGGGTTACTGTAGGATACGGTAGGTAGATTATGGTAGAATATGGTGTGTTGACTTATGAGTTAACGGTAGTTGGTAGTACCGGCAGAGCTCCGCCCACCGTCCGTTAGTTTAGTTCCACACCAAACCCGTCTGGGGTTTGCCGAACTCTTAATTACAAGTATATAAGAGAGACTATCTGGCTCAAGTGACATTCCCTTGGCACTTGGCCAAAAAGTGATATGAACCGATCGGGCCCAAATCGTGCACAGTTGTAGTATGGGCTGACATAAGCTTGCACACGAAGTTTGGGTTCGTCATATCTGCACCTTCGCTAAATAACGTAAGTTCGATGAAGTGGCATCGAAATTTCAAAGTTTACGGATTCATTCGATATATGTATACGATGAAGGGCAATAGTATGCAGGTATATTCCACCAAGTATCATCCCGATCCAACACCGTGAGACCAAGAAAAAAAATTAAAAAGTCCGGTCTGGGGCCCATAAAATGTTTGTATTATTTTTCCTGCAATTGCCTATCGGTGAGGGTCTTTTTTTATTTCTTCAATTTGACGAGTATTCATTAGTGTAACTACTATGTGAAAATGAACTAAAACACAATCGTGGAAGTTTGCCTTATTCCCGAAAAACCACAACTAATTCACCTTTTTATCGCGAACTGACCGAATAAGCATATGCCGGTTACGGTTATGCATATTCGGAAATTCAAAATTCATAGTTTTTTTCGAAAAATACCGTCATATTACACCTCAGATATTCATACAACAAACAAATAATAAAAGAAAAACATTAATATAATACCGAAATCGAATGAAAACAAACAGTGATTGACGATTTTTGAATTTCCGCCTTTGCATTACAGTAGGTGGCACACCCTTTATCGTCTCAGTTCGCGATAAAAAGGTGAATTAGTTGTGGTTTTTCGGGAATAAGGCAAACTTCCACGATTGTGTTTTAGTTCATTTTCATATAGTAGTTACACTAATGAATACTCGTCAAATTTAAGAAATAAAAAAAGACCCTCACCGATAGGCACCGATTGCAGGAAAAATAATTAAAACATTTTATGGGCCCCAGACCGGTCTTTTTATTTTTTTCTGGGTTTCACGGTTTTGGATCGGGATGATACTTGGTGGAATATACCTGCATACTATTGCCCTTCATCGTATACATATATCGAATGAATCCGTAAACTTTGAAATTTCGATGCCACTTCATCGAACTTACGTTATTTAGCGAAGGTGCAGATATGACGAACCCAAACTTCGTGTGCAAGCTTATGTCAGCCCATACTACAACTGTGCACGATTTGGGCCCGATCGGTTCATATCACTTTTTGGCCAAGTGCCAAGCCATAAGCAAAATATGTTCACTGAGTCAGATAGTCTCTCATAAGCCCCTTTACCCATAGAGGGGTAAGAGAACTTGCGACGAAAGTTGCGAGGAAAGTTCGCATCTTTCTGCGGAACTCTCGCTGGAAAGTTGCGAACTTTCTTCTGAACTTTGGTGTCCAAAGTGACAGATTGGACGGACCCCAGGTGAGGTTCCAGTAATGTGTGCGACCATCGCTCAACACGCACACCTTAGTTGATCAATAGATAAATAATTAAATAATAAATAAATATAGAAAAAATAAATTCATAAATTAATAATTCAGCTATCGAGGCCCTTTACGTTGATGTTACAATGAAATCGAATGGAAAGAAATTCCGTTTCATATGTAGCTATGTACTGAAAGATTCTTGGTTCGATGAAGCAAAGAAGCAGTACAGAGAATGGGCCAAATGGGCTGGTGAGACTTTTAAAAGTATTCAAAATGTAAAAAAAACTTTTGATAATTCAGGTAGTAAAACGATAGTGACGGGCGATCTTAATATGGTCAAGAACACGTACCGTCCGCTATTTGAGAAACACGGATTCATCGATACGCTAAATAGCGAATGGCACACGAATAAAAGCGTAAGTAATTCACAAATGATTAAAAAACGGACTTGTACGAACCAATAGTGACACGGAACTTTGATCAAGTAAAAAGGTCCACACATGCCCATTCTTGACAATGAAAGCTTCATGAGAGGGACATGTGATGTTCGGGGATGATCGAGAATGCCTACTTGTGTAGTGTAGTGGATTAGCTTTGAACTTTTGACTGACAGGGCTTCGATCCCCCTTGAATCAGTTTTCTTTTGCCGAAAAATTGAAATGTTTTGCTGTGATTATGACAGTCAAAGAAAGGGAAAAAATCATCAATCAATAAATCATTCTTTCCAGAACGGCAGCGAATCAGCGATTGATTACGTCATGAGACACAATGACTTTGACGTGCATAATATACTTTGCCACAAGCCTGTGGAGCCTGACGTAGGTGCGACCAACGTCCATTTGCCGATACCATTCATAGTGGGCGAGAAGGTGTCTACAAACCAGAAAGGACACTGTATGGCTTATAGCTGCGGATTCCAATGTAGGAAAAAAAAATGAAAAGTAGTGGGCCATGATCTCTTACCACCAGACATTTCGACTCTGATAGTAAGTAACACTAATGCCATTATTTTATTATTTTGACAGAATTATTTAAGAACGTTATTTTCCCCAACTTTGTTACTTTCTCCCAACTTTGATCGTTATTCCCCCCCCCCCAACTTTGTTATTTCTCCCCACCTTTGATCGTTATTTTTTAAAATTTTTCATACATTATCCCATCTTGTTGTTTCTCATCCCATATGGTTGTTTCTTGATTAATCAATAAAGTGTGCTGACCCATGCAGTTTATCAACTTACCTAAATAATCGATAATGTTCAAACCAGAGCTGTTCGGAAAAATATTTTCGGGAAATCGGAAAATCTTAAATTTCCGAAAAAGGTTTCGGAAAAATCTGAAAATTTTCGGAAAATTTTAAAAAATGTTGTTTTTGATCTGCAAATGCTCCATGCGAAATTGGCAAAAATTTTACCTTGAATCACATAATATAACAATATAACGTTAGTGAGTTATTGACTCCTTTTTGGAAGGTGTTAATTTCGAGAATGAGCAACTCCTCAAAATTTTCGTAGAGAGAGATAGAGTGAAAGAATGTTCTTAGCAGAACAAAGCATCCTCTACCATCACAGGTGCAGGAGAAGAGCAATGATATTTAGGAGAAAGGCGAGAGTGAATAAATGAGTAAGCAAATCTGATTTCGTCAGATCATTAGGTCAAGTGGTGTGAATCTGGCTGGGAAAGAACTGCCACACATTAGGATTGCCGGTAATTTCGCCTACAGTATGCTTTGGTAAGCATAAATACCGTTTAATAGTACTGAAAAAAATTTAGTACCTATTTTGGTTATTTATAATGTATATTTTCATAAGAAAATATTTTTTTCAATGTATTTTAGTCACTAGAAATATTACTATTTTTTTTAAATTTCGGAAAATCGGAAAATCAGAATTTTCCGGAAAATGTCGGAAAATCGGAAAATTCGGAAAATCGAAAAATCGGAAATCCTGGTTCAAACCTTTAAATTCATTTTATCGTACAATCCCTCACCCTCCTCTGCATCAAAAATATTGAGAACTATGCTAGTATCAAATTTAACAATATTTTATTTTTTAGAGCAAACAGGAAAATAAATTTATGCAAATTAATTTATGCAAATTAATTTCATTTCGATCTTCTCAATCATTGAAAAAGACTGTGCTACGAAACTTTTTTCTTATTTCATTACGGCAAAAATGTGAAGATATATTGAATTTTCTCTCCGCAGTTAATGCCAAAATCAATGAACGCGTTTGATATAGTATACAAATGTAATATCAACTATTTTGTTTAAATAAAATTGGTTTTCTAAGCAAAATAAAGTGAACCAAATTTACAGAACTTATAGACGGGCGCGATCCCGGACCTACTTCAAGCTAGGATGATGCAAGTTGGGAGCATTCCGAATTATAGTGACTGCTCCGGACCAAGTGAAGTTGTTTGAAGTGAGGTCGACCACATGGTTTTTTTGCAGTAATTATAAAAAATTCAATTAAGAAAAATAACTAATTTGGTGCGATGCGAAAAGCGTACTTCTCCATCGTTGTTAATTTGTGGTTGTTGTTATTGTTGTTGTTGATGATGAAGTTTGACTTTGAAACTATCTGTTGGAAAGCAATGCAAAAATACAGAAAAAAAGTTGTAGTAGGGGGGGGGGGGGGTTCGAACCCATGACCTTCCAAAAGCTAATCCGGCACTCTAACCTCGGGTAATACTTATATGGTAAATTATTTCATTATTTTCTTATACATTTCGCTTACTGTGAACAAATTTGCTATGGTTACTGTCCAGTCTATCTAGTAGCGTGCTTTTATTTTTTGATTCTAATGTGGAGTGTCCAAAAGTCGCGAAAAGACAACCAGAAAAAGACGAGAGAGAGAGAGAGTGTGTGTGTCTGTGTACAACAGAGAGTTTTCCCTGCTTTTAGTGACTTTTGAACAGAACACATATGTGATCAATTCAATTCAATTTATCATATCAGGCATATCAGGAGCGTAGCCTCTCTCAATGGTCTCTTCGACGCGCAATGCTCTCTCGATGTTAGAGAACAGAGAAATAGTGTGCACAATGTAGAGACCATGAGAGAGGCAACGCTCCCTTTAATGATGGGGGATGAGTGGGTGGTATTCATCACGGGTTGCATTCCACCAATTTACCAATCTAATATGTGATCTTTGATCTCAGAACCATTGATGCCCTCGTCGACGCGTCCTTCACTCCCATGGCTATCATCTTCGTTCTCGTGGGCACGAAGACGGAGAATCCACAGAGGACCAAAGGTACGGCATGAGGGGATACTGTATATGGTCAGAGGTACGGTATGAGGGTTACTGTAGAAGGCCAGAGGTACGTTATGAGGGTTACTGTAGATGGTCAGAGGTACGGTATGAGGGTTACTGTAGATGGTCAGAGGTACGGTATGAGGGTTACTGTAGATGGTCAGAGGTACGGTACGAGGGTTACTCTAGATTTACAGAGGTACGGTATGAGGGTTAATGTATTTTCAGAGGTACTGTACTTAATGGGGATGTGAGCGGTCCGAAATTTTTTGAATTTTACCACCGGGTACTAATCCATTAATCATCGGATTGCTACCATCCCCAAATATGTTATTCTGATGGGCAAAAGTCCACTTTTGCTATCGATTGGTTTGTTTGATGTTACAGAGCTGGACAACGTGCGTGCAGTACAAGGTCATCCACTGAAGCACTCTGATGGTCGAGTGGCTGGACGGCAGGTGTTGACTGTTTATTGATTAATCGAGACGAATTATTGATTTACCTGGACTAAATATTGATTAATCGAAACGAATTATTGATTAATCTAGACTAAATAATGATTAATCGAAACGAAATATTGATTGATCTAGACTAAATATTGATTAATCGAAACGAATTATTGATTGGTCTAATCTAAATATTGATTATTAATATATTTCAAATAGAAATTGATCACTAGTAGCGAATTATTTATTGATTTTGACGAAATATTGATTAATCGGGACAAAGTGTTGATTGATTGAGTAAAGTAGAAATTGTGAGCCAGACACATCTGAACCAGGCATATTTCCGTCACTTAATTTTTATTAATTTGCCAAACTTTATCTCAGTGATAATAGAGTTCCAAATTTTCTAAAGCGAAAATACATCATAATAACAATAAATATAAAGATAATGATATAATATGTTTATAATAGTGATAATATTAGTGATATTAGTTAAATAAAAAAATATGTTTAAGGTAGTAATTGTCCTATCGGAAGATGACGCTGAGGACGGATTCGGCCTCGTTCCCCTGCTCATCGCACAGTGGAAGAATCTCACCGAAGCCTCATCCTGATCCTTGCTCTTTGATCTTTGACCCAATTCAATTTTTTGACTCCACGCATGATCGTAATCCAGGTGCATGATTCGAGTATATTCCATGCTTGATCACGCCAGTTGTTGCACAAAATATCCCTGATCATGCATGGGTTTCAACACCTGTGAGAAGTCAAATTTGCATTTCCTCGCTCTTTCCTAGCAGCGTATATCATAATATTTTGTATTTACATCGCGTTTATCGATTGTCCATACACACTTACCGTATTACTTATTGCCCTAGAGTACACCACCCCCGGGAATCACATTCGCTAGTATATATAATATATATTTGATCCTGTTATTGATTTTTGCTACTTATCGATTATTATTCAGTTAATCATTCATCGTTTTTTCGGTGCCTTTTTAGTAATTTTGCGATACTCTGTTTATACATTCTCAGTTTGTTATTATCGATCCGTTTAAGGAATCATGTTATGAAAATCGAGTGAAGAAAAGATAAAAATTATGATGAAACCATCATATTACTTTATTCTGTCAAAAATGGAGAAAGGTGGGTGTGCGTCGTCTCTTGAAAGTAGTTTCCGAATGGTTTAAGTCTCGAGGTAACTTACCAGACCAACGGGATACTTTGACCGAAAAAATTATATCTAGTGAATGAAATATGTATACTAGAAATATATCACAAAAGATCCTTCACATCTCTCTTATGCGAATTCCAAGTGATAGGTTCCCATCTATTCCATAAAAACAGTGGTAAATGTTCGGACTCGTTACCCCTTTGTCACAAGTTCGAAACTATATTGGGGTTGCGCTAGGAAAAATAATGTACTAACACAAGTGACTAAAACTATTAACGTCTGCTCAAACTTTCGTTCAATTCGCCCTTTTTTACGAGAATGATGCTGCAGATCACAGCTTTCGATTATTTTAAATTGTGAAAGGCAGAGATTTATTCCAGTGATGGGTTCCGTGGTTGATTTTCACAACCTTCGTTATAGACTCACAGCAAGATACCTTGAAAAATAGTGTATAAATCCGTAATGTAAATATTACCTTTCCTATTTGTCAACTAGGAAATTAACTTTAATTTAATTTCTCTTCATTGAAATTAATGTGATAACAAATGAGATACAAGATACTGAACAAATCGTACATACAATGGATAGTACGTAGGATAAGTTGCAGCTTGATCTCGCATAATGAACTCGTGTCACAGAGCGCAAGGAAGAGGAAGTGTCAGGAGGGTACTTAGGCTGAATGTTTCTACATATTTCACAAGACAAAAAACAACATGGTTATTTACCATGGCGCTAAGGGATTGTAACTTCAACCGTTGGCAACCATTATTGTTATTGCCATTTTTGCTTTGCTAATCGAAAAAAATTCTTTCTTTCTTTGATTCTTGGATTCTTTGCGTTTGTCTCGATTGTGAGCGGTCCATCTCTCGTTCGTCTGTTCTACTCTTACCGAATTATCATCAGCAACGTAAAAGGATCCCCTCCTAGAAGACTATAGGCAAGTCAGGAGTGGTATGCCTATCATCAAGCAATTGTTGACGAAGTATTGAGCGAGGACTTCGTGGGTTATCTCTATCTAATTTTTCTCAATTCTGTTTCATGATTCACTATTCGAAAAGGATCAAGTGTAGCGGCTTTGATTCTGAAGAACGTCTTAATTGCTGATCAGAAGATGAAGAAGATGAAGATAATTATGCCCCTTGTATGGAACCTCAGCACGCCCAGACTAATCTGTCGTTTAGCGGCAACCATTCCCTCCCTAATGGTTATGTGCTTGATAAAGGTTAATAAACTGTTAAAAAACTGTTAATCGAAAAAAATCTTCCAAAGACTATTTCCAATGTGGGTGGTGTTCAAAAGTCTTCAGAATAGGGTACCAGTCCAAAATAATAGTATAATTGCCAAATATAAACGTCCTTTCCTTTGTGTTTATTTCATTTTTCATGTCCTTTTGGATTTGCCTGGTGTTCTGGTACCCTATTCTGAAGTAATGCCCAAAAGTCGCGAAGAGACAAGGAAAAGAGGACAGAGTGTGTAAAGACAGTAGCATTTTTTTCCTTGATCTTCTTTTCTTTTTGTGACTGTTGAAGTGCATCTTGCCAATTATTTATTTGGTTATCGTTTTATCAGTCAACACATTACATAACAACAGATTACTGGTAGCTATAAATCTGACAGAATTGTCAGAAGAATATGAAAATTTCCGGTAAAAAACTTTTAAAAAAAGCATTGAAGTAATTATGTCAAGTTACGTTTTTTAAATAAATAACTGGTCTAACAACAATTATAATTACATGCGTAATTACAAAGTCAGTATTCACAGGATTCTAACGTCTCATCAGTATCACTTTGTTTTCTTTGACATCTGAACGTATCTGAAAGTTCAAAGAACATTATATCTATAACATTATATATATATATATATATATATATATATATATATATATATATATATATATATATATAAATCTGAATCAGCCAAAACATCGATAATGCATATATATATATATATATATATATATATATACCTGAGTGCAACGACATGCTTTGTATCTGCTGGCAGATTTTCGTAATCCTGTGTGAATATGAGTTCCTTTTGGAATAATTCGATGCCGTGCCAACGGTCGAAAAGTATCTAGAAATTTATTTTTGAACATAAAAAAACATTTTCACTGGCATTGAAGTGTGAAAATAAAAATTAGGCGTGTACATGTTTAAAATCAATCGACATGATGGACATACCGTTGTTAACATTCCAAGATTGTATCGTATCGGCGAGAGTGAATAAGTATGATTTGGAGAACTCAGAGTGATTGATATCAGACAAGAACAGTTCACATTTGCGAGTCAACTGAAGCGTTAGTGCATTGATTGCATTTGACCATTTAGAGTAATGATTGAAAGCTTAAAGAAGGAGACCCTTGAGTTGGCATGACTGACTCCCGCAACGATTAACATGGGATGGAATGTTAATATTGTATGGAAATTAGCGTAAGTGACAAAGGGAAAGTCAAGTATGCAAATCGGATAGGCACTCTCTACTTGCCTGAAAAGCTGTACTTTCAATGCGCATAACAAGCTTCAAACATATCATCACGCAATGTGAAATATGTCGTTCTGTTCGTGTGATAAATCTATATCATTCTACCCGAACAGTCTTGTTACGAAAAAACTCGAGGGTCTCCATCTTTATAGCAAAGTGGACGATGACCCCTTCGAAACTTACACCCGCATGAAGGGGACTTAAATGTGTTTTTGCGGGAGAAGGTGACGACTTGATCGTTTACATTAGTGAATGTAGACGAATCCAAAACGACATTATCATGACATATAAGATTATCCATAATTCTGATGGCTCGTTAAAAAATAGTGGAAAACCGAAATCGGTGACTTTCCACCCGTTAAAAAAGTTCCCGGAAAGTCGAAAATGGAAACACGAAATTTGAATTCGCGCGCGCGCAAAGAGGTGCGGGAATTCAAATTCCAACTTTCCGTCATCGATTTTTAGCAGTTAAAATGGAAATTCAACTTCCTGCTCGCTAAAAAATGCAATCCGCGGAAATTCCGGAAACTCAGAATTTGAATTCCTGCACCTCTTTGCGCGCGCGCGAATTCAAATTTCGTGTTTCCATTTTCGACTTTCCGGGTACTTTTTTAATGGGTGGAAAGTCGCCGAATTCGGTTTTCCATTATTTTTTAACGAGCCATAATAGACCCTCGCTCATTGTTTCTTTTTTCAAATACAATTACTCAAACTCGTGACCACAATATGAAACTAAGAACTTATCGATCATCTACTTCTCAATATCTTTCATTTATTAGTAATCGTATTGTACCAGTATGGAACTCTTTTAAAAATCATATAGTAACTATATCAAACCCTACCACTTTTTGTTGTTTTGTTCGAAAGCTCTCGCTGTGATCAAGCAATTGCAGTGTATACTAGAGATCCGCAAACGTGCGGTCGTTCAGAAATGATTTCTCACTAATTAATGAATAAAATATCGTGCGCACGGTATTACAATGATAATTTAAAAAATATTCGTGCAAAGACGCGCAGTCGACTCATTTCATTCATTTTCATTCATTGAACTGGTGGTATATCTCTCATTCCTTGAAAGTGTTGGAGTGATATGAGGCCCTTTGCGTAAGACTCGACTAAACTATGTGAAATCTGGCACAGTGAAAAAATCAAAATTTGGGGATCGGGGTTCTCAAGGGTGCTGATGACGATGACTATGTTCATTTTGCACCTAGAGGTTCCGTTGAGGCCAGACGACGTCGCGTTGAATTAGCGTTTTTAGTCATTTTGCTTCCCTCCCAAGATCTTATCGATAAATTAGGAATAACAATTACCCCTCTTTAGTGCCCTCATTCTAGACTCTCGATTCAATCCGAAATATATATATTGAATCAATGCGTACCTCTCCACCGCTAGGCCTTGCCAACCTAACCTATCATTGATCGCCGTTTGATCTTTGATACACGACAGAGTCCTTGTATGAGCTCCCCGCTCTCGTTTTTTTTCTTTCTACTCTACAAGATCTTATTTATCTGTTATTTCAAATATTGTAGCATCTTAATGATGTATGATAAATTAAATTTAAATTATATTAAATTAAATTTCTCGTCACCCAATCTAGCTAAAATTTGTAGATTATTCGTCTAATAATAAGGGCAGAATTTGATGGCGATAACGCCTGTCCAATTCATTTTTCATGAAAAAAGATTCAGAATTTTTCAAAAATGGAATTTCTCTCAAAGGCAAAATATTTGTATAAAAAATCTTTTAGCCAGTATAACAAAACATTATCAGAAAAAAAAGTTTCAAATAATATAATATGTTCAAAAATCTTAATAATCAAAAAAAATACTCCAAACTAAACTGTCACTGCACGACATTGCACGGTATTATGTGTCAAACTCGCGCGAATGACTTTTCTTCATTTTTATATCGAACAATACCGAACCGGTCGTTCAAATGCACGTTTGCGGATCTCTAGTGTATACACAATTTTTTCATATTTTATTTCACGGTTTCATCTTTCTAATTGTTTGTCACATTAGCAATCTCTCTGTAAGAAATGATAAAATATTATAAATATGGCCAGGACAAGTTGGGAGCATTCACTTTTTAATTAAAGGTGGTGTACGGCGAATTATTTCGTGAACAAACCGTGAAGACAGAAATATAGCAAAAGTTATTCTGCATAGAGTACATAGATTATTTTATGCTAATTCAGCTTATTGATCGCTAGAATCATGAATGAATCATGCTTGATGTACAGGCAAAGGCGCGAAATTTTGAAAATAAGGAAGTTTTGCAATAGATTTCGAACCCGCGACGTTGCGCTAACTAGGCAGCACATTTACCACTACACCAAGGGATAGATGACTGACCAGGCTAATTTCTTGCATATCACTTATATATTGCACAAATAATGTGTTACGTATTTTCATAGACATTCGAGGGCCTCCATCTTTAATGATGATTTCACAAATTAAAGATGTCCTATTCTTTCATTACTTGCCAGTGCGAAAAAAACAAATAAATGAATGATTTAAAAGAAATTCAAAAATCTCACTGCTGGCATGAGAAACATATCAGCCAATTCCAGCATCTTCTCAACGTTTTTGAAATCAATTGCCTTGCTCGAAGGGTAGATGACCAATAGCAATTCTTCGAAGTCTGCGGATTGAACATTCTGAAAAAAAAAACTGTACTGGCGGTTATTAATCACTTCACTTTTTTTCCAACAATTACTAATTTATTATGTATAACATTAGTTAATTTTAAAATTAATGTGCATCAGGGTTGTGCGGAAAATATATTTCGGAAAAAATTCGGAAAACATTTTTCCGGTCTAAAATACCGGAAAAAACCGGAAAAATCGGAATATCCGGAAAATTTTCTGCAAAACGCATTTCCTTGTGTTTTATATAACAATTTCTTTTGAAAACGATCAAAGCTAGCATAGAAATGATCGAAAGAGATATGACAGTAACTGAAAGATAATAACAATTAAACGCATATTTAAAGGCTTGGATTCCTAGGAGTTGAATGTTCACGATAAGGAACAACAACGCTATATACGTGATTGTTCATCATTATTGGTGCATTAGGGGTTAGAACTATGATCGGTCAGATAAAAATGACTAAAAAAAATCTTCAAAATTTGTTTTTGATATGTCTTTTTTACTCTGTACAGCATTTAATTTTTTCCGGGCAACCCTGATGTGCATGCATTTATAATAAAAAGTTCTCATGATATTTAATTTAAAAAAAAATAAATGAAAATAATAGATGGGAAATACTACGCGTCCTTTTCGTTTCTTTTATTTTGCTTTCGTTATTTTTTGGATAAGACATTGCCTTGACTGTAAATACTCCTTTCTCAAGCTCTTTCATGGGCGTTTTGAAGTATCCTCGGAAGAACTCAGACCAGAGCATCAATGCTCCTGATTTTACCGTTATTTCCTAAATTAGACATAATAATACATTTTTCTATTCCTTGATGAGGATATGTCGTTAATGTACATAGCGTGCTTTTACCATTGATCAAAGTGTCAAGATTTTAACAGCTCCGTTTCTGTGAAGTTTGAAAGAAATATTGAAAAGACCTACCTTATCGTCCAGAATATCGTATTGAAGAGACATACCTTTTCGTCCAGAATGAGCGTAACATCATCTTCGGGCAATTCAATATTATCTACTCTAGTCGAAACAAGATATACGGTCGTATCACAATCAATCTAAATTGACTGTGCACGATAAACTTGTGATGTCAAAAACTCTCTTAGACGTCAGTGTGGGGGCAAATTTTTTTTCTATGTGCACATTCGTACCGTTTCCCAATCGAATCGCACTTCTTCGATCATTCCAATGACTTCCTTGCCTCCGACAACAAGTCTCTCCACAGCTTTGCGTTTCTCCTGAGAAAACAATATTTTTACTGACTAACGATTATGATATTTTGATGAATCGTTCAAGCAGCGATTGAAGAAGGCCTGCAGGCCCTAAGTCCCGAGCACCCTACTAAAACTATTCTTGGGTGTTTAGTTAGCTAAATTCTCTATCTTTAATCTTTAAAAATTTTTTGTTTCGACGGTTCGCAAGCTGCTCACTCACAATGAATCGTCTCAGAAGGGGCTTCACACGTCTCATTATCAAATATAACACGTTAAAGATTACAATAACACGAATAAACACGATGTTGTTTACTCCAAAACAAATTACGAATCGAACCTTCTCGGGATTCACAAAATCTTACATTTTCGATCATATATTCAGCAGTGATAATCACGGCACAGGGATTTGAGCTATCTTCACACTTGCAGATTAAATAGCTGAACGGTTCTTTATCGAGCTTAATTATAGAGAACTATTTTTATTATGCATTATTATTATTTTTATTAATGTTTACTTGAAAACGCCCGCCCCTTTTTTTCCACATTGAGAGCATATTTTCCGGATTTTCTTCATACGGGCATCAAGTTTAGAGGACATTTCGAGTTCGACGGAAAGTTAGCAATTTTTATATAACTTTCAATCGAAAGTTTCTCTAAATCATTCAAAATCAGATGCTCTCGTGAAACTTCTCATCTTCAAATTCTCTCGAGTTCACAATCCAACATAGCATATCAACAATCGATCATTGACCACAGTTTACTCTTCGCAACTTTGTGAACAATTTTAATCAAATGAAGTGAAATGAAAGAACTCACAACTTGGCAAAGTTTTTATTGTCTCGTTTTTCGACAGATGATCCTAGAGCGACACCAACGTCGCCCAACTTAAAGTTTTGAAAGTTTACACGAAATTCTTGAATGATGAGAATTATCTACATACTAATCGGTAATGCAGAGAACTTTAGAAAACAGCTGTTTCTTCTTAATAATACTGATAATAATAAATAGCTCTTGTGTTACCTTAATCATATCTGTGCGTTCCTCTTTTGGCATTTCATCAGCATCGGGGAGCACGATTGTGAGTTTAAATTGCTCCTTGTGCAGAACAGGTAAATTATTCATGGACGCGATTCGCTGAATTTTAAGTTTATTTGATTGGAGTAGTATCCATGAACGAGAAATGTGACGTTATTGATGTTGGGGTAGGATTGTTGACAAAATGCCTCCGTCGAAGCATTTGAATCCACGTTTGTTAAACGATTTTTCCAGATTCATGGGCTATATGCATTGATCGCAGGCCTATCGGTATAATGTTGTCATATTCACGTACTATTCTAAAACGACTAAAAGTCTCATTGGGTAAACCACACATTGTATTGAGCGTATAAAAGTCACTTGTGTTACTTGTAAAAGAGACTATTTCTTGTTTTGCATGGTTCAGAAACTATGAGAGGCAGCGGAGAGACAATCGAGTTGGGCGAGATCTAGCCTTTGAGCGACTTCCGTTCCTTAGAGCCCAGTGTCATTTTCTTATGCAAGTACATTGATCTTTGATCTTAGTCTATTGATCTTTGATCTTAGTCTTGATCTTTGATCTTAGTCTACATAAGACCTGCACTCCCCTCCCTCTTCTCTAACCCCTATTCCTACCACCCACTTTCCCGATTCTCTTATTCACTTATTTATTCTTTGTTTCAAATGTTGTCACATCTTTATTGGATGTATGATAAATAAATAAAAAAATAAATACATTTTATACGCACAATATTATCATAAGAGAAAGAGTCGTTTGGTTGATCAACTACATATTGTCGTCCTCACTTCACCACAAAGTTGTGGCATCGTATTTTATGTAATTCATCACGACATCAATTGTTCACTATTTCTGAGTTATCCTTGAAACGAATAAAGTATAATTATCTTCCTCTGTTCCCTCTCAGCATTCCATGCTCTCCTACGTACATTTTTTTTCAGATGGGGAAGATATTTGAGAGACGCTAGACAACTAGAGTACGAGAGAGTGGACTGATAAGACTATAATACCGTAACAAAATAATGTTCTGTTCAAAGCCACGAGAAAAAGGAAAAGAGACGAGATAGTGTGCAAAACGAGGAGAGTTTTCTCTGATTTTCTTCTCTTTTCGCAACTTCTGAACAGAGCATAAAAGATAATGTATTGAACCACGAGGTTATCGATTAAAACATATCAAACACAAGAAGATCACCTTGCTCAACTTATCCACTTGTCTTTGCAGTGTCTTGATGGTTTCGTCACGCTCCTCGAGAACCTTTGCCATCCTAAATTCGATCTTTGGTCTTTGATTAAACGTAAGAGATGGCCCGTGGATATTCTGTGGCATAAACAAGCACGCTAATGGTTGAAGTATATGAGAACCCACGTGAAAAACTATAAATTATCAACTGTCATTTATATTTCTCGATTTTTTCGAGTACCACACTAATGGCCTTGCAGTGATCACCCGCAGGACTTCGTGTGCCTTGAATAACGTGTTGTACCTTTACCTTTTTCCTTTTACCACACTAATTTTATCCTCAAAATGTGGGAAGCCACCATGACTGTTTAGAGATCGAACAAACCGTTCTACATCCTGTCTTGAGTACTCCTTCGGCATCGAGGAAAGCGATAAGTTAAACTTCTTAATCAATTTATCTATACGTACGTGAAAAAATTTTTCATCAGAAAAAAGAAGCGATAAAAACAAACGCACTAAGAAAAGCAATGCTTAAAACTTGCGAAAAGGAATGAAAAGCAGAGAAATTCTGCTCGTTTTGCATAATATCTCGACTCACTTTCAGTATTCACTACAATCTCCTAATCATAGCGAAGGAGTAATTTTTCTTTCTTGCTCTGCACTCTCTGACTTTTCCACATTATCTCACGCTCTCCCTACCTGATAACTCTCTGATATTATCAATAAAGTCAAGAGAGAGAGAGAGAGAGTGATCGATAGTGAGTGAGAGAGAATAGACGGGAAATGGTTTCATGGGGATTCTAGATACCTTGCACGACAACCTTCATCTGTAGGTTGTCGTACCAGGTATCTAGAAGGGGTAAGATTTGAAAGTAAAACAAGTCTCTCAATGGGCGGCAGGGAATGGCACAAAGTTCAAAATCATCCTAGACCATTTATATTTGGTTGTTAGGGGTGGGATACACTTCGACCAAGAAATTGATACGAGTTTATATTTTTTATGGTTGCCATCAATCGAAAATGCAGGTGCAAAAACTTTCCCATCTACATCACAGTTCTATTCCTTTCTATGATCGTGAAAACGAGGAAAAAACTGATAGCTGTACATGACTTGAGGTGGTTCAGTCCTTCAAAAAATCGGTGTTTTGCTCATAGAGGAAATGTATACTCGCTCGTTAGTCACACTGCAATTGATAAATTACACTTACCGTAATCACTTCTAAATGCTCCTTAAGTAGTTGTAGCAGTGCTCTCAGACAAACAATTTAAATTTGCCTTGTTTATCACATTCTAATATCCAATTTTCGTTTGTATTCCATGTTATATTATTATTGATATACTATTCCATTATATTGATAAAGATTAATTTCCGATGACCTGGATATTATAGATAATCTAAAGTAGGTGAAAATGTTTGAAACTGAAATGATACAAACGGGCAAATTAACAACTAACTATAAATTGTTAGGAAATAATTCATCCAAGTCACTCGCAAAAAGCTGAGGGGGACAGTACTATTTTTACCCAATTAATGCCCCATCTTCTGGAAGTGGTACTTGATTTGTAGCTAATTTCGTGGCTCATCTTCATCGTTAATGAGAGCACGACCTCAACCAAATGATTGACCCCACTAAAAACTCGGAGCCCCTAACCTCGCGTCTGTTGATCTCTGTCTCATAGTCTCTGGTATCCAAAGTTCCACATTTATTATTTATTTACACGTTTTCCTATTTATAGTGAATAAATTATTATACTGACATGATTTTATGGTTGGTTATCTATGTGTCATTATTGCCATCACTGCTTGTTCACATTCCCTCTCTTATCTCTTATCACTAGTACGGGTGATGTTCTTGCCTCTTTATCGCCTTATCGTCTTTCCTCTCTTCTATTGTTTTTGAAAGCCACGACGTTGAGGCGCTTGACACCACTATTCCATATGACTAATATTGATTTTGGTCCTCTCTGATTTAAAAGCGAAACGCGCATGCAAACATTTCTTCACCAACCACGAATTCAATATGACGATCCTTTCCTTTTATTATTTAAAAAAAAGTTTTACGCTGTTTTCAATGTTCCTCGATTCCTCCTCCAAGTTTCTTAACGTTTCCAGGTGGAGAAATCATGGCTAAGAGGAAGCAAGCTAAAATTCCAGAACAAATGTCTCTCAGTAATACGGGAGAAACCGAAGAAGCCGATTTCACTGGGTTACAGGAGGAGTATACACGTTTAGCAGCTCTTCCCAAGGGCGGCGGGATAAAGATCAAAAGAAAAAATAAGGTAGTTCAGTATCGATCGATCGATGATTACAAATTGTATTTGTTTAGTTACTTTGCCTCCAGTGGAATCTCTGTGGAATCGCAGCCCAAACAAAATCGGGAGATGCAAAAGGACTGGGACAGTATGACTGTTCAACTATGAAAATGATATGATAAACATTAATCAATCGCAGATTTCTGAAAATGTGGGACGCCGACATCATTCTATTGAACGAGATAAAAGCACAGGATGACGCTCTGAAGGACATACTCACAATCAGAAGACGCTTTGAATTCAAGTACGAACACACTTAATCCGATTTAATTTAAATTCATCGTTATTGTTCACGTAGACATGTTAGTTCGACTCTATCCATTAATAATCAGTCGATGCGTGGTACCGCTATACTGTATCGGAATCGACCAACAAAGTTCACGGTTACGGGCAGTAACTTCGTAACACTGGAGGATAAAGGAGACAAACAAGGTGAGATACGAGTAACGTGTGCCATCATCGTACTAGAGATACACCTTCAATTAATCAATGATTCAGCAATCGAGATCATTTACATTGATGTTAAAATGACTTCGACCGAAAAGAAATACCGCTTCATATGTTGTTATGTAGTTTCAAGGAACAAGAGAAATTTCGATAGTGCAATGCAACAGATAATGAAATGGGCTAATGAGGAAGGTGAGGTTGGCAGATACAATATGGTAAAATCTTTCGATAATTCAGGTATCGAAACGATAGTGACGGGCGACTTTAATATGAACAAGAGCAAGTACAGTCCTCTATTTGCTGAAAAAGGATTCATCGATACGCCAAAGGCCGAATGGGCGACGAATAAAAACGTGAGTAACGCACAAATATTTGAAATCGACATGTCCGAACGGCACTATGTCGAATGAGAACCGATGAATACTAACCGACTGGATGATAACCATTTGCATATGAGAGACAAGTGCTAATGAATATACAAAATAAACAAATTTTTATCATCCAGTCGGTTATCATCGGTTCTCAGCCGACATAGTGCCGTCCGAACTGATAGTGACATGAGACTTGAATCAAGTGAAAAGGTTAGAGTAGCCACATATGCAAATACCTGAGTGCCCCTCATGAGAGGGGCACCTTGATCTTCGAGGTTATCAGACACACTAATCGTTCGTGGATTTTTGTCATCTTTTGCGTAAATCTGCGAAAAAAAATTAAAACGATGTAATAAAAAATAGAAATATCTCGAAAATTTGGGCTGGATCTCCGGTGATTTTTTTCATTTTTGTTCTGCCTCTCATTAGTGCTTTTAAAGATGAAGACCCTCGAGTTTTTTCGTAACAAGACTGTTCGGGTATAATGATAGAGATTTATCACATGAACTGAACGACATATTTCATATTGCGTGATGATATGTTTGAAGCTTGTTATGCGCATTGAAAGTACAACTTTTCAGACAAGTAGAGAGTGTCTATCTGATTTGCATACTTGACTCTCTCACTTTCCCATTGTCACTTACGCTAATTTCCATACAATATTAACATTCTATACCATGGTAATCGTTGCGGGAGTCAGTCATGCCAACTCATGCGTCTCCTTCTTTACCATGTCTAAGAAGTGCAACAAATAACTCGGCTGTGCTTGTGACATATGCATATGCCATAGTCTGCAGTATTCTGTTCATATAAACAAAGCAATACATCAATAAATCATTCTCTCCAGAACGGCAGCACATCACAGATTGACTACGTCATGCGACACAGTGGATTTGACCAGTCTCGTATATTATGCCACAAGCCCCAGGAACCAACCGGATGTGTCAACGCCCATTTCCCGATACCATTCGTGGTGGGCGAGGGAGCGAATCCCGACTCTCCAGTTGGATACTGTACTTCTAGTGCGTGTATATTCAAATGCCATCAATAGTGGACTATGGTCGTATACATTTTGCATGTAATGGCAAGTAGTATGGATCCAGATCCTGTGATATTACTGCTTTGCTGATTTTGATAATGAGTGTTTAATGTAAATTAAATTTTTCAAATTTCATTAAACCGATTTTTATTTTTTCATTTCTCAATGCTTGATTGATCAATAAAGTGTGTTCACGCATAACGTTGGCAAGTAATGAACAATTTACATATTCAAATAAACGATAATGTCCAAACCTCTGCATTTATTTTATCGTACAACCCCTTCTCATCACCTTCCTCTGCCTCATCAATTCAACCACCATCTTCTACATTAGCTTGGTCCTCGACCAATGAGCGCTTCTGTAACGAAAGCTCTATCGAAATCTGCGCAGTATTGATTGATGCGTGATCCGTCGAATATAAATTGGCGTTATTCTCTCACTCTCTCTACTTACAAACGGCAATCAAATGATCATTTCCTCATTATGTATCTTTGCTTTATGTATACAATATTAGTATTAGCGTAGCGAAATCTCAATTAATTTTTAATCGTTCACTCTTTAACCTTATTAAGTTCTTCTTCTTTCCTTTGAAAAAAAATGTTTTATTGAAAACTGTCCTGTGTGGGTCATCCTACTGATGAGGCCCACCCCACACGGGCCGGTCCAGTGTCTATCACCAGGGGATTTACATAGTTTCTTTTCTAACACAACCTACTTTAAAACCATTCTTCCATTACTTTTACTCTAATTTATTGTACAACAAAAGTACTACTGTAATTTAGGATTTACTCATTGCATAGCCGTCCATTGATTGATTGGTATTCCAATAGGAAAGTCGTAGAGTAATCTGTGAAATATTGATTGATCCACTCAATTAGCCTTGATGTGTGGCTGTTTCGCTCGTCTCTTTCTGGCCTCCTTTGGTTGGTTGCCGTGGACGTTCATCGAAACATTTCGGACGAAAACTACATGTAAATATAACAGAAATGATTCTTTCGAAATACAAAAAAAAATAGTTCAAAATGTGAAAATCGCTGAATTCGTTCAATTTATCTGATCTTTTAAAAACGTGCATCTTTTCTAACAATGCGATGATATTACCTGTGTGCTCAACATATACAAAATTAATTTGTTGCGTACGAGAAAACACTGAAAATGCACATTTTGGTATTCCTTTGCACGATACAGCATTTATTTCAACAAAACACTGTTAGACACGATTATTTGGTAAGACTTGATGTGACAACAGAAATAAATTCTATTATTTACGTGAGATCGCAAGTGAAGTTCAATTGGAAAGAAATTTTATTGCTATACAATTAATTTTGGCGTTATTTTAAATATTGATATATTATATACATAAGATGTTGTTGGTATAGATGAACGATACATTTATTTCACTGTCGGGGTATGAAATTCCACAAGCTATAGTCGATAATGAGTTATTTTAATGACGGCTACACTTCCAGACGCTGTAGGCTTAGAAATACTCCTCTCCGGTCGACGAACTCGACGGAAGAAATTCGATATCGATTTACTGAAAATTATTCAATATTATCTTTTTCCATGATATATCATTAGCTATTTTAGCAGACGTTATATTTTATTGTTTGCATGCTTCTCGTACTTTGTCTCATTACTCATATTGCTAAAGTTTTTGAGTTATTTATGATGTATGATAAAATTAATAAAATTAAAATGTTATATAGTCAGCCGACCTACCGTAATTTTGAAACCCACCTACCTACCTACCTACCTACCTACCATATAACCTACCATATACCTATATATATATACCGTATGACATACCGTAATTTTGACACCGTCATCATCAGCACTATGCCGTCTGTGAATGGATGAATACAACAGATATGAGGAGTAACCACGGTCATGAATGCGGAACTTATCCCTTTAAAAAACCAAGCCAAGTTTACTCTCCGCTCTGGCAACACTCTATCGTAGACAAAGAAAGCGAGAGAGTGTGGCCAGAGCAGAGAGTTTCAAATTAGCTTGGGAGTCAGTTTAATATATTTTTTCTCGAGTTACAGAGCGATCAAGTTCAATCTCTATGTTAAGTTACGCTAAATTAAGTTGAGTTAAGCTAAGTTAAGTTACGTTTTTTGGAGGAAAATGACTTACCAAAGAAAGGTAGAACAAAGACAACGGTTGCAGGTAATACTGCAGTGAGCGTTGGAACTAATGTCTGTGAGTATTTGTTATTTGTCATTAATCACGTTTATCACTCTGGCACTTAAAATACTTCACTAACTTGAAGTTTACTTTAAGTCTACTTCAAGTGAGTGACGCCACTTTTTTCACTTTAAGAAAATTGCGTCATTTTAAGTAGACTTACAAGTCCACTTAAAGTGGAAGTGAAAGTACACTTCAAGTCTTCAAGTTTTAAAATACCAGCGCACCTGATAGATGAGACAGAAAAAGTTGATGCTGAAGTCGAAGTGTTTTTATACTAGTGATGTTATGCTCCCTGAAATGATTGACGATTAGATTGATTACTTCTATCATAACTAGTGAGTGTTGATAAACGGGGGGCGGCAACGGATCATAAATCTGTTGGGAGGTGGGTTATGGCAATAAAAGATGTACCATTGTTATCAGTAGGAGTGTACGGTATTGTGCTACCGTAACCGTCTGGAATCGCGAACTGAGTTTTTTTTCAGTCGACCCATAACCCGGAGTTCATGGTTGAAAATGACCGAAGTCGAAAAATTCATGATGCTCCGAGACACTAGTTGCCATTATATCAATCGTGGGCCAATCTTTCTGGATACCGTAACCCGAACTATCGTAATCTAGCTAAAGTACCCTACAATGTTATCACGAAATTCATGGTAAATCTCGGTTCGATTACGGTAGTTCAGGTTACGGTATACAGAAGGATAAATGTTGGCTCACTATTGATATAATGGCAACTAGTATTTGGTTTCGGAGTATTATGAGTCGGCCATTTTCAAGCATGAACCCCGGGTCATGGGTCGACTGAAAGAAATCAGTACGAGATTCTTGACGGTTACAATACCGTACACTCCTACTGATAACAATGGTAAAACTTGTATTGCCATAGGCCACCTCCCAGCAAAATTTATAATCCGTTGCCGAAACGGGCGCCCCCCCCCCCCCCCCCCCCCCCCCCCCCCCCTGATAAACGACATATAGAATTGGAAAAGTAAATTAAAAAAGCCCACAATGCTGAGGTATATTTTGTATACTTTTTCCTATATGTATTATATATACTTCATTAATACCTTAGATGATCAATTATCCGAATTGCGCAGTAGATAATGACGACGTACGCAGATAGTATTGATGCCATCAATAGAAGGAATCCGATGGCTGGCTTGTACCGGATTCCCTCATACGTCTCACCGCTCTTTAATGGTAAAGGTTATAGTAAAGGTTATTCAAAGCACACGAAGTCCTGCGGGTGATCATTGCTAGGCCATTCATGGCCAATTCAGTCCGGTAAGCATAATATCTTCTTCGGACATACTGTACCGTGTGATATAGTCACTAGAGCTCTTTATGACGCACATATGTTACCATTGTACTAATTACCACAATATAACCTTATTACTCTCATTTGTAGACGAAGGGTGTATAAAGTAAAATAAGAATTATGCTCACCCAATAGAGTGCAACCATGTAGTCATCTCGTGTCTCAGGAGTGTGTACTACTGGAGTGGAGATGGATCCATTAAATATATGAGCGAGATTCACTTTCGCCACGTCATCCAAATCCATGGTTAGATAGGTCACGAAGAACCTAATGAAATAACTATGGACATATGTAATACACGCACTCTGGTATTTCAAAACTAGAAGTTTGCTTATCATTCCCACATTAAAAAATCTTAAAAAAATGTTTTTGTTAGACCGTGGTAAGCAAAAAAAGATGCACTACACTATTCAGAAACGGTCCTGCTTTTTTGAAAATGAAATATACTCATACCAAAAGATATACATCGCGGCCGCAGTCGTGATCATACAAGTGTAGAGTACATAAAATGGACGAAGCAAAGAAGGCCTAAATTGTGTTGATCATATGCCGCTCTGGTATTTCGAAACTTACAGTCTACTTGAACTACGTCACAGACTCGAAGTAGACTATAAGTCTATGTCTAGTGAAAGATCATTTGACGAAGTGCATTACAGTATACCAAAAAGAGGTAGACCTACGTTTAACTCGAGGTAGACTTACAATACTACTTAAAGTGCAAACTTTAAGCTGACTTTTAGTCTCGAAATACCAGAGCGTGTAGGAATAGAACCTTTTGACATTATAATGTTCTTTTCTTTCTCAGAATCTAACAAATGTAGCTAGCTATCACCACATACCAAATAATCTGTCAGCTATTATACTTTACCTTCGCACCTCATAAAGTAGATTATAAGTATTGTTATCGCTTACCTTAACAGCAGACAAAGACGATAGATGAAATGATAAGATAACAGAGGAAAAGTCGTTCCGAACCATCCAAAGTAGATGGACGACCAAAAGTGGCTCCGCAGATAGCCGTGTCCTCGCAGAAGCATTACATTGGCGTATACTTCCGCAACCTGACATGAAAAGTCTTGTTTTTCGATACCTATCGAATGGTATATGTCCCATCCCGTCCGGGACCGGTCAACCAGACTTCCCTTGTGAGGCCGTATCCATGAACGTTGGCAAACGTGACGTCACAAGCGTAGAGGGATGATCACTGGTAAACGCCTCTGCCTACGGTTGTGACGTCATTTGCGCCGGCAAACGGTTGCCAAAGTTCAGGAATACCTATACAGATCAATCATGATTGATTCAATAAATACATTATTGTAAGGTTAAAGATACAGGGAAATTGAGATAGTGCATTATCGTGTAGCAAATGTCGTTAGTGGCGAAAGTCATCAGAAGAAATCGATATTTGCCCAGCTCGGAGTGGCTACGGCTCCAGCAGTGCAGTAGGAAGAAGTTGATGGTCAGAGCACCGCCTGACATAGTTAAGATCATAATCGGCATTTGATCGAATTGGAACCGATGAATAATAACCGACTGGATTCTAACAATTTGCATACTTTGTGTATTCATTAGAACTTTTCCCTCATCTACAAATGGTTATCATCCAATCGGTTATTATTCATCGGTTCGCGTCCCATCTATGTAGTGCCCCATAATCGATCTTAAAATGCACCAACCAGAAATCACATGCTGATAGATTGCATCAACTACCTGAAATTGAGAATTGCATAAAACAAGTTGATCCAAAACTCACATCGACAATTGGATTCCTGAATATGTTATGATACGCTGTCATATTAAACGAGAATGCGTTGAGAGGAGAAACGCAACCCTTGATGGTCTTCACACTTTGGGATTGGGGGAAAACAAAGTAAATGTGAGCGTAATTCTTGATGCGAATGGTAATCTCAGTGATGTGTTAATAGTAATAATAAGTATGCCATTACTTGACTAAAAGTTCACGGCAAACTGCAGATTAATAGAGAACAACATTACGTACTTATTTACGACACCGAGCAAGACTATATCACGCCTGTATCGAGCTAAAATGGCTATTCTTCGGAGTGGAGCAAAAATCAAGAAACGAGTTAGCATCAGTTTTCGGTACCTCTAGGCATGCCATAAAATCCCCCAAAGTCCTATTGTGCTATCATTCTGGGGTTCCCTGCACCGGGTCGGTATCCCGAGTACCCAACTTTGAACTCAAATATCTTGGTTTTTTTTTGTTAGACATGCCTGAAAGGAAAAAAATGTGGAAAAATTTGTTTTGTGATTTTCTCCACTCCGATCGTTAGCTCTATTCTCTCGAGAAAGGCGTGATATAGTTGTACACACTCCTATACAATACAAGCGATACAATACAATACTAGATTCAATACACGATACAATATATATAATACAAGATTCCGATATAAACGTGTCCCCTGATGTCCCCTGGCTCATTCTCTATGACTAAATTTCTCAAAAAAATATGTTCGTAGTATCAATTACTTAGTCTATCTAAATGCTGCTAAACGCCATGTAAAAAATAATTCTTGACTGTGTACAGTCTTTCAGGAATATCAATTTACACGTTCTCAGTTTATTTTGCATATATTTATTTTCAATTTTCAATCTTTTCCCTTCGATTGATTTAATAAAAAAAATTCGGAATTCGGCAAAAGAATCTGAAGAATGTGTTTTGTATGATTTTGATGTTGTGTTATAGAATTCTTTACAGGCAGATAAAGAATTCCATAGCACAACATTGATGAAACTCTAAAATATTAAAATTAATTTTGTTATTATAGCGAATGCTGAATATCTCGATTTTAGACATTTTGAAGTAGCAGAGCAGCACACAGCCCATTCAAAGTCTTTTTTATCCCCAAATCATGCTCATAGTTGAAAGGCAGACCCCGCGCTGATTAAAACTCTATGCTCTGGAAATCGAATGGTTCCCACGAAGGAAAAGAAGAAAGGGCCGGCCTATCACGCGATGGAGCGATTCCTTCAGCAACGCAATCGGTGCCAACTTTCTCAGCGAGGCGAGGAGTAAGAAGTGGAGCGCTATGCATATCAGAGCTCTCATCCCTTGACCTCTAGATAAATGTGTTCAAATCGTAAAAAATCGCTCTGGAGAAGCTCTCGTAGAAAAAGAATGCGAAACAACACACACTGAGAAAATGTTTAACCCACACTTCACAAGTCTTATGTGTTACACTTTTTTCTGTGTGAATTACCAGACACAGTATTCTGATGTAAGTCATTTTTCGAGAGACCACTAATTTTGAGAGAGTTTTTTTTTATGATGAGCGGTCGTTCTGGCTATCACAATGAATAGAATACTGTGCAGATCTGAGATAGTTTCATATAAATAAATAGTCATTTCCTGAACAGAATTCATGCAGAAAAATGTCGATTCCACATTCAAAATATTTAATCTTTTTCTCAAGACAAATTGGAGAAATTGAATGATGGAAGGGTATATAGGGTGGGACCAGATCCACACTCATACATTTGGAGTGGGCGGGGCCAGAGCCACCTCATGGAGTTAGAGTCGGCGCGGCCAGATCCACTCATTTTTTGGGGGTTGGAGCTGGCTTGTCCCTGTAAAGTATATTTTTAATGTTGGGATGTCTTTGTTATGGTGACCGTAAAATTCTTGATGTTTCTTTACTTTTGTCGCCACAAGACTACATTTTGCTCACGGACACGTCAAGTCAGAATACCCCAAGATTCTCATAAGATTACTTTTAGAAGTTACGGTAGGTTATGGTAATTATACGACAACCTACACAAATCCACAAAACTATCTGTGTTTTTCGTTTGGGAGGAAACTCTACGAACTCTGACGTGACGTGAATTTAAGCAAGATGTTACTCGTTTTTACAGGGCCAGTGGGGCAATACAGAAAACCAAACAACTTACGCTGGAGGAGCCGGGGCAGGCTGGGCAGGCTTGTCACTGAAATAAAATATTAATTCAAAATTATTTTATGTCTTGCTGTTTTATTCCTGTTGAAGTTCATATACGTTTTTTGGTTTGTTATGCTCAAAATATGAAGAAAAAAAATGTTTTTGTTTCACCCCACCGGCTCTCATTGGCTTGTTGTTTCAAATGTTGCATCATCTTTTTCATGTATGATAAATTAAATTAAATTAAAATTATTAGAGTTCTAATCAGCATCATAAAGAAACAATACATAAGATATCTTTAAACAACTAACGCTGCAGGCTGGGTAGGCTTGTCTTTGAAAAAATATGTCATTTAAAACTAAATTTATTGTCAATTAGCGTATATATTGTCAGCATGCAAAATTTTATTTAAGCAATAAAATTTGTAAAATATTAATAAATACATAAGAATTTCAAACAACTTACTCGGGACGTTCGGGAGTGGGAGTCTTGGTAGATTTGTCTCTGCAAAATATATATTATTTCACAATAAATCTATTATTCGATACATAAGACAGCTATAAACCACTTACACTGGAGGTTCGGGGGCAGGAGTCTTAGTAGATTTGTCTCTGAAAAATATATATCATTTAAAAATAAATCTATTATTCGATACATAAGACAGCTATAAACCACTTACACTGGAGGTTCGGGGGCAGGAGTCTTAGTAGATTTGTCTCTGAAAAATAAATATCATTTAAAAATAAATCTCTTATTCGATACATAAGACCGCTATAAACCACTTACACTGGAGGTTCGGGGGCAGGAGTCTTAGTAGATTTGTCTCTGAAAAAAATACAATTTAAAAAAAAGATAAATATTATATTATCTCTTATTAGTGTACAGTTCTGGTCTATGCAGTACAGCAGCTTTTAAAAATTCCAATTTTTCCGTGATAAATTCGGTCAAGGATGAAGTAAAACATCATAAACAATTTTAAGAGCTGATATTCACTATTCACAGCGTAAAAAATCGAAATGACAAGGGGACACCCAGGGAAACCTGGGGATTCCATGCAAATGAGGGGATTGTGCTGTACTGTATATACATACGATACGACTTAAGATATAAATTGTTTAAAAGCAACGAGGCATAAGATAGCTTCAAACAACTTACGCCGCAGGTTCGGGAGTAGGAGTCTTGGTTGAGTTGTCTCTGAAAAATATGTATTATATTATACTTTTTTTAAATAAAATAATTTCTAATTAGTGTATAGTTGTGGCCTATATGTACGATATATTACTAAAGCCATAAATTGTGTAAAAATAGCAAAACATTAGATAAAATGATGGGTACTAATTTGCCGGAAAAGTATACTGTATTTTTGCCGTATCGACCGTACCGTATCGATCGGCGTAGGATATTTTGAAAATTAACAGCGCCCATCAAAATTGAGATTGGACTATTAATTGTTTTTTTTCTAATTAATAAAGAATCATTTCATTTTGTTTAGCCACTGAAAGAACTTTTTTTCATGGATTATCAAGACTTTGAGAAGTGAAAAAAAAGGAAATATATGATACGCGTAAATGTAAGCCACTGCGGGACACATGTACCGAACACGACCGATCTGTACTGTAGCTTCAAACAACTTACGCAGCAGGGGCAGGAGTGGGGGTCTTGGTAGAGTTCTCTCTGAAAAAAATAATATTTTATAAATTTATCTCTTATTAGTGTGAAATTTAGTTAGCATGCACAAATATATTTAAGCAATAAAATGCGAAAACGTAACATTTTTTAAAGGTGGAGACCCTCGAATATTCATGTAAATCCCTCACAAGTTAGCGCAGTTCGATGTTAGCGTAACCTATTGTCATATTTCCTCAATTTTCAAAAAGTGCGCCTTTCTCTACACTATCTCTTGCTAAAAAATATCTTTTGCTACCATTCTGTGGCGCTTGTTCCGCAAATGTACACACTTGCCACGCCCCCTTTAAGCCCCGCCCCCTTTTCCAGGCAGATAGCCTGGAATGGGGAGAAGCCCCAGCCGGCTCCTGCTCGGCGACTTCTCCAAGAAGATGGAGAAGTCCGGGGCAGGGAAGGGACTTCATCGCGAAGTCCCTTCCCCAAACCAAAATGCTCTCGAATAAGAGAGGCGCAACTGATGAATCAGAGGCGAAGAATGAGCAGGCCGAGGCTATTTATAGGGGGCGATACAAACTACAAGCCTCGCATGCGCGCTCTCTCGCTAGAACACGCTCTCTCGCTTACTCTCACTGTCCTGCTCTCTCTCCTCTCTCATCTACCCTGTGTGTCTTACCTGGTTTGTCTGTATGTCTGTGCTCTAACCAGAACGTGCTAACAAATTTATTAATGAAGAAATATTAATGAGTGAATCGACTAATTGGTACGAAAAAAAGCATATATTATTCTGTTGACATCTTGGTACGGTAGCTTCATGTGCTCAAAGATCGTTCCCCTTGCAATTGAAACTCTTTTGTAGCAAGTTCTGTAGGGGCAGATGAATCACCATGAGAATTGATTTCTTTCTGTTTTTTTTTGAGAGTCATCGTACAGCCGCATATGCAAGTCTTGCTTGATGGCAGCAAACCCATACTTTTCATTTGTTCAATGTGTGTTTCCTTAGGAAGGGACAGAAACATCTCTAGCTGCCGAGAATGCACACCCTTGAATAGATTGAGAGCTTCGCTGTGGGGCGATAAACCATCCTCCCAATTGGGGCAACTACCAGCCGGCAAAGGATAACGAAGTGGGGGCGTTGGTACGGTAGGGTTGACGGGCGAATAGGTTGTTCCAAAACTAACATCACTGGAGAGAATCGGAGAGCTGGGGGATTTGGGAGAAGACTCGGGAGACGGGGATATTGACATAATTAGACTGATTGAATGAGGTAAACCTTGTTTTACCCCGCTTATTGCCATTGTCTTGTTAGGTGATCATTAGTTAATCAAGAGTGAGAGAGAGAGCGTTGGCATATGAGAGACTGCGCAAGATGCCGAGAGAGAGGTGAGAGAGCGTTCAGATATGAGAGAGTACGCAGTGCACGGTTGGAGGGGGCGGGGCTTAAAGGGGGTGTGGCAAGTGTGCACATTTGCGGAACAAGCGCCCATTCTGTTACAGTTTGTCCACGAAATTATTCGAGGGGATCCACCTTTAAGATACCAACAACTTTAAGAACTTACGCTGCAGGGGCGGGAGTAGGAGTCTTGGTAGAGCTGTCTCTGAAAAAAATATAATGTATTTCAATTAGTGTATAGCTCCAGTTGATATTTTTTAACAATAAGCAAAAAAGAGAATACTTTAATATAGATAGCTTCAAATAACTTACGCTGGAGGAGCTGGGGGAGGCTGAGAAGGCTTGTCTCTGAAAAATAATTTTATTTTATTTATTGTTAATAAGTGTGCAATTTAGTCAACATAATTAAGAATTAAAATGTGTACATTAAACTACACTTATTGTTAATAAGGGGATGCTCCCAACTTGTCGTGGCCATATGAGAAGGAGCAGTATGACTAGAATCAGTTTTTTTAGTTCTAATCATGCCATCTCATATGGCCAGGACAAGTTGCGATCATTCCCTTGTATTTAATATAGCCTCAAACAACTTACGCTGGAGGGGCAGGGGGTGGCTGAGTAGGCTTCTTTCTTAAAAATATGATTTTAAAATAAATTTTTTCTCATTTGTGCACAGTTCTATATGCAGGGATTATTTAATAAATGCAAAGAATATATTAAACTTCTTTTTTTTATATTTCTGGTCCACCCCCATCATTCACCCCTAACCCTTTTCGATCGAATTTAGGAGGGGTTGAGTGATCAGGCATGAGAAATGAATAGAATTGATTTGTAATATGGCCCGGGCTAGAAATCAAGTGCCCATTAAACAACAGATAAAATAGCTTCAAATAAAACTTACGCTGCAGGAGCGGGAGCAAGCTGAGTGGTCTTGTCTCTGAAAAGAATAATTTATTTTAAAAAGATATGTTAAAAAGATATAAAAAGATACATTCATTATATTTAAGAAATAAAATGTGTAAAAACTTATATATTTTTAAAGTCTTACAGGAGATCATTGCCAGGCCAGTGGTAAATATTCGAAAGTATGAATACTAATACTATACTTACACTGTGGAGGTGATTTTACTCTTCGAAGAAGATCCAACTTTGGATGGCTTCGTGCTAAAAATATTACTCTTTTTTATTATAAAATAAATTTGAAAAAAAATGCTTACGCTTCAGGAGCAACGGTAGTGAATTTCCCGGTAATGCCCGTGACTGATTTTCCTCCACCAAAGTTGTTCTTATTCTTCTCGATATCATTGCTGGACTTTCTCTTGAGGCAAATGTACTAAAAATATTTAATATTATACGTTCCAAAATGATTTCAAACAATTGACATTGATCAAATGTTTATTATTCTTCATATTCTCAAAAAGTAACGCCAAATGCTTTGAGTGGCTCGCTCATGCTGGTTTCCAAAAGGGGTCAGGGATCAAATCTATACAATTTAGTTTTATAACAATATAAAACTAACGACGAGTAGTCCAATGACGGCAATGGCGAGAATTGCAGCGATTACGATAACGATGATTAGGACCGTGCTATTGCTTTCCTTCGGTGCTTCAGTAGAAGAATCACGAGACTCGGCAGAATCTTTATTTATTCATTTATTTATTATAATTTATTTTCATTTTGTTGCGACATAGTATTGAGAACTAGTGTATTCACTACATTTTTCATCTATTTTCTTCCACTGTCATCAAATATCACTATAAAGAATATTATTTTTTTCATAAACAACAGTCGCATTTTTGGGTTACATTCAACAAGAAATTTCCCAATAGTGTGATTTTACGTAAGGAATAAGGCACGGGCAGTGCATGATGCAACGAACCAGAGTCGGACGGATTTGTGGTTGAATCAGAGATGGATGGATCTGTAGCAGTATCATCTATCGCTGTAATATCGGCGAAATTTGATGCGTCCTCACTCTCTGTATTGTTGAACACTGAAATATAATCACAGTTAAAAGCCCACCCTAAATTAAAACACTCCGCTCTGGCAATGCTCAAAAGGCGCGAGAGTGTGTTCCCAGAGCGGAGAGCAAAATTAGCTCGAGGTACGCCTTTAAAAGACGAAAATGCGTTGGATGAAAAGAAATCTATATCCATCAGTTATGATATTTAATGAGCAGTGGGTAAAGGCAGACCTCCCCCAGCTAACTTAAATCTCCGCGCTGGCCACATTCTCTTGCATATATAGAAAGTGAGAGAGTGTGGAGAAAGTTTCAAATAGTTTCTAAAGAATAAAAAAAAACTAATTTAAAATATGATTTTCTCAAAATCAAGTAAAGCACTGCTCTTCCACATTCGCGCGAAGAAAAAAATCATTCAACAAGAAAAAAATCATCGCAAACCCTCGTCGCTTTCTCGCCCCGTTTTTGTTACAATTATTTTTGTTTGCATGACTGTCTAAAGTTATTTAAAAAAAAACGTAATGTAAATGCTTCTAACATGACTCACATGGAATACATTTAATGCTCACGGAGTAGTCGTCTTTGAAGCGATATTCGACGGGATTGCCTTCAGTGTTGTTCCAGCTCCACCCCTGAAGTGTTCCATTTTTTCTGCACAATGCATATGGATTACGCTCAAAAGTTGCGAAAGAAAAGACAAAATCGAGAAAGTGTTCTTTGTATAACACTCTACGTGGCCTCTATTTATATTTTCATGACTTTTGAGCAGCACACATCAAGCTAATTTTACTCTACGCTCTGGCAACACTCTCGCAGACAAAGAAAGCGAGAGTGCATTGCTAGAGGTGAAAGTTTCAAATTAGCTCTCAGTGAGCCTTTAATGGCTCTTTAGAGAGACCTTTAAGGGATCGCAGACAGCTGTAGTGTTCACTGCATCTCCGTTTAATCTGATATCAAACATTATATAACAAAAATATGTTATATTTTAGAAAATAATTATTAGAAAGTCATAATTAAATCATTTAAAATGATAAAAAAATACGAACTCCATAATATGCTCAGGTCCGCAATTAGCGATTTTTGTCGCAAAATCGTACACCGTCTGGGAATAAATTATTATAGATGCATCTTAAGACAATTTGAATCGCTGGCTACAGTCTCTCGCATTCAAGAGGGTGTGAACAGTAAAATAAGCTGCAAATTCCTCAGGGAATTTATGAAATCTTTCAGCGCTTTCCGAGACATTTGTCAGCAATGATAATGCGGGAAGTGCAACTATTCATGTGTTTGGCCAGTGGCCACTTACTCGCCAGGCTTATTCATTTATTTATTTATTTGATAAACCCCTGACAGATGTGTCAGCAAATCAAAAAGTGATAGGTGATAAAGCTGCATCTATAATCGGGGCAAACCGTTTGCCGAGAAACGTGACGTCACAAGCGTAGGTAGAGGATTTTTGGCAAACACCTTCGCCTACGGTTTCGTCGTCATGTTTGTCAGCAAACGGTTTGCCGCCGTTCATGGATGACCTATGCAGAAGTACAAGTTTTGCCAGTCTCTGAGAGAGTATAACTAACTTTATTGCAACCGAGTGAGTCGCACTCAACAATGACGAAGCGAGGATCGCATTCTGGAGAAATGAAAAATCAATGAACAAAGATCAAAGATCACGAAAGAGCAAACATAAAAAATCTTAGGTCACTTACTCGAGAAACAGTCAGCGTTCAATCTGCCGAGGGGGTCTGAGGTGAAATTGACTACTAGCATGCCGTAGTATCTGCTCTGACGAGATAATTTGATAATATTTGAAAGATCATTGATCAACAATCAGGGATCAAAGATCAAATATAACCTCCCATCCTTCCTTCTCGCAACGAAAACCATCAGAAAACCATCTACGGCCAGCCTTATAAAGTGCTGGCACGTCGTTGACGCTAATAATATCATTTTTGTTGATTTTTTCGTCGTTGAAAAAGACAAAATTCTTTGAAAAAGTATTTTGTCTTTTACAATACGATTAAACGTCTACATGTTATTCGTAGAATCTACGAATACTTACAAAAGAATACTGCCTGGAGGGCATCCGAGAGCATCATCGAGGTATTTTAACTGAAATATTCAATATAATTTTTTTTAAATAAATAAAAAATGTGTTATTTCTTACCTGAGGACAGTGATCGCAAGTGCTATTGATCAGGGCGCGGTGGCAACCTGACGAATTTGTTATATTTTAAATAATCAGATCAAGCATAGAATAGCTCAGCGATTACTGTAGCGATAGCACCGTGCGACAAGCCGCACCCCAAGATTTGCAACTCTCCAGACACCAGCAAGGCTCTCTCACTTTCTCTGGCTGCGAGAGAGTGCGGGCAGAGCCGGGGGGGGGGGGTGGGTGCAATTTGCTTGGGGTGTGACAGATATCAATCGATTCAATAATAATAGACTTATCGATGAAATATCCATACGTTTCTCGCATTTGGCCCGTTTGTTCGCCTTCTCCATTTCAATGTGAAAGTGTTCAACAAAATACTTGGGCTCGTAGCCGTCATAATACCAGCCCTCGTCCAGGGTGCACTTCAAATGATCGAATGGAATGAAGTCGTTCACTCTGCAATATCAAAACTTGGTAAACAATTTGAATATTTCAGTTATCGGAAACTGCATTGTAGATATCTGCATTCGTGCATTTGCACGACCGACTCACAAGGGAAGTCTGGTTGGGCGGTCCCGGACTTCGGGATGGGACATATACCATTCGATAGGTATCCGAAAAAAGATGATTTTTCATGTTGACCATTTTGGCAGAATGCCCCTGGGCGCAGAGTTATTTGCATATTCCTCCGAATTTTCGCCATACAATGAAGCATATTCTCTGTGAGATCGAAAGCAAGCAGTGGTGAATAAGAGTGGTAAACAACACAATCGATGGTTAAAATGAATTTATTTATTTTTATTTTTACTTAAAGAGGATGATCTATGTATCTTTTGCATGCAAGTTCGATTCCCGCACAAGCTATCTCACAGAGAATGTGTTTCATTGTAGGGCGAAAATCCGGAGAAATAGGCAAATAACTCTGCGCCCAGGGGCATTGTGCCAAAATGGTCAATAAGAAAAATCTTCTTTTTCGGATACCTATCGAATGGTATAGGTCCAAGTGACATTCTCTTGGCACTTGGCCAAAAAGTGATAGGAACCGATCGGGCCCAAATTGTGCATAGGTGTAGTATGGGGTGGCATGAGATCACAGACGAAGTTAGGGTTCGTCATATCTGCTCCTTCCCTAAATAACGTAAGTTCCACATAATGACATCAAAATTTCAAAGTTTACGGATTCGTTCGATATGTGCATGCGACGAAGGGTAATAATAAGCAGGTAAATTACACCAAGTCTCATCCCGGTCCAAAACCGTGAGGCCCAGAAAAAAAAAACCAATAAAAAATTTGTTTTATTTTTTGTTTTATTTTTCCTACAAATGCCTCACGGTGGGTGACTTTTTTTATTTCTTCAATTTGATGAGTATTCATTAACGTAACTCATATATGAAAATGAACTAAAACAAATGGGTACAAATTTGCCTTCTTCCCGAAAAACCACGACTAATTCGCCTTTTTATCGCAAACTGAGCCGATAAATGGTGTAATACAAAAGCGGAAATTCAAATTTCGGCAATCGCTGTATGTTTACATTCGTTTTCGGTATTATGTTATTGTTTTCTTTTATAATTTGTTTGATATCTGAATATCTAAGGAGCAATATTACACTATTTTTCGATAAAATATGAAAAATGAAGTATTTTGAATTTCCTCCTTTGCATTACGGTAGTCAATTTACGATAAAAAGGCTAATTAGTCGTGGTTTTTCGGGAAGAATGCAAATTTGTACCCATTTGTTTTAGTTCATTTTCATATATGAGTTACATTAATGAATACTCATCAAATTAAAGAAATAAAAAAGTCACCCACCGAGAGGCATTTGTAGGAAAATTAAAACAAAAAATAAAACAAATTTTTTATTGTTTTTTTATTTTTTCTGGGCCTCACGGTTTTGGACCGGGATGAGACTTGGTGTAATTTACCTGCTTATTATTACCCTTCGTCGCATACACATATCGAACGAATCCGTAAACTTTGAAATTTTGATGCCATTATGTGGAACTTACGTTATTTAGCGAAGGAGCAGATATGACGAACCCTAACTCCGTCTGTGATCTCATGCCACCCCATACTACACCTGTGCACAATTTGGGCCCGATCGGTTCCTACCACTTTTTGGCCAAGTGCCAAGCCATAAGCATAATATGTTCACTGAGTCAGATAGTCTCTCTTAAGATGACGAAAAGTCATTTTGCGCGATTTCGATACATAATGTCGTGCATGTCGTGCATTCGGACATCATTTTCAAGCTATTGTCAAGCTTTATATCGGTTGTATTTAACCGCTAATTCAATGGAAATAAATGAGAATTAGTCGAGTGCAAGGCTTTGCACAATTTGTTTCTTAATTATCATATTAAAAACGCGCACACGACTTTATTAATTAGTGAAAAATCTTTTCGCACGCGCGACCTATAGCTATGTAAATGTAAATGGCCAGAGTAAATCCCGTTATTCAAGGCATACGAAGTCCTGTGAGTGCTCACTACTACGCCAGTAATAATTATGACTGAATACGGTAATCTGCATCTATAGCTGCTACAAAAACTATCGAATAACTTACACAAGCACGTCTTTCGGATCAGTGCAGTGTATCTTGTGATAGGGTCCAGCAGTGGTAGACTGAAAAGAATAGTGTGAGGGTCGACTTTCCACTCTGACCGCACACTCTCGCCTGCGAGAGCGTCTGGTCAAAGCGGAAAATGTGTCAATGGGTAATCCATTAATGATGAAATGGCATACACTCGAATTCGCATTGTAGTCTGTGCATAGTTGAGAACCTTTGCAGCTTTGCTCGAAGAAGAAGTGATCGCACTCTGATGAGATTTTATTAATTAATTAAATAATTTATTTATTTATTTATTAATTAATTTATTTATTCATCGTACACCACAATAGACCAGTGGCCGTATGCATGAACAACGGGAAAACCGTTTTCCGGGAAAATGTGACGTAATTAGCGTAGGCGGAGGCGTTTTCCAACAATCCTCCGCCTACGCTAATGACGTCACATTTTCGTCACATTAATCAATACAAACTTGAAACGCAGGCAGCATGAACATGAATGTCAGCGGTAAGGACAGAATCATTCAGAACACCATAGTCATTGTCGTGGCTGAAAAAAGAGCGATTTTTTTAATCATTAAACAGTACAAATAATAATTGAAACATAATGTTAAGTCTTAACATAAGTTCTGCAGTTTTTGAGGGTCCTTCATTTACGCTTTTGCAATTTGTCTCGTTTTCAACGAAGACTTCTGCGGTGACCGCATAGACAACTTCCACTTTCTACATAACCTTAGATTCAGACTTCGCTCTAGTGAAGAATCGATCGTTTGCTGAGTTCGCTACCTTGGGCCCAAATCAATGAACATGTAGTCTATGTGTGCCTTCTCCAACCGTATGGATATGAATTGGAAATTAAGAAGAAAGAAAAGCCAAAAAAATGCGGTACGATAAAAGACAATTAAATTTTACAAGAAGTATTTAAACAATTGGATTGGCCTTGCGAGTTTCCTTCTTTACACGAGACTGATCAATTTCATACCCCCTCTGAAATGGCAACCCCATTGGCCACACTCACTAAATTTTAGGAAAATGTTTGATGGACGAAAAATAATCTCCGCGAGGGGGAGGGGGCAATAATTTGGTCGAAGTTGCGCCTAAATGTGGCTACAAGACAAGCCCTACTTTTTAGGTTGATTCGATATTTTTTTGGTTTTCCCTTAATTTGTTTTTTTGTTTCGAAGTGAAGCCAATAATTTTGAAATTTGCTCTAATGTTGGGCCAATCATTTGGACTAAAATAATAGCCCCACTTCGAACCAAGGGGGGCAGCTATCAAATCATTGGACCACGTCTATTAGTGACGGTAAACCTGTCGATGTCATTTATTTTGATTTTGCTAAAGCTTTTGACAGAGTATCGCACAATAAGCTTTTAATGAAATTAAGCAAGATTGGTCTCTCGACTAGAGCTACAAATTGGGTAGCCGGGTATCTCCAAAATCGCACTTTCCAAGTAAGAATACACGATAAATTGTCAAAGTCACTGCCCGTTACTAGTGGTGTACCCCAAGGTTCAGTATTAGGCCCTTTACTTTTCCTGATCTATACCTCAGAAATTCCATCCCTTGTCCAAAATAATGGTGTCATTGCAAGGATGTACGCGGATGATATCAAAATTTTCAAAGCTATTGAGGATGAAAATTCATCCGCTCCCCTACAGTCTGCTATAGATGCCATCACTAAATGGGCGGATGATTGGCAACTCCCACTAGCCGCCCATAAATGCAATTCACTACATCTTGGTAGAGCTAATACCAGGAAGACATACTCAATCGGATCACTAAACTTGACTCAAAAGGATCTAGTCAGGGACCTGGGTTTCATTATTCAGAAATCTTTAACATTCACAGATCACTGTAAAAATATTGCTATGAAAGGTAAAACAGCATGCCATATTATCCTACGAGCACTGAGGACCAAAAATGTGGATGTCCTCCTTAATGCATATACGATATATATCAGACCAATCCTTGAAAGCGCATCAGCAGTTTTTAACCCGTTCAAAAAGCACGACAAAATAGTCATCGAAAGAGTGCAGAATTATTTCACAAGAAGGCTATTTATGCGCTGTTACAGCCATACCTGGGATACTGTGCCCTGTAGCGCACTGAGAAACACCCAGTTGGGCATAGAGTCCTTAGAGAAGCGCAGAGAGCACATAGATTTGAGGACAGCCATGAACCTACTTAGAGGAAAATATAAAATATCCAATAAAAAATCCCACTATTTTCGCCCTTATACCACACGAAACAGACTCAACTTTAACAACCCCGGATCTAGATTTAATTATAGGCATTACAGCTTCTTTCCTAGAGCGGCAAGACTTTTGGTACAACCTTGCAATCAAATAGAGTTTCCCTAACCAATTATGTTTAGTCTCTATTGTTCCAAAGATTCGTCAATTATTCTACTCTTTAACCCGTGAGCAATTCATTGTTGTTAGCTTTATCATCATTTTCGTGTCTCGATTCATTTCGTTTCTCTTTCTCTTTCTTCTATCACACGTTTCACTGTTAACTCATGAATACGTATAAATATATATATATATATATAACTTAAGAGAGATGATCGTTAAGACTCGACCACCCCCCGGACACGTGCGCTAGCAATGAGAACTGGGGGTCCATACTTGGGTGTTAGAGTGTCACCGGCCCTTATTATACAAAACAGCAGAAATTTCCTGTTTGTGCCCCCAGGCTATAAGAAAAATTAATTTAAGTGCGAAAACGTTTATAAATCATAATTTTTCAAATTGTTGAGATGAAGTCTAAATATCATTTGCGATGCGTCTAGGGTGCACAGAGCTTGCTAATTCACTATTAGCATCGAATGCGCGTTGATTCCTAAACCACTTTTTTGTCTCAAAATTTTGGTTTTTTCGGACAAATTATCGCTTGTTGTAGATTGCTGCAAAGATTTCCGACCAGGTATTGTAGCCTAAGCAATTCTACATCGATTTCACTTAAAACCGGGTTCATCCCTTTAGACCATCTTGCCGAAATTTTCGCTCGAATTTTCGTAATCGATGGTTTTCCCGAACAAATGTATTTTCCAAACGTATTTTCCAAACGATTGGTGCGGAATTGTGGTCTACTCAAAGTTTAGAGGTGAGACGAGTAAAATGACACAAGAAGCCCATCACTTGGATCACTTTGAAAATTTCGATTTTCATGACCCGCGGGTCATGGTCCGAAAATTTCAAAATTTCTCAAGTTTGAAATGTTTTCATTTATGTGGCTTATTGTAAAGTACTAATGATGTGAATAATATTCAGCCAATGCTCAACGGCTGATCTCTCCTTTCAACCATTTTTTCGAAAGTTTTCGTTCTGAATGCGCGCGAAAAATCAGAATTGTGTTTGAATCAGTTTCCAACTTGCTTTCTGTAACATTCCGTCATAGTACTTTACAATGTACATAATCAATATGAGAATCGTGAATTTCGGAAAATTCATATTTTTTTTACCATGACCCCGGGGTCATGGAAATCGATTTTTTCAAAAGTGAGCCGAATGCCTTGATTCCAGTTCTACTATGTTTACTCATCATGAAACTTCACATTATGTATCCTTGCTTTTATGTATACAATATTAGTATTAGCGTAGCGAGATCTCAATCAATTTTCAATCGTTCATTCTTTAACCTTATTAAGTTCTTCTTCTTTCCTTTGGAAAAAACGTTTTATTGAAAACTGTCCTGTGTGGGTCATCCTACTGATGAGGCCCACCCCACACGGGCCGGTCCAGTGTCTAGGACCAGGGCCGAAACACTGGATCGATTTATCTCTAGATAGTCAGTCTTTACATAGTTTCTTTTCTAACACAACCTACTTTAAAACCATTCTTTCATTACTTTAACTCTAATTGTCATTGTCATTTGCTCATTGTCGCAGCATTCGAGTCGACAAACTGCATTAATTCAAAAATTTGCCGAAAAAGTAGGCACTCAAATTGATTTTTTTGAATTTTCGAAAATAAACGATTTTCATATTGATTATGTACATTGCTAAGTACTATGGCAGAATGTTACAGAAAGCAAGTTGGAAACTGATTCAAGCACAATTCTTATTTTTCGAACCCAATCAGAATGAAAATTTACGAAAAAAATGGTTGAAAGGAGAGATCAGCCATGAGCATTGGCTGAATATTATTCACATCATCAATACTTCACAATAAGCCACATAAATGAAAACATTTCAAACTTGAGAAATTTTGAAATTTTCGGACCATGACCCCCGGGTCTTGAAAATCGAAATTTTCAAATTGATCCAAGTGATGGGCTTCTTGTGTCATTTTACTCGTCTCACCTCTATACTTTGAGTAGACCACAATTCCGCACCAATCGTTTGGAAAATACGTTTGGAAAATACATTTGTTCGGGAAAACCATCGATTACGGAAATTCGAGCGAAAATTTCGGCAAGATGGTCTAAAGGGATGAACCCGGTTTTAAGTGAAATCAATGCAGAATTGCTTAGGCTACAATACCTGGTGGGAAATCTTTGCAGCAATCTACAACAAGCGATAATTTGTCCGAAAAAACCAAAATTTTGAGCCAAAAAAGTGATTTAGGAATCAACGCGCATTCGATACTAATAGTGAATTAGCACGCTCTGTGCACCCTAGACGCATCGCAAATGATATTTAGACTTCATCTCAACAATTTGAAAAATTATGATTTTTTAACGTTTTAAAAAAAATTTTTTTTTAAATAGCCTGAGGGCACAAACAGGAAATTTCTGCTGTTTTGTGTAATAAGGGCCGGTGACACACCTAACACCCGAGTATGGGCCCCCAGTTCTCATTGCTAGCGCACGTGTCCGGGGGTGGTCGAATATGATCGAGTCTTAGTGAACAGGCCTCTTAAAAGGGGGGCTTGTCTGATAGCCAAATTTTAGGCACTCAAAAATATTCAACCAAATTATTGGCCCCACTAAAATTGCGGAGATGATTTCACTTGAAAAAGTGAAACATCGCGGGCTGATGCCGCAAACTCTTGACAATCTGACCACTTCATACACTGAGAGCAAACTTGCCCAAATATGGGCAATACATACTTGTGCCCACCATTCGCCCACATTCGGGCAAATGGTAGCCCAAAAACCAGCGATTTGCCCATATACAGGCTGACATTTGCCAGAATACGGACAAATCGTTCGCCAACTCACGTCACACGGGCAAATTTAATCTCTGTGTATTAGAGATAGTTACATTTGCCATACGCAGTAATCTTCTCCGCTGCGTCTCCGTCGTCGGAGGTTACGGCGTAGTTACGTGAGGAAAATGTAACGATGCATAAGACATGGTTACTAGGGTTGGCAATAACGCACACGCATTGCGGGCCCGCAATGACTACTTTATTCCTATCTGGTCATTTTTTTGATCGGTCGTTCTGTTCTTCTCTTCACTTTCCTTCGCTCTCTCGTTTGCTTGAGAGAACAGAATCATTGCGGGCCCGCAATGGCATTGCGGGCCCGCAATCATTTTACACCGCACTGCGGGCCCGCAATCGAAATAAAGAGTCAAGGTCATTGCGGGCCCGCAACCCCCGAATAGCCAACTCTAATGGTTACACATTAGAACTCTGTGACATCGATGCCCAAAGTGATTTCAAAGAAATTCCAAGACAAAATAATTAATAATTACTATAGTTTTGTCTAATTTTAGTTGGATTTAATTTCATTCCCTGGGAACCTTATTTTTGAATCTTACAATGATAAATTTCACCAATTTCCCAAAACTTACACAAGAACGTGAGTACTCGTATTGGGACATGTTAGATGTATCCCACCACTCGCATCCGTTCTTACTGGCTACAAAAGTTCGATGTTATATTAGTTATTATTCATTCATATTCAAAGAATTAAAAGAGCATTTTGGAACGATGGAGAAATTTTGATTTTTATAATTTTTGTACGCGATAATTGGACAAATGAATATCGAATCAAAAGATTTGATTTTACCGTCAAATATTAAGTTGTATCATAAGTAACTGACTTTTTTGTGTCATGATTTTGAAGCACTCTCTTTTTTTGCTATGAATGTACAGGGTTTGGCCAAGTGCAACTGATAGCACATTATCTCATCTTTGTAAGCATGATGTTGTCAGCATCAACTGTTTTCAAATGGAAAAAATTCCGGAATTTTTGTACAAATTAATTTTATTTTAAAATCGTGCAAAATTTTATTTTGTTCTCTTCCTTTTAGTTATTACCGATATCACAAATATTAAGGTCAACTCTTATACGCTCTACCTACTCGAGCAAAGGTTTTTACCGAGTATCGAGAAAAATGTCAAAAACCACTTCCAGGACCAACATGAATTGCTGTATAGAGATACAGAGATGTATATGGATTTATGCTAAACTAGCCGTGCATGGTTGGGCTGTCCTACCCCGCGCTGCTTATGCTGCAGACTATGCCTTGCACTATAAACACCTCGTTTCCGTCATTCACAGAGTTCTTAAAGTATACCAATGAGTAAAGAGGGTTGATGTCAAGAGGGCATTCACCGGTTTCTTTGCCCGCCAGTTCAGACAGTTCTGGACACTTCGGATCCATATGCTGATAAAATGTTGACAAGATACCACCGATGTGCAAGCATTAAATTTTAGATCGCTGGCTATACTCATTTCTGAGAAAAAAGAAATCGGATAATGCGACAAAAAAGTCAGTTACTTATGATACGACCTAATAGCTCGTTTCGGTTTACCTTAACGCATTGAAAGGTGTAGTTGTAGCAATTTTCCTCGATTGTGATATCTGCATTGATCACAGTCGAAACTGTAAAAATTTTCACTTTCTTACAAGGATAAAGAAGAATTACATTAAAAAGAAATTTGCATCGAAAAGTTGAGGCGTTTCATGAAAGGCGTCACAAGCTAATTTGACTCTTCGCAATACTCTCTCAACGATAATGAAAGCGAGAGAGTGTGGCAAGAGTGGAGAGTTTCAAATTAGGTTGGAGTACGCCTTAACACTAAAAAGGGAACGGTTAAAAACTAGCGTGGCATTATGACTAGTGGCATATACCAATAGAATCAGCATATAATTCTGATTAGAAACGCGTTAAGAAAAGTAGCCAAATTTGTATGCGCTTCGAGATACTGTGGTGCGATATTGTGTTTGGCCGATTTTTCGGAGATCGAACAACAACAATAAACTGTTTATGACGTTAACATTTGTGAAACTACACAAAGTGTTTTTTTCTAAATATATTTTGCTAAAACAGGGCTAATAGTGAAGGAACAAGGCGAGCAAGGTCGATAATGGTGAACGGGAAGGCGGAGCTGGTGGTGTCTTACGATTATCTTGAAGGACCTGGAGTACATCTTCACGTTGGGTCATCGACTGAAATCGAATACTGAATGGCAGTCTGATCCTTGGAGAATTTCCGGTGTTGACCAGAAAATGGAGTCGAAGGCGAGAAGACGCACTCCTTGAATAAGGTCTTCATATAAGCACTACTTCAGAACACGGGAGCAGAATAGCGGGTCAGTCCAAAAGGATACGAAAAAAATGAAATAAACACGAAGGAAAGGGCATGTCACACTAGGTTTTTATACTGTACTTTTGAACTGGTTCCGTTATCTTAAGTAGTGCCTTCGTCATGACGTGTCATATGAGACATAAAGATTGTGGATCAAGAAGTTACCGCCGCCACCGCTCTCGCGTCCTCCATGTCGCGTCAGAATCTTCTTCTTCGTTATCTACGATCATCTCCAACTCCTCATCTTCCTCGTAGAAGAGCTGATCGATATGCGATTCACGTAGCTTCTATAAGATCACGCCAGACTATTTGCGATCACCGCTCCACATACCTGCCTATTGCCGACAAACGCGACATCACATCGGAGGCGTTTGACAAAAATCCACCGTCTGCGTTTATGACGTCACGTTTCTCGGTAAAGGGATAGCCAACGTTTATGGCCTCGGACTAAGATGATCACACTGCGGCAAGAAGCGGGAAGGGATAATTGCCATGACACAAGTCGAATCAGAAGCTGAAACGATTTTAATGCAGACACAAAAGAGCGCAAGCAAAGTATCAGAGACGGAGAAGTCGATCGATAATGATCTACTATGGTGAACAATGAAGCAACACAGCTGAACTTTGAAACTTGAAAAAAACAGCCAAGCGACATAGTGCATAGCGGGCATCGAACCATGAAAAAACACAAAATGAAATGCGAACCTCTGCACCACAATGGTCGGTTGAAAACCGAGTTGATCTCACATGCCTTCGAAATTGTCGAATTTTCTCAATCTTTGGTTTTCGATTTTCTCGAAGCGCATTGGCATCTTTTCTCAAAGGTTTTCCAATCGGAATCACATGGAAATTCGAATAGTATATCCCAGTAGTCATAACTTCACGGAAATTTCATCATCTTCGTTGTTAGATATGGCCTTGCTCGTGTTCAAAGAAAAGGCTATGATATAAACGCGACTGACCCTCTCTCTTGAAAACTAGATGATTATCATGACGCTGATGGAATCCAGCAACCAAACACGGAATCAGAAACAAGGCGAGAACCCATTTGGGATCCATTTCTAAAATATCAAATTTAAAAGAGACATGATGTTGAAGGTTGCAGAATGGAGAAGACTCACGAGGGAGAGGAGACACCGCTCAGAATGGAGCGATTGAGATGAAATAAAATGGAAAATGATTCTGAAAGAGACGTGAACATGTATTCATCATATACGAATTCAAATTGTAAATTAGATTAACGCTTAGAGTTAATTTTCCATTTTCGAGCTCTATTCGCACTACGATCGGCTCAAAATGAACGAAAAGAAAAGAAAATCAGAGAAAACTCTCTTCGTTTTGCACACTCCCTCGCCTCTTTTTCTTTTTCATTCGCGACTTTTGAACAGCACACAGTCCGCGGTTGGGGAATCCTTATGCATCGTTACATTTGCCGTACGTGCCTACACCGTAATCACCTCCGCCGCGTCTCCGTCTTTGGTTATGGCGTGGACACGTAAGACGAATACAACGATGCGTTCGTTATTCCGCAAGAAATTCAAACCTATGGAGGCAATTCGACAACATAATACAAATATGCACAATAGGAAAAGGCAAAGGTGCAAAGGTGGAAAAGGTGCAAGAGGAAAATGCATGCATGAAAGACGAATCAATGCAAGAATAGCTCGAGAAGAAGACAAAGAGATTCTGATACCATTCTTTCTCTTTTCATATATCTTATCGGATATGCGATCTCTTTTGATCTTTTTCGCTGATGTTGATAGAACAATAATAATGATAATAATATCTTTATGTGGGTTTCAGGTAAGCATGATAATGGCATACATCTATGGAAATACATCTCTATAGAGAAATACATTAGGGACACATAAATACAATACCACGACGAGGTAGTAATGTCGAATTAACAGACAATGCCAATATGATCTTTGATCTTTATCTCTTCGATTATTTGAATAATAATTGTAAATTTTTTTTCATTTCAATTGTATTTCACTTGTTGAAACAGATTTATGATTTATGATAAAAAAAAGAAAGTAAATATTAGGTTGTAACATAAGTTCCTTTGAATTTTGAGGTACACATTCAAACTAAATTATCATCGTTTATCGACGACTTTGGGGATTAATTTTTTTGCTGTTCTAGTCAATGATTCCTCGCTATAATGCAGCCACACCGTGGGCTCACTACTTGCGGAAGGACTTGAGTTATTGTGCAAAATGTTAGACCAACTTCATTTCGATAACATAAACTTCATTTCGATAACATGTTCATAAATATTGCATTTACTAGAGCAAGTTGGATGCCTTAACTAAAGCGACAACCCGAGAGAGTAAGGTCCGGAGAGTAAGAAGGAACAGTTGGTATACGCCAGAAAAATTTCGCTGTCTTAGCATAGCGGGTTTATTTGGTCATTTCGAACCGAGCAGTGATAGAAAAACATTTGAAACCGCTGTGGATGCGGCGATATGAGTTGTGACTTCAAATCTTATAGCTATTTACAATAGACGTAATGCATTGGCCCTTTTCATACTTCTTTTAACCCAGGCCATCCCAATTCTCTGATGTTTTCAAGCTTAGTGTTCTGTTCTAGTTTCTCCCCTTTTCAAATTGACTAGCTAACATGCACACTGTTATTGTGAGTGATCCATCTCTTCAATCAAGCTACCAGATTGTAAACTCAGGCCACTGCCCTTTTTAGAAAAATAAAAGAGATAGCGGTCTCAATCTGCGATTTTATTCAAATTCCTGGAAAATGACCACTTTTCGTCAAAACATCTTTTTGACTTTTTCAAGATTCCTTAATACTAGACAGATAGTGGATTTGGATGATCCAAGTGTGGCTAACATTCAACGGGGGTATCAATTGAATAGCTCTCCTTTGAGACGAGATGCTTAACTCAAATTTCCGATGTGACCATTTCTCTATTTTATAATATATTTTCTGCTTCTAAATTTATGTAAGCAATTGGTTAGCGTAAGGTTGTAGGGAACATATATGGTGTACACCTAACATGATTAGTTTTGGTTAAATCCACTGGAGAGAGAGCCGGAAACAAATTGGACTTTATACATCTTGATTTTAATTGGAATTTATACATCTTGATTTTAATTTTATACAAAAGGGCGAGGCATACTAATTATTAAAGGGAAGTATGAATCGATGGTTCTGTGGGTTATGTAGAGGGGGACACTAGTAAGTGATATGCACTAGTACAGAGAGCTCCGTTGAAAACGAAGCGAGAAACAAAAGTGCAAACACAGCACTATCAAATTCAAAGGAACTTATGTTACAACCTAATAGATTGTTCTCTTTTATAGAAGAAGACTTGATGTTCAACGGAGGAGTTTGGTATAGAAACTTAGAAAACAATATTCCGTCATGATCTCACATTCAATTTCAGCTTCATCAAAATAGGAAGTTAGTAATAATGATGAGCTGCAATTGATCAAGCTGTATCTGTAGATATAATCAGGTGTTTTTTTTTGCTTGCGGGGTACGCCGTGGGGAGCACCGCGATGGAAGAGTAAGAAAATACTGGAGTATCTATATGATATTATCCCAAGTCTTGATCTTGACTTTTTCACGGTTTCGATTTTTTGCACTTGATCTCTTTAGAGACTGACAATGAGTGAGCTCTGCAAAACAATGTTAAAATCATGTAATACTCATTCTAAAGTACATAAATCGAGTAATTAGACTTTGATATTATGCATACTGCATGATAATTTGGCTCTCCCCTCTCCCCTCTGTCTCTCGCTTTCTTTGTTTGAAGGGATTTGAATAGTTACTATGATTTGTATTTTTTATCTCATTCAGAACGATTTTTCTTTCATTCAATCACATTCTCAGCCTTCAAATCGGTTGCTCCATCGTTCGCGTGAGATTTAAAAAAAATATTTTCAATATTCAATTAATAATTTTAAGTTTCTCCCTTCATCCATCTGGTCTCACACAGAATATTACAAGTTCAACCAAACATAATTATATTATTTTTATTAATTTAGGATGATACCGAAATGGATGCTTGGATTACTTCTGATTCCTTGTGTTCTGGCTGAATTGGACCCGGAGAAGCATGATCTATCAAAGAGAGGTGGTCATTTTGTGTAATGAGGTCGACAGAGTAGTAGGCCAGGTTTTGTCGCTAGCACCGCTTCCAAAGCACTCCGATCTAGCGCTCTAAAAAGCTCACAGTAGAGTAGCGAAAACGAGTCTTTTCTCAATCTTCTCTTTTCTCCCCGATGGGTTCCTCACATCCTGAACGAGAAGAACAGCAATGACCGTGTCGGCTTCACCAGGCAATTGCTCATCTACGAAAGGACAAACGCGTGGCTGGCCAATATCGTCACTGGTGGTGATAAGTGGTTACTTTACCACAACGTTGTGCGCAGTGCCCAGTGGGTGAACACGTGGGATCAGGCACGAGACGTCCCCAAACCCGAGCTACACGAGAAGAATGTCATGCTCAATGTTTGGCGGGGTGTCAAAGGCGTGTACCACTGGGAGCAGCTACCTGAAGGACAGACTATCAACGCCGCCCATCACGCTTCCCAACTACGTACTCTCACTCGAATTTTCACGAGCGGCAGGCGATCGAATTATCTTTCAGCACCATAATTCGCGCCCCTTACATGGCGAAGGCCTTCAAGCAGGAGCTGATGACGTTTGGCTGACGAGTCCTACCCTAGCCCAAATATACACCGGACCTTGCCTCCTCCGAATATTGGTTCATCGGTGATGTGCATCGTGCCTTGGCGGAAACGCACTTCAAAACTCGAGTCGAGGTCGAATCGCGGCTGACCTCCTACTTTGCCTCCAAGCCGGCCGTGTGGTTTGAGGAGGGAATCAAGCCGTTGCCCACACGTTGGCAGAAGACCATCGACAATGATGGTGGGTACTATGATTCGCACGCTCATTGATTGATAAAGAATTTTCAAGTCAAAGTTAAATTTCAAAATCCACGGTTAATTATGTCTCAACCTAATATATTATGCACAGAACATCGTTATTTACTCTTGTCCAAGAATCGATAAAATATTATTGTCCTTTATTATTATTATTATTATTATTATTATTATTATTATTATTATTATTATTATTATTATTATTATTATTATTATTATTATTATTATTATTATTATTATTATTATTATTAAATTTATTGACAAACGCGGGTTGGATTTGCAGAAGTTTACCGATGTCAGTTGCCCATGAAATCGGGAGGAATTTACTTGAACGACTTCTCATACAACGGTACACTAAAGCTCACGGATTCTGGGACTTTCGTTTGTTCGGATCATAACATTATGCATTTGGTGAGCTATTATTGTTTTATTCTCTCGTTCGTTGTTACGATTTTTTCACGCTTTTTTTATTCGAAATTTTTTTTATAAATCTTCGAAATTATTTCTCGCCATTCGATTACGGTAATTATCATGTCTCGCGTTTAAGATAGAGTCCCGCTAATGTTTATGCAAATTCGTATCATATCTGCTATGCAAAGGATAAGTGATATGAGCGGTATCACGAGAGAGAGGCTCGGAACTATTTTCGAAAAAGTATTTTTGATTTCTATGAAACTTTTATATGTGAGTACCCAGGGGACAAGAAAATTATTGATCCCGATCCCAGGTCTCAAAGCCGGCTTTTAGGTGTTTGACGGTTCTAAAATTCGAAAAATCATAACTTCTTTCAAAATTAGTCTGGAAAGCTGTTCGGCAACTCAAAAAATGCAGAAAAATATGACGAAAAACTTCTTTTGCATGTGTAATGCGCAAAACAAATATAAAAAAGTTGTGATTAAAAAACCTTTTTTAAAATCACAAAAATAATTTTTTCGTATCTAGATGCCAGAAAGCGCAGAATTTCTATGCAGATTATTAAAGGTCAGAGCAAGATTAGTTAATAAAAAAAAATAAAAAAATAAAAAAAGGTATGGTTTTTTTTTCACAAAATCAATCTGAAGACGACCCGAAAAATTTTTTGTTTTCAAACCCCCTTATGTTTCATATTGAAGAACTCGTCGAGTAGAACAATTTTCATGTTGAACGTTTTGTCTGTAACTCATGTACAAGAGAAATACATGAGTTTAAAAAAAAGTTATTTATTCTCACACTTCAGTCAATTTAAAGTAAATCGAAAGTAAAAGATTTTTTGTGCGCAAAGTGATTACGTCTATATTGTAGAACTCAAAAATCCATACTTAATTTGTTGTTTCACGAAAAAAAATTATTGGCCCATATTCGGGAAAACATGGCCTATAAAGTGGTCATGAAAGAAAAGTTGTCGAAACCTTGCCATGTTTATACTCATTTAAAGAACACGTCGAGTACATCATTGGTCATGTTGGTCATATTCTATGAAAGTCGTTTGTTCTCAAGATACAAGCGACACAAAAAATTTGGATTCAATAAATCTAAATTCATGTATTTCTCTTGTACATGAGTTACAGACAAAACGTTCAACATGAAAGTTGTTCTACTCGACGAGTTCTTCAATATGAGTACACACATGAGGGGGTTTGAAAACAAAAATTTTTTCGGGTCGTCTTCAGGTTGATTTTGCGAAAAAACACCATACTTTTTTATTTTTTTATATTTTTTTTATTAACTAATCTTGCTCTGATATTTAATAATCTGCATAGAAATTCTGCGCTTTCTGGCATCTAAGATACGAAAAAATTATTTTTGTGATTTAAAAAAAGGTTTTTTAATCACATCTTTTTTATATTTGTTTTGCGCATTACACATGCAAAAGAAAAGTTTTTCGTCATATTTTTCTGCACTTTTTGAGTTGCCGAACAGCTTTCCAGACTAATTTTGAAAGAAGTTATGATTTTTCGAATTTTAGAACCGTCAAATACCTAAAAGCCGGCTTTGAGACCTGGGACCCTGATCAATAATTTTATTGTCCCCTGGGTACTCACATATAAAAGTTTCATAGAAATCAAAAATACTTTTTCGAAAATAGTTCCGATGATATTGGATTTCATGCAATATCTCGTGATATCGCTCATATGCAAGAAATTAGCGTTTCCATTCATCTATCCCTTGGCGTAGTGGTAAAAGTGCTGCCTAGTTAGTGTAGCGCGTCGCGGGTTCGAAATCTGTTGCCGAACTTTCCTGTTTTCAAAATTTCGCTTGATGCATTCATGATTCTAGCGATCAATAAGCTGAATTAGCATAAAATAATTTATGTGCGGTGTGCAGAATATATTTTGCTATCTTTCTCTCTTCACAGTTTGTTCACGTAAATATTCGTGGGACTCCACCTTTAAGCGAAGGCAAAATGTAGAACTGTTGAGATTTATTATCAGGCCCATCGTAGAGAAGATGGTAAATACTCGATCGGCGTTTTTCCTTCAATGGAGTTTGTATGCGATTCTTCCGTAATACCAAACAGGCAAGTTATAAAAAAAAGTTCCACCAGTTTCTGTAGCTAAGGAAATATAAAAAAAATTTATAGAAGCGAATAAATAGTGTTAGACATAGGAAGATGTTAATTTTCGCTCACATCTTTTTCGTTGAAGATATACACTCGTGAAAGCTTATGCATCTAGCGGGAACCTAATATGAATAATACTTTGAATACTATGAATACCTTGGCAGAGTAGTTAAACTGCGGACTAGTATTCGCGTGGCCAAATATTCGATACGTCTTGCCCACCTTTCCAATTTTCAAAAAAAAAAACGCACCATTCACGATTCTAGCGAACAAACAGCTCAATCAGCAAGTATGCTGTACAGTATGTGAAAATGACGTACATGCACATCGTTTCCCACATTTGGGTCGTGGTTTCTCTGATCTCGCTTGGACTCTCCTTCTAAACATAGAATTTCATTGTGGCTGCTCTCGTACCAAATAAACACGTGTATTTTATACGATCAATAATTATAATATCTCAGATGGATAAATCAATTCGGTTTGGAGTTCAAACCTGACCACGACATGGTACGTTTATTTAGTTTTATTGCATTTGTCTGATTATGACGGTATGTTTTTTTCACGCACTTGAGGAATTCCCCCTAAAAGGAAGCTAGGTTTAAAGTGATGAAAGGATCCTTTAAGAGTTTCTGACCGACCTAATATTTGTAAAAAAATAAATCAACAAAACAAGTAATTTAAAATTTATAAAAAAATATTAATTTAAATTTATTTCTTTGCAGGTCACATGCGTGACACCGAACCATAAAGGAGACGGTAAATCTTTTTTTTAAAGCATGCCGCGAGCTAATTTGAAACTCTCCGCTCTGGTCACTCTCTCTCGCTTTCTTTGCCTAGGAGAGCGCATTGCCAGAGAGGAGAGTAGAAGTAGCTCGGGTATGCCTTTAAAAATTTATTTTCGTACCTTGTGGATGCTTTTTAAACGTATATTTAAAAATCAATGTCATAGTTAAATATATATATATATACTAATAAAAGCAGTACTTTTTCAGGCTGCTTTTATCATAAAGGGACCCTTGAGAGAGATAGGGGGGCTTTTACATTGGAGCACGCAACTACTTTTTCATGTTTTGGAAAAAAGAAGTTGTTTTTGATCACAGTGGATAAAGGAACTCGATTCGCAGGTTTAAATCATCGGCATTACTCTAGAACACCGTCTAGAATAGGCCATATTCCCACACACGAACATTCTTTTCATTACTGTTAATCATAACATTTTTTAGAAACATTCCATACTACAATATTATCTTCAGTATACATTTTTTTTGAATTTCAGGAAATCTTATGCGATGTGAACATAGAAAACTATACGTAGATGATGAGGTCGTTCAATATCCTATAGCTTCTTGTCAAGGTTAGTTTGTTCTTTCTTATTTACTAGTTCAATATTTCATGATATTGCAATATGCCTCGAGTTATTTTCGTGACGAAACTCGCCATGCAGACCAATAGATCACATTTCGCTGAATACAAAAAAAAGGTTTTAAAAAAGAACACCATTGCACTATGAAACGGCGCGAATTTTTGAAGTATTAATGTATAGAAAATGATAAACCGAGCTCGAATCCACTTGAAGCGCTGGATACATGAGCAACGTTGTCAAGCTTTTGAATCTAGTTTAGAACATAAAGCCGCATAGTTGTTCCCCACGTTCTTTGTGATAATAGTGCACTCCAAATCTCCTGGATCTCCTTCTTCAAAAAATACACCAAATATGTTTTGTCTGCTCTCAATATTTGCTGAATATTTTAGATCCAGACACATACAACTCTCCTTCGTTCATTCGTAAGTGATTTTATTTATTAATTTATTATTTAAAAGTAATTTTCAACTATATAAAAATTCCAAAACAGACAAAGCTTAAGATACCGGCTCGGTAAGACTCGAGCATGTTGACCCCCTGCCGGACATTCGCCAAGACTTTCGATCTGGGGCTCAATACTTTCATCATAGACACATACCGGGGGAGACCGATGAAAGTGATAGTGAAAATGCCCTTAGGCTCAAACCCGGCTCACATATGTCACATAAAGTAAAAAATTGAAAAATTGATAACTTTTCAATCGTGATAGCTAGGACTTTTATTTCTTTTTAATGGTGAATAACATGTCATGCACTCTGATAAACACAGCTGAGCAATAATATCATATCGTTCTGAACATGTTTTTTCGTGTTTAATTTTCATATTTTTCTTCTTCTATCCTCGTTGAATAGATTCTGCAACTAATGACATAGTGCATATTGTAGCCCTGACGATTGTTTACATAGTGGTCACATTCCCTTGGCCAGCCAACATTTCGCAGGCATCGAGAATTGCAACAGAATGTGAGACATGTGTAAATTGCAAAACTGGAAAATTAAATTTCTTGAAATTCGCAAGAGTAAGAGGCAGCTTTATTATGTCATTTTACTCGTAGTGATGCGTGTACACAGAAAAAATATACAAATAGACTCAGACTACATTTTAAAAAAATTCAGAAAAATAATTATTTCATTTTTATTTTTGCAACCCGCACTTTGAGTAGACCGTCAAGGCGAGTTGATTCATAGGGCGGATGGTGGCTGATGCATGCGCGTTTGCCGAAACGACTGTCACGAGAAACATCGTCGTTTCTCAGATCTCAAATTTATTTTTTTAAATTATCAAACCTGAAAATTAATATTTTTCTTTCATATAAATCGGTTGGAAGGTGGCGTACGGCAACCAAAGTTGTACCATTGTTATCAGTAGGATTGTACTATACTGCACTAGTAGGTAGTACCGTAACCGTTAGGAATCACGAACTAATTTTTTTCAATCGACCAGTGAAAAATTCATGATGATCCCAGGCCAAATACTATATGCTATTATATCAATAGTGAGCTAACTTATATTTTTTCTGGATATATTTTTCTGGATATTTCTGGATATGGATATATGGATAATCGTAATGCACAGACCTGAATTTTCCGAGAATTTCACCATGTTATTATAGGGTACGGTAGCTAGATTACGGTAGTTTGGGTTACGGTATCCAGAAAAATCAAAAGTTGGCTCACTATAATAGCAAATAGTATTTGGCCTGGGATCATCATGAATTTTCCGACCTCTGCCATTCTCTACCATGAACCCCGGGTCATGGATGAGAATCATGGGTCGACTGAAAAAAAATTAATTCGTGATTCCTAACGGTTACGGTAGTGCTGTACAGTACACTCCTACTGATAACAATGGTACAACTTTGGTTGCCGTACGCCACTTTTCAACCGATTTATATGAAAGAAACATATTAATTTTCAGGTTTGATAATTTAAAAAATAAATTTGAGATCTGCGAAACGACGATGTTTCTCGTGACAGTCGTTTCGGCGAACGCACATGCATCAGCCACCATCCGCCCTATGAAGTGCGGGTTGCAAAAATAAAAATTAAATAATTATTTTTCAGATTTTTTTTAAAATGTAGTCTGAGTCTATTTGTATATTTCTTCTGTGTACACGCATCACTACGAGTAAAATGGCATAATAAATCGTCAGGGCTACAATATGCACTATGTCATTAGTTGCAGCATCTATTCAACGAGGATAGAAGAAGAAAAATATGAATATAAAACACGAAAAAAACATATTCAGAACTATATGATATTATTGCTCAGCTGTGTTTATCAGAGTGCATGACATGTTTTTCACCATTAAAAAGAAATAAAAGTCCTAGCTATCACGATTGAAAAGTTATGAATTTTTCAATTTTTTACTTTATGTGACATATGTGAGCCGGGGTTGAGCCTAAGGGCATTTCCACTATAACTTTCGTCGGTCTCCCCCGGTATGTGTCTATGATGAAAGTATTGAGCCCCAGATCGAAAGTCTTGGCAAATGCCCGCACCATGCTCGAGTCTTACCGAGCCGGTCTCTTAATTTGCCTATCTGTATGCCCCATATTTGTACACAAAATGCTGTCATTCATGACTGCAAATTTGCATGGGAGAATAATTTATTTTGCAGGTTGTAACAAGACGAAAATAAAAGAAGGATGTGCAGGAGCACCCAGCTGCCAGAAGGTGAGTTAAATTGTTGTTTGATAGGCAAGAACGGGGAACTATTGCTTATTGACTGACGCAACTGTTGATGATGGAATTCTAGAAGAAAAATATAAATTTAATAAATATATAAAAGTATTAATTTCAGTCCACATTTGCCAACGAGAAGCTGTTTTGTTCCGAAGGGCACAAGCTTTTGTGAGATACTATTTTTCAATCTGTGCCCGTATGCAAGCACAACTGGAAAACCGTTTTCCGGAAAAATGTGACGTCATTAGCGTAGGCGGAGGATTTTTGGAAAACGCGGAACACGCTAACGCTAATGACGTCACATTGTCCCGGAAAACGGTTCTTGCATACGGCCACTGATGAAAAGTATTCAAAATTATTGATCAATTATTGTTCATATATTCAGCATCAACAATGTGGAAAGTGGAGATTTGTCTTGTACACCGGAAGGCTGGAAGAACTCTACGGGCGTCTACACATTCCCCCTCGACATCACAGTTAAATGCCTGAGTTGTACGTATTTTCCTTTTTCATCTATGGGAATTTCTTCAAATTCCTTCCTTTTTAGATTGTGACGAGACGTTTATCCAGAAAAGTGGGCAAAATGTACCGGTAAGCGAAGAGATGATAATTTCAAACGATATAAAATTAATTTTAAAAAATAATGATAATTATTAACAATAACTAATTCAGAAATATGCTTCCGGCAATGTTTTGACCTGCGCACCTGAGGAAAATATTGTGTAAGCAATTCAACATCAAATTAAAATCAGAATTTTTTTTCTTTTTTGTTATGATCGATAAAGTCTTTTTACTTTCCGCTCTGGCAATGCTCTCTCGAAGATAAAGAAAGTGAGATGACATTGCTAGAGCTCGAGGTGTCCCTCTAATCACCACAAATCATTTAAAAATGATATGGAAACTGAATACTTTCCAGCATTCACAATATCGAAGTGTTTGAATCCTCGATACAATGCAAAGACGAGACTGGATGGATGAAGATTGCGGATAACAATTCAATTCCAATTATTGACTTCACGAAAGGAGCTGTCAACGTTGAAGTTTCGTGCGTGAACAGTGAGTTTATATTTATATTAAAAACACTAATCTTTATGAGCATTATCAGCATGCCACCCACGGATCTCCTCTAAAAACGTAGGAAAATGAGATCCTTTTCCGACAGTTTTAAATTTTATCTCATTTATTTGGATGAAACTTTGATATATAACATTTCAAATTGTTCTCCATCCATAGTATTGAAAAAAATTTCTCAAAAAATGTTGATCCCCCGCAAACCGTAATCCTACTTGTTTTAAAAGAAATTTTTATTGTGAAGGCATAGGAAAATGAGAAACGAGAATGGAATCCGCGTAACGCTTATCTGCGCTTTCTACTAACCGCTGAGCCACACGCATTGCTGCGCGTTTTGCCTCTCGAAAATACTAGAGCTCAGAATGCCAAGTTCTCATATCCGAAATCTCCTGCCCCCCCCCCCCTTCTTTAAATACTTAAATATATTACGATAAAAATAATTTAAATGATAATAATGATGGAATAAATATAATATACATAAATAAATAAATCTTTAGAATGTGACAAACGATACGTCGAAACGAATTGTAGTAATGAGAATAATTGTAACGAAGCTGAATATACGTCAAATACGCTATCCTGTAAAAATCCCGATAATATTCTTGTGTAAGTATTTCGTAAATATTCCGTAAATATTAACTATTAATTTAATATTGATATTAACTATTTTTTAAATATTAATTTTAACTTTGAATCTTAGGTTCAACGGAGTTGCACAATTTGAAAATGCGAAATGCGATGCTGCCAATGGCTGGACGGGCGAAAGTGGAAAATCGTTGGCAACGTTCTCGAGTGGCCAATTTGTACAAAAGGCGTATTGTCATGATAGTAAGTTTTAAATAGAAAGAAAAGTGAGGTAAATTGTGCTCTTGCAGGCTGTAGCCCATCGAAAATTAAAACTGTATGTACTTCCGACGGATGTCAGGTGAGAATTTGTAGCCACTAACTATAAGGAGGTGTGAGTGCGAGCACGAAGCAGCATGGAGATTAATTAGCGTCGAAAAAATTTCCGAAATTTTCTTCTTTTTCTTCGAAAAATCTCTGAAACATTTCGCTCTCTTAAATTTTAGAATACCAATTGCCTGTATTACAGCGTTTTTTTTCCTTTTTTTGTGCAAAAATTGTTAATTTCAGCAGCACACATATGACAAGAAGAAGTTGTTCTGTGGCACAGGATATCGTCTTTTGTAAGGATTTCTGTAAACGAACAATTACTACAACGACATTACATTTTTGCATGCATTAATTGCCACATTCTACAGCATCGACGATATCGAGACTGGAGACGTTACTTGCTCGAAGGAGGGTTGGACGAACGCTACGGGCGCTCTTGTGCACTCATTCGCGGCTCAACAAGATCCCACGAAAAATATCTCTGTCGAATGCATTAGTTGTACGTTTCCCCCCTAAACTTTGATGAAAAAGAGGTGAGAGAGTGTGGAAAAAGAGGAGAGCGTGTCGCAGGCCTTTAGTTTGATATTTTTGTTCTGAACTTCTTTGTTTTCTGGCCACCCCTCCCCTCTTCTCTCCCCCCCCCCCACCACATTTCGATCTTTTCGATCGAATGGAGCGGTCGTCCTCATCACTGGGAGGACGATGACCACGGGGGCGAAATGCTCCCCGATCTCTCCTCAAGATACCATAACTGGACTGAACCGGAGAGAAGGGATGGAATGCTTTTATTGGGGAGTGGGATGATATGGAAATGAAATTGGATTAGAATGATAGAGTATGGGAAAAGAGGAGAAAGAACTGTCATGCTGCCAGAAACCGCAGAAATAACGTTTTTTCTTCATTAATTTTTAAAAAAATGGATTTTCTCAGATTGCAATAAACGTTTCGTCAGTGCATCCGGTTTTCCGGTAAGAATACACTGTACTTATCAAAAATATTTTTCAATTATCAATTCAGAAGTTTGATCGAATATATATCTGCCCATCATTTCAAAATGCGGTGTAAGTGGTGCAAAACATGGTTTATTTATATTTACTTTTACTTATTTAATTACTTATTTATTCCATTACAAATGTATTATTTGTATTATTTAAACATATTATTGGCAAGGGGGGAAAAGGACATTGAGTTGCAACGAAAAGTAATTGGATCATGATTTGTCAGAACCGTTCTTCGCTCTGAATAAGGGCTGTTTGGAAAAAAATATTTTTGGAAAATCGGAAATCCCAGGCATGTTTTGAATCACTCTGGCGATTTTGGCGACTCTGGCGGCGATTTTTTTCGATTCACCAGCAATTTTGCCCAAATGAGGAATTTATTTTCCATATTCTTGCTTTATAAAATAGTTTCTGTTTGCCTCCAATATCTAATATATCTAATATCTTGTAGAATCATATTGAAATATTGTGTTGTCACAATGTCAACACTGCTTATGCATTGATATGTAAGTACGTTCTCGCGGACTAATAACTAGATTAGAGGGCAGCAAAAACTATGAAAAGAAACAACTAGATAAAAAAAATTCAGTCATAAGAATTGAATGGCCAGAATTATTTAAAATTCTTTCTGACGAATCATCCAATGATTTTGGGATGTACGATTATGTAAATATATCTGGGCCGTGCGGCACATTTTCGGAGCATAACGGCATGGGCCGAACATTTTTTTCAGCACATTTCAGTATGAAAACTGCATATTCGAATTACGTTTCTACACACACATATATATATATATATATATATATATATATATATATATATATATATATATATATATATATATATATATATATATATATATATATATACTTGCAGCTTCCAAGATCAAAGAGATAAGAGCAATATCGAAGCGCTGACGTCGCACGTAGAATGCATTGACGGGAAGGGATGGGAAGGCCTCTTTAAGAACAATCGAGTCTCCATTATGAACTTCACCAATGATCCTGTCAATCTTTTCATTTGGTGTACAAAGAGTAAGTTTCATGCAATTTACAAAAAAAACATCTTCACCTATTAAAATTCAAGAATTTGAGAAGCGAGAAATATTCATAATCCACTGAGATAAATGATGTATCATAAGAAAAATAAGAGAGCGTGCGAAAGTGATAATGAGAGGGAAAATTTGGTATCTTGATCTTTGTCAAGTTCCTTATATATAAAATTGTAATAATAATTAAAAGTTTTTGCGAAAATTCACTCCGCCCACATTTTGTGTGTAAAATGGGAATACAAAAATATTCGAGATTTAAAAAAAAATGTTTAACAAATGGCTAAAAATATTATTTGACTTACAATTCCAACAATCAGGTTGTACTACAAAACTCATCGTAGATGGCTGTGATAACAATGTTAACTGCGAAAAGGTTAGAAATGTACTCTTTTAAGTATAATTTAACATTCGCTATTCAGGCTATATTGCAAGAAGATATCTTGAAGTGCTCGCCAAAATCCCTACTTTAGTTAGTATTTTCAAGTTATTTAAATTAGTCATTTGATTTAACTTATTTAAAAAAAATATTTCCAGCGTCGAAGATAAACCAGTACAAGATAACTTGAAATGTACGACGGAAGGATGGATTCCCGAGAAAACGAATGTAATACTATATGAAAGAAATAGAGTTGAGGATAAGATTAAAGCAGCCTGTATATCAAGTTAGTTTCATGCATGTCTGTTAATTTGGTAGTAATCTGCAAATAAAACAAAATTGCAGAATGTGATACGAAATACATCGAGAAAAGTTGCGGTACCACACCTTATTGCAATGAAGTTGAATATACAGCAAATAAACTATCTTGTAAAGATGCCGCTGATATTCTTATGTGAGTACATATTTTATGAATATTAGAACATTTGAAAAAAATATTTGTAATCTTTTTCGAAATCAAACACTTATGTAGTATGTTCATATTTAAAAGGATACTACATTTAAGATTTTTTCAATACTTTTCATGCATGATTTTTCATTTAAATTTTTGCAAATATTATATTTTAGGTTCAACGGAGATAAACAATTTAAAAATGCGAAGTGTGACGCCGGAGTTGGTTGGACTGATGAAAGTGGAAAATCGTTGGCAACGTTCCCGATTAACAAATTCGAGACTAAGGACTTTACTCAAAAGGCATACTGCCACGATAGTCAGTTTGAAAGTGGAGAAAACGTTGAGTAACTTGAGTATGTTTAGGTTGTAACGAAAATAAACTAAAGAACGGATGTGGTTCTCTCAAAGGTTGTGAGAAGGTAAGCGTACTAGAAAAGCGTTTATATTACTGTAAAGATATGTATTCTTTTAATTTCAGTACCATTATACCAATCGGAATCTATCGTGTGACCAAGGGCACAAGTTATTGTGAGAGATTATTTAACAAACAACTTAACGTTAATTTCAATATTCTTCAGCTTCGATAATAAGGAGACTGGAGAACTTTCTTGTTCGAAGGAGGGCTGGAAGAACACAAAAACTGGCGATATTGTCTACTCTTTTGCTAAAGAAGATCCCAAGAAAGATTTCATCGTCCAGTGTCGTAGTTGTACGTAAACTCAACGTTTTAAATTTACTTTTTTTCACCGAAAATCTGTGAAAAGCTAGAAATAAACTGAATTATGCCTTCAGATTGCAATGCGCCATTCGTCACGAAAAGTGTACAAAATCCTCCAGTAAGCGAAAAACAACGATGAAACTATCATAATAATAATTAATTCAGAAATACGATTACGGAGGACCTTTGAGCTGCAAATCTGAGGAAAATATTGTGTAAGACTACCTCCATTGATCCATTCCATTTTTGTATTGCATCATAATCATATTGTTATCTTAATTTAATATTTTTTCACACTTAAAATTTATCTTCAGCATCAACAAGATCGAAGTGTTTGAATGTACAATATACTGCAAAGATGCGACGGGATGGGAGAAGATTGTGAACAACAATCATACTCCGATTATTGATTTCTCCAAAGGAGTATTCAATGTTAACGTTTCTTGCGTGGACAGTGAGTTCAACTTATTATTTTTCTGATGCTGCGGTTTAAAATATTTTTTGGAAATGCTTAAAAAGTTAATAATTAAATTGAAATATTTCTAAAATCGATGATGGATTTCAGGCTGCACCGCAGATTTGGTCATTAATGGATGTGCAGGTGAAGCAGATTGTACTCAGGTAAAATATATAATTAAATAAATAAGTCATATAAAATTAAATAAAGAGAAAATTCAATTAAATACATAAACCGTTGTGTGCTGTGTTTAGGCAACATTCGGCCAGGACAAATCTCTAATTTGCAAGAATAACGCATTGCTCCAGTGAGTTTATTGATATTTATCAAGTCACATTATTGTGTTTAGCGCTCCTTAATGTTTTAATACAGGCTTGCTTAACCGCAATACAGCAACTAATTTATATTAATAAAAATTTTTTTAAATAAATCAATATTTTCAGCGTGGAGAAGTTGGCAGTGGAAGATAACTTGAAATGTTCCAAGAATGGCTGGCTTCGACTAAATAAAAACGATATGAAGTTCCCCAGAAACAAATTGGACGATAAGATCAACGCTTCGTGCATATCAAGTAGGTTTTGAATAATTGTATGATGAAAATTTAAATGTAAACTACTCTACTCTACTCTACTACAGTGCGCGACATAATGATAGGACACCCCTAAAATTTTGAGATTTCTCCAGAATGGTGAATGGAAATCAAAAGAGGTATATCACGCGTGTCACGGAAGAATCGAGTAAAATCGGAGGGTGGTTGGCACTTTTTTTGACCCCCACATATTATTGCAAATTTCGATAGTCTATATGGTCCCTAACAAGGTACCGTAGAGCTTTTTTTCATATCTTCATTTTCAACGTCGACAGACGTCATCAAACTTTTTGGACGTCGAAAATTGCCGACTTTGGAGCTCTGTAGCTCTTCAGGATGAAGATTTGGTATCAATTCGTCAGAGAGACGAATTCTTCGGAATGCCAAGGAGAATGCGCCTGCATCAATGCCAGGTCGATATTTTAAGTAGTATTTTCGTAAATCGTTTTTATTGATTATTTTTCTTAAAAATATAGAAGCCAAATCTTTTCAATAGCTCAATCGACTGATCTCGACGAGAGGAATTCAATGGTATGCTGACGTTTACTATATGTGGTTGTCTTCGAAAGTTATGAGCATTTCAAGTTTTTTTCTTTATTGAGAAATTCGTGTTTTCCTACACCATCTATCCAGATAGGTTGGTGAACTCTTCTATCAACATCATACAACAAGGCTGTGTAGTGTAGTGGGTAAGATGTCTGCGCTTTGTTTTGACTGCCATTGGTTCGATCCTCCTTGGCGCAGTTTTCTTTTGCAATTTTTAAATTGTAGAAATGTTTTTTTCTGTGACTATAAAAAACAGAAAAGAAATTTTCCGGGGTGACTATCGCTGAAAACCAGGAGTATTGTATCGCTACCAGAAATGGAAGAGTTGGATAGGAAATGGAGGACTCTGAGATGTACAATAACATCTTGGAGGAGCGAGGAGATGAGGAGATTCTAGATCACCACGAAGATGACTTTAGGATGGTAGTCGAGGGAGAGTGTGATGAAATATTCCTATGAATTTGAAGCCTGATTCGTCCTATTGTAATTTGTACTCATTGTGATCAATATTCATCGGTTGGTTAAAATGTATGAAATGAATTATTAAAATGAATATTTGAAAGTTATCAAAAATATCTTAGGGATGCACTTGAATAACAGTAAAACTAATTAATATAGATGAATTGTTCACATGAGGCAGACAGGTGGGTAGATCACTGGCTGCCTCTCCTCTCGTGTGATCGCACGTAATGAAAAACTTGCTCATAACTTTCGAAGACAACCACATATAGTAAACGTCAGCATACCATTGAATTCCTCTCGTCGAGATCAGTCGATTGAGCTATTGAAAAGTTTTGGCTTCTATATTTTTAAGAAAAATAATCAATAAAAACGATTTACGAAAATACTAATTAAAATATCGAACTGGCAATGATGCAGGCGCATTCTCCTTGGCATTCCGAAGAATTCTTCTCCTGACGAATTGATACCAAATCTTCATCCTGAAGAGCTACAGAGCTCCAAAGTCGGCAATTTTCGACGTCCAAAAAGTTTGATGACATATGTCGACGTTGAAAATGAAGATATGAAAAAAAGCTCGACGGTACCTTGTTAGGGACCATATAGACTACCAAAAAATGACCTGTGCTCATTTTCGATTTTTTCAATGTGCCACCGTTTATTCGAGCCTTACGCAACACGCGTGATATGCCATTTGTATCCCTGTCTTGGATAACTAAAGTAGCCAACGTGTGAGGAAATTCAATTTGGCAGTCAACGAGAAAATAATGATTTTTCGAAATTTTACTGCGACATAAGGATAGGACACCCTGATTTTTTTCATGAGTTACTATTTTTTTCAAACTTCTGCATAACAGCAACGGATCAACAACAGGTTGGTAATCGATGTTATGGCCGTTCCTCTAGATTAGGCGATAGGTGCGATTGGGCATGATTCAAAAGATGGCAGAAATCACTTTAGACACGATGTCGTACCACTCCTTTTTTATGCCAGCCTTCAACTCGGAAACCGATGCATGCTGTTTGTTGTTCTTGTACACACGACGAACCACAATGGGCCAGATGTGGTTTACGTTGGGGGAAACCGCCTGAATTGGAAGAACGTGGATGTTCTTGACGGCGAACAATGTTTGTGAAGGGTGTTGACATGGATTTAGGCGTTGTCTTTCTGGGAGATCAGGAGGTTGGCACGGTTCTTCCTCATGAACGGAACGAGGGTAGTCTGGAGCATCGCTTGATACTCACCATAGTCCATCCCGCTGGAGTGGAAGGAAATGGGCAGGTTGTCGAATTTGAAGAAGGCGCACCAGAACATGACCGAAGTTCATCCAGCTGAAATAACGCCATTCCTTGAGGAACTCACGTCAGAAGCAGTTATAATCGTCCAGATTATCGGGGTTGAACTTCTTCTCATCGGTGAATGCGATCAGAATTCGATATTTTTAAAATTTTTGATAAAAATATCATGTGCCGTACTGAGGCGCGTTATTAAAATTCGACAAGCCGCCCATCTCCTTCCGCTCCTGCAGGATGGACTATGGGGAGTAAGTGGTGATGCCCCAGACTACCCTCGTTCCATTCATGAGGAAGAACCGTGCCCGCCACCTGAGCTCGAAGAAAGACAGTGCGCCCATCCATGCCAACACCCTTCACAAACATTGTTCGCCGTCAAGAACATCCATGTTCTTCCAAACCCGGCGTTTTCCCTCTATGTAAAACAACATCTGGCCCGTTGTGGTTCGTCGTGTGTACAAGAGCAACAAACAGTATGCATCGGTTTCACAGTTAATGGCTGACATAAAAAATGAGTGGTACGAAATCGTGACTAAAGTGTTTTCTGCCCTCTTTTGAATCATGCCCAATCGCACCTATGGCCTTATCTGGAGGAAGGGCCTTAGCATCGATTACCAACCTGTTGTTGATCCATTGCTGTTATGCAGAAGTTTGTAAAAAATAGTAACTCATGAAAAAAATCAGGGTGTCCTATCCTTATGTCGCAGTAAAATTTCGAAAAATCATTATTTTCTCGTTGACTGCCAAATTGAATTTCCTCACACGTTGGCTACTTTAGTTATCCAAGACAGGGATACAAATGGTATAAACTTCTTTTGATTTCCATTCACCATTCGGGAGAAATCTCAAAATTTTAGGGGTGTCCTATCATTATGTCGCGCACTCTACTCTTATCGACAAAAATTCATCGAAAAATTGCATTAAAGTAAACTAAAACTGACATTTTCGATCCTAAAGCACTCATAAGAAGGCTTCACCCTCCAATGCAGCACTAATCCAAAAATATTGCAGAATGTGATACGAAATACATCGAGAAATCTTGTGGTTCTACACCTTATTGCAATGGAGTTGAATATACAGCAAATAAACTATCTTGTAAAGATGCCGATAATATTCTGGTGTGAGTATTTCGTGAATATTACTAATTTCTAAAATTATTTTTAATCTTTATCAAAAATAAATACATATTTAGTATGTTGATATTGAAAAGAACACTATATTTAAGATTTTAGTATTCTTAATACAGTATTTTTTATATAAACTTTTCTAAATTTTCAATTTTAGATTCAACGGCGATAAACAATTTAAAAATACGAAGTGTGATGCCGGAGTTGGTTGGATTGATGAAAGTGGAAATTCTTTGGCAAAGTTCCCGATTAACAAATTCGAGACAAAGGACTTTACTCAAAAAGCATACTGCCACGATAGTGAGTTTGAAATTGGAGTAAAAGTGAAGTAGACTACATATTTGTAGGTTGCAACGAAAAGAAGCTGAAGAATGGATGTGGATCCCTCTCGGGTTGTCTTAATGTAAGTGTATTAAAGAAGAATTTGACAGCCAGAGTGGTTAATGAACCGATTTCCAATTCTGGAATTATAAAGATATATGATCAATTTCAGTACAATTATACTAACCGGAAGCTGTCGTGTGCCCAAGGTCACAAGCTATTGTGAGAGATTCTTTTTCTCAATCAAATTAACGTCAATTTTCATGTTCTTCAGCTTCGATAATAAGGAGACTGGAGAACTTTCTTGTTCGAAGGAGGGTTGGAAGAACACAAAAACTGGCGATATTGTCTACTCTTTTGATAAAGAAGATCTCAACAAAGATTTCATCGTCCAGTGTCGTAGTTGTACGTGAAATTTTAACTTATGATTTGTGATCATACTTAGCAATGAATTTCTGTCAACATTTCCCTTCCAAATTAAATTCTTTGGAAAAAAAATCTTGAAAATCTAGAAATAAAATAATTTCAATCCTTCAGATTGTAATGCACCATACGTCTCGAAAAGTTTACAAAATCCTCCAGTAAGCGAAATCTACGATCTTTGTAATGTAATCATGGTAAATTCAGAAGTACGATTACGGAGGTCCTTTGAGCTGCAAATCTGATGAAAATATTGTGTAAGGATATTTAGATTGATACCTATCAGGGCTGGGATTTTTTGAAAATAATTTCAAAAAAATTTTTGATCAAAAAATTCAAAAAATGGCTCAAAAATTTTTTGAATTCAAAAAAATTTTGAATGAATTGTTTACTTTGATTAAAAGGATAAGAAGCAATTCAGACACAACATTTATCACTGAAAAGTGGTTAAAGCATTCAATTACGCAATAAACCGAATTCTGCAACATGAAAAACATGATACAATAATTTTTTCACTTTTTAAAAATTCTACGTCAGCTCATTGGGCACACTAATCTATACTAAAACCCTTAGAATCCTCTTCATTAATGGCTCGTTAAAAAATAGTGGAAAACCGAAATCGGCGACTTTCCACCCGTTAAAAAAGTACCCGGAAAGTCGAAAATGGAAACACGAAATTTGAATTCGCGCGCGCGCAAAGAGGTGCGGGAATTCAAATTATGAGATTCCGTCATCAATTTTTAGCAGTTAGACTGGAAATTCAACTCGGAAAGTCGGAATTTTAATTCCCGCACCTCTTTGAGCGCGCGCGAATTCAAATTTTGTGTTTCTATTTTCGACTTTCCGGATACTTTTTTAACGGGTGGAAAGTCGCCGATTTCGGTTTTTCTCTATTTTTTAACGAGCCATAAGACCGTGAAAAATGATATAAATGGGAATCTTGTTAAGTTTTGTCATAATTATCCAAAATGTTACACTTTTTGTCGTTTTAACGGTACTTTCTTACGTTTATTTTTTTTTGATTTTTTGAGAAAAATTCAAAAAACTTTTTTGCTTTTGAATTTTTTGAAATGGTCAAAAAATTCAAAAAATTCAAAAAATCAAAATCAAAATATCCCAGCCCTGATCCCTATTTGTAATACAGAGTTGAAAATGAAAAATAAATAAAAATATTTACTAAATACACCTTAGAATATTATCGGCGTCTAAAAAACCGGTATATATCTTTCTTACTTTCAGCATCAACAAGATCGAAGTGTTTGAATCTACAATTTACTGTAAAGACGCGACGGGATGGGAGAAGATTGTGAACAACAATCATACTCCGATTATTGATTTCTCCAAAGGAGTATTCAATGTTAACGTTTCTTGTGTAGAAAGTGAGTCACTCTGGTATTTCGAAACTTAAAGTCTACTTAAACTACGCCACAGACTTGAAGTAGACTTTAAGTAGACTTTAAGTGAAAGAACATTTGACGAAATGCTTTACAGTATACCACACCACTTTAAGTAGACACGTTTTACTTTAAGTAGACTTACAAGTCTACTTTAAGTGCAGACTTTAAGTAGACTTTAAGTGTGGAAATACCAGAGCAATCGTATTATAATATTTATCTGATGTTCTGTCTAAAAATAAAAGAAAAAACAATGATTGAATTCAGGTTGCACCTCAAGTCTGGTCATTTATGGATGTGCGGGTGAATTGAATTGTACTCAGGTATTCGAGATATATATCTAAATAAAGAAAAATATATTTAAAGAAATATACCTTTTTTTTGTGTTTAGGCAACATTCGGGCTGGACAAATCTCTAGTTTGCGCGAATAACGCATTGCTCCAGTGAGTGTTTGACATCAAGTTATATTATTGTAGTAATCAACCTCGCTATTTTCAGCGTCGATAAATTGGCAGTGGAAGATAACTTGAAATGTTCCAAGAGTGGCTGGCTTCGACTAAATAAAAAAGATATGAAGTACCCCAGAAACAAATTGGACGATAAGATCAACGCTTCGTGCATATCAAGTACGTTTTGAATAATTGAAGGATGACAATTATTTCGTGTACATCCAAAAAATGTTTTAAAATAGATTAAGCTTTAAATTTGTTGGTCGATCTTAAAGATCTCATAAGAATGCTTCACTCTTCAATATAGCAGTAATCTACAAATATTGCAGAATGTGATACGAAATACATCGAGAAAAGTTGTGGTTCTACTCCTTATTGCAAGAAAGTTGAATATACAGCAAATAAACTTTCGTGTATAGATGTCGATGATATTCTTGTGTGAGTATAATTGAACATCACTATTTTTTAGTGTTTTGAAATTTAAAATTACCAATTTTTATACTGGATTTTTTATTTAAAATTTTGTAAATTATAAACTTTAGGTTCAACGGTGATAAACAGTTTAAAAATGCAAAGTGTGATTCTGGAATTGGTTGGACTGATGAAAGTGGAAAATCGTTGACAATGTTCCCGATTAACAAATTCGATACAAAGGACTTCACACAAAAAGCATACTGTCACGATAGTAAGATTGAAATTGGAGTAAAAGGTGTAGTAAATTATGTATTTTTAGGTTGTAACGAAAAGAAACTGAAGAACGGATGTGGTTCACTCTCCGGTTGTCTGAATGTAAGGGTATTTTTGGATAGCGTGTTTATTGAACTGATTTCCGACTCTGTTAGGATAAAAATATATGATTAATTTCAGTACAATTATACTAACCGGAAGCTGTCGTGCGGCCAAGGGCACAAGCTATTGTGAGCGGTTCTTTATCACACAAATTAGTTATTATTCATAGTTATTCTTATAATTTATTTTTCAGCTTCGATAATAAGGAGACTGGAGAACTTTCTTGTTCGAAGGAGGGCTGGAAGAACACAAAAACTGGCGATATTGTCTACTCTTTTGCTCAAGAAGATCTCAACAAAGATTTCATCATCCAGTGTCGTAGTTGTACGTATATGCTATATGATCTTCTTAGAAAATCTAGAAATAAAATAATTTCAATCCTTCAGATTGCAATGCGCCATTCGTCTCGAAAAGTTTACAAAATCCTCCAGTAAGCGAAAAACAACGATGAAAATGTGATAATCATTTATACTTCAGAAATACAATTACGGAGGACCTTTGAGCTGCAAATCTGAGGAAAATATTGTGTAAGACTATTTTCACTAATCCGTTTTTTGTAATACAGTGTCGAAAATTGTATCTAACTTTCCTACCTTTAGCATCAACAAGATCGAAGTGTTTGAACCAACAATATACTGTAAAGATGCGACGGGATGGGAGAAGATTGCGAACAACAATCATACTCCGATTATTGATTTCGCCAAAGGAATATTCAATGTTAACGTTTCCTGTGTAGAAAGTGAGTTCCACGTTTTTTGGAAAAGATTTTAATAAATTAATACTTATATTGAAATATTTCCAAAATTAAAAATATCGATGATTGAATTCAGGTTGCACTGCAAATCTTGTAATTAATGGATGTGCTGGTGAATTAAATTGTACTCAGGTAGGCGAAATGAATAATTAAACAAATATAAAATATAGTTAAATCAATTGATCATATATTTTTAAATAACGAAAAATATAATTAAATAAATAAACCGTTGTGTTGTATTTAGGCAACTTTCGGGCAGGACAAATCTCTAGTTTGCGCGAATAACGCATTGCTCCAGTGAGTTTTTGACATGCTGTCAAGCTATATTATTGTAGTAATCAACCTCGCTATTTTCAGCGTCGACAAATTGGCAGTGGAAGATAACTTGAAATGCTCCAAGAGTGGCTGGCTTCGACTAAATAAAAAGGATATGAAGTACCCCAGAACCAAATTGAGTGATAAAATCAACGCTTCGTGCATATCAAGTACGTTTTGAATAATTGAAGGATGACAATTATTTCGTGTACATCCAAAAAATGTTTTAAAATAGATTAAGCTTTAAATTTGTTGGTCGATCTTAAAGATCTCATAAGAATGCTTCACTCTTCAATATAGCAGTAATCTACAAATATTGCAGAATGTGAAACGAAATACATCGAGAAATCTTGTGGTTCCACACCTTATTGCAAGAAAGTTGAATATACAGCAAATAAACTATCCTGTATAGATGCCGATGATATTCTTGTGTAAGCAATTCGTGAATAATATTACTTTTGTAAAACTATTTTTAATCTTTGACAAAATAAAATATGTAATATTTAGATATTTATTTTAAAATATTTAGATTTAAGATTTGATATTATATTTTATAATTCAATTTTTTCAAAATTTTCAATTTTAGGTTCAACGGAGATAAACAGTTTAATAATGCGAAGTGTCACGCCGGAGTTGGTTGGACTGATGAAAGTGGAAAATCGTTGGCAACATTCCCGATTAACAAATTCGAAACTAAGGACTTCACTCAAAAAGCATACTGTCACGATAGTAAGATTGAAATTGGAGTAAAAGGTGTAGTAAATTATGTATTTTTAGGTTGTAACGAAAAGAAACTGAAGAACGGATGTGGTTCACTCTCCGGATGTCTAAATGTAAGTGTATTAAACAAGAAATTGAAAACCTGCGCCAAATTGGTCATTCTATTTTGGCAAAGATATATGACTAATTTCAGTACAATTATACCAATCGGAAACTGTCGTGTGACCAAGGGCAAAAGCTATTGTAAGATGTTCTTCATCAAGCAAATTAGCATAAATTTCAATATTCTTCAGTTTCGATAATAAGGAGACTGGAGAACTTTCTTGTTCGAAGGAGGGTTGGAAGAACACAAAAACTGGCGATATTGTCTACTCTTTTGCTAAAGAAGATCCCAACAAAGATTTCATCATCCAGTGTCGTAGTTGTACGTAAACTATTTATCTAATAGTTAACAAAGAATATTTCTCAACATTTCCGATTTAAATTTACTTTTTTTCACCGAAAATCATTTAAAGGGAGAGTAACCCCTTGAAAAAAAACAGTCCAGAAATTCAGTTTTGAATTCCGGCGAATCTAAAATTAGCGTCTCACAACGATAACTCTACCACAACATACGATGTGTAGCCTGAAATTGATTGAAAAGTAATTTTGCATACTAGTTTTGCATGTCATACGGATAATATATCTTGCTATATGCAAATCGCCATATACTTATACCAACATCCTCAAATAACACCCATAGTCTAATACTAAGTGTCCGGTTGAAGTAGCGATCGAGCCCTCACCCCCGCTAATGTTTTTTGTCATTATTTTCTATAGAGTTATCGCGTTGGGGAATAATTACGGGAATTCAAACACCGAAAAGTAAAGGGATTACTGTCCCTTTAAAAGCTAGAAATAAAATAACAATAATGGTGCCTTCAGATTGCAATGTACCATTCGTCACGAAAAGTTTACAAAATCCTCCAGTAAGCGGAAAACAACGATGTAACAATTATAATCACAATAAATTCAGAAATACGATTACGGAGGACCTTTGAGCTGCAACTCCGAGGAAAATATTGTGTAAGACTATATCCATTGATCCTTTTTTTTGTAAATCAGAGTTGCAAAGTGAAAAAAAAAACAAATATACACTAGAATATTATCGGAAAACATCTAAAAACGGTATATATACAACTTATTAACTTTCAGCATCAACAAGATCGAAGTGTTTGAACCAACAATATTCTGTAAAGATGTGACGGGATGGGAGAAGATTGTGAACAACAATTATACTCCGATTATTGATTTCGCCAAAGGAGCATTCAACGTTAACGTTTCTTGTGTAGACAGTGAGTTCAATGAATTTTTGATACTTCTTCGTTTTTTTTAACCCCCTCCCCCCCCCAGTTGTTTTTACACCTCCCATCGGGGAGTAGTTCCAGAAACCGAAGATTTCAAAAAAAAATCAAATCTATGATTCAGGTTGCACCGCAAGTCTGGTCATCAATGGATGTGCGGGTGAAGCGGATTGCACTCAGGTAAAATATAATTAAATAAATACATAAATAGAATTAAATAAATGAATTCAATATAATAAATCGTCGTGTTGCGTTCAGGCAACATTTGGGAAAGACAAGTCTCTAGTTTGCACGAATAACGCATTGCTCCAGTGAGTTTATTGACATGTTCATTAAGATAAGCTTGAATAAGCACAATCCAGCAAATAATTTATATGATTAATTATAATTTAAAGAATAGAGCGTTAATTTCAGCGTGGACAAGTTAGCAGTGGAAGATAACTTGAAATGTTCCAAGAATGGCTGGCTTCGACTAAATAAAAAAGATATGAAGTATCCCAGAAACAAATTGGACGATAAGATCAACGCTTCGTGCATATCAAGTAGGTTTTGAATAATTGAAGAATGGAAATTATCACCTCAAGATTATTCTTGTAAAAATGTCATCGAAAAATTCATCAAAGTGGATTAGGACATTTTTGGTCCATCGTAACTAAAGCACTCATAATCCAATATTCTTCCAGAATGTGACAAAAAGTATATCAATATGAGTTGTGACAACATTCACAATTGTAATGGCGTCCAATATTCTTCAAAAACGCTCTCGTGCGCAGCCACTGACATTCTTGTGTAAGCTTTTTAAAACATTGAAATGAATGCAGTTCCTTTGTCAAATTTGCAAAATGGAAACAGTGTACGGTCACTGGATTGACTTTTGTTATCATTCATGTCTTTTTCTTCTCGAAAATATGCAAAATATGCCAAGAGTTAGGGTTGCCGTTGCGTAAGCGTTATCGTATTTACCGGGCCCTCTTCCCATCTCTTGCCACTCTCTCGTCATTTCCCGCAATAGAGAAGAGAGACTGCCAAGATAGCGTAATTCCCGCTAAATTAGCGGGAATTACGCAATCTCTCGCCCCCCCCCCTTCCCCTCTCCTTGGCAAGAGTCCAGTTTTAACATATAAAATATTTTACAAATTCTTTCAGATTTAATAAGAAATGGTACTATGACAATATCGTTTGTGACCAGGATAATGGATGGGCTTTTGTTAATGGAGACCCGTCCAAACAATTTAAAACGGCATTGGACACTCAATCAAATATTGAAAGTGCTTACTGCCACAAAAGTAAGATATTATAATATATTTTATAGTGAGAGTTAATTAAACTCTCCGCTCTGGCCTCACTCTCTCGTAGACGAAGAAAGCGAGAGCATTGCCAGAGGGGAGAGTTTCTAATTAGCTCGAGGTCAAAGCCAACAAAATTAAAGCAAACCAAAGCAATTAAAATCTTGCAATAAATAGGTTGCGATGTTTCCCAAATCAAAGACGGATGTGTGCCTGGGCCGAACAACTGTAACAAGGTTATTTTTGTAAATTTGTTAATACCAATTGCCGAAAACAAAATTACCATCTTTCTTTTGGCTTTTAATTAACACTTAAAAATATATCCAACATAACGATCCTTTCAGCTTTCATATGACAAATTCAAACTGTTTTGCGACAACGGTCATAAGCTATTGTGAGTAATGCTTGTTATCAATATATTTATTTATTTATTTTGGCTCTGAAAGCCACTATATTGCTGAATCAAAATATTTCAGCTTAAATGATGCTGAGATGGCGGGAACGTTAACTTGCACGAGAAGAGGATGGATACATGAGGATAAATCAATTGCCTTTTCCTTTGTGAAGGAGCTAAAAACTGAGATCAAAGCCGAATGTCGCAGTAGTACGTTTGTTAAATGCACAAAAAAATAATTTGAAAAAATTAATTTGAAACTCTGGCATTGCTTTCTCGCAGAAAAAGGAAGCGAGTAAGCATTACAAGAATTGAGAATTTCAAATTAGCTATGAATTGCGCAAGCGTTAATTTTCCCAAATTTTAAATAGTTTTAAACATTTTAAATTTAAATGAAACGTAAGGGTGTGTTTTAACATTTTTCATTTCAGAATGCGATAAACACTTTGTCAGTCAAACGGCCCGTGTGGTAAGTTATTTTCCATTAAATATAGGTCTTGAATAAAGTGAAGTGAATTTATTAAATGAAATTTCTAGACTTGTAAATTATAATAAATTAAAATTTTTAAGACCCCACACGACATCACCAAAAACCTCACTTGCATCAACAGCGACCATGCTCTAAGGTAATGAAAATAGAATTATGGTTGATGTTTATTTTAAATAATAATTGTTTATAGTGTGGGAGGTGTTGTGACCTTGTACGATGCAAAATGTGATGAGAACGTAGGATGGATATCGCGAGAGAAGCCAATATTGATTGATTTCAAGAAACGGATCCATGTTGAGACTGACTGTATCGATCGTAAGTATTTAGTATAATATTTATTATATTTAGTGTACGTTTAATACGTATTTTTGTTTACTATTTACTGTAAATATACCACAAACTTGGTAATAATTATACAGTCGTAAACTATAATGTAGTGGGGGGGGGGAGCTATGATTAAGCGAGAGAGTGTGGTCAGAGCGCAGAGTTAAACTAGCTTTTGACCATTTAGATTGCCCTGAATCAACTATAAAACCTGACTGCGGAGGAAAGAAGAATAATGAATGCTATGCTGTTAGTTTTAAAAACTTTAATCTTTAATCTTTCATCTTTGATCTTTAATTTTTAATCTTTATTCTTCTACCTAAATTTATTAATTTTCAGTTCACACAGCATACGCTCTCGTGCCCGAATGAAAAGACCGGCTTAATGTAAGTTTCAAAGTTCGAAAGTTCGAAAGTTCGAACTCTGTTCGAATAGTTCGGAATCTGACACTTTTCAGCGTGGATGACAAGCCAGTCTACAGTGAATTGAAATGTACGAAAGCAGCCTGGATGAATGGATCTGTATCGTTAATTGGAAGAAAGACCTACGAAGACAAGATTAAAGTCAAGTGCATTTCGAGTAAGACAAATCGTGAACATCATGATCAGAAATCGATTTACTTATCTCTGTTTTTCAGAGTGTGATCCTCTATTTGTGTTTACTAATTGTGGCGACACTCCATTCTGTTCTGATGTAAGTCATTTTCGTTTCGATGTATTTTAATAATTATCATAATATTATAAATTTAATTCGAATTCTGTTACACAACCGTTTCTCGGCATTCTTAATATTATAATTTCACGTGCCACCAATCAAATGTTTAAATATTAATTATTTCCAGGCTGTGTACGATCACTCCAAGAAATTGCTTCAATGCACCGATCCTGTCCATCAACTACTGTATGTACTTGTTTTTTTTATTAAAAAAACAATTTGTATCACATTGATTGATTTTATCACGACAGACTTGACAATGTGGAGTACGAAAATCTCGTTTGCGACGAGGAAAAGGGATGGATGGTGAATGGAGTTCCTGTTGTACCACATAGCAAACAATTTGTGAACGCCCGCTGTCATCAAAGTATGTATATATTTTCATTTATTTCAAAGTTTGCATTGATTGTTTTACTTTTTGTGTAAAAATTATCAAATATAATCATATTCCAGCCTGCCACGAATCGTTCTTCCCTAAGCCACAAGTCCTAGACGATTTCTCCATTACAGTTAGTTTTGTTATATGAACATCTTCAATTAAAAAATAATTAATTATTTTTTCTAATTTCAGGCAAAGTACGATTCCAAAATAGATTACAATTTGAAGTGCGACCGTGACTATCATATCCATTGGTATGTTTGATTGTGAATGTCTTTTGATAGTCATGTACGAGGGGGATGAATAACAATATGCTAAAAGAACATTCAACCCAATTGCACTATGTTGCACAATGAAAATTTCGGGGAAATGTTCTTATATATTATATTACACGATGATAAACCGATAAACGTGAAGTCACAATCCTGCTCACAAAAGGTGACCCTCCCTCGACGCTCCCAGACACTTCTGTCCATCGTGCATGGGAACCTGAACCGATGTTAACTTCATTTCATTACCTTTTTCAGGGTAAACAACAAACCCTTCCGAGACGTGCCTACTTGTACGAAAATAGGATGGAAAGTCAATGGAAGTCTAGAAGTTTCTCGGACTAATCGGAGTGAGACGATGCATGTTCACTGTAGTAATGGTTGGTTTCAATTTATTTCAAATAAAACATAACTTGTTTTAATTGTTTTCATTAAATTTCAGAATGCACTCAAAATTTAACCATAACAAGTTGTTCGGATAGACAATATTGCACGGAGGTTAGCAAATTAATATTTTATTTTTACATTGGTTGGATAAATTTTTTTAAAATTAAAAGCTATTTAGAATATTCGTTTTTCCCTTTAGAAAACACGTAATTTAAATTTTAATAAAACAATTTTTGCAGTCGAAATATAATCGAGGTGTGATTGGTTGTAACCAAAATCCAAGCCATCTCCTAGTGTACGTTTTACAATATTATTAAATTACATCTTTTAAAACACAAAAAGAATTATAATATTTTTCATCATATAAAGCTGACACAAAGTTGGCAAATTGTGCACAATGGGGAGTCGAACCCATGAACTGCTCTGGTACAGCCCCCAACTCGCAGCATTTGCCCATCTTGTGTCAACTTTGTTTCTTGGAGCCATGACCCGGCCCTCGCTTACATAAATCAATCCATAATCACACATTTTGTAGAATTCACGAGAACCAGACCTCGACCACAGATATTACATGTATCTCAAAAGGCTGGGGCAGAGGAGACCATTTATATATTAATACTTATTGTCTTGATGGTAACTTTTTGCCATAAAAGAAGTGTTACTCTACTAGAATGTTAAACAATATTTTCCATTTCAGTCTGCAACGGAAACCGTTTGGTCGGAAACAATGTTAGATTTCGTTTAAAACTTTATTTTAATTCTTTTATTTTAATAATTTCTTTCAGTACGACTACGAGAATAACGTTCTTACTTGCAATGAAGGCTATAAACTTGTGTAAGTGATATTAAAATATCTTTTTTTGGTGTGATCAGACTCGGCGATACAATCCCTAAATGTTGTACACCCTGCATACAATTTAATTTCAGTGTCGATGGAAAATATGAACCTGAAAATGTGAAATGCGATTTGAATGGATGGTTTAATGAAAAAGGAGAGAAACTATTTTCATTTGCCAATGAATCAAGGAACACGATCAAATTCAAATGCGAATCGAGTAAGTCATCTTAAAATTTTCAGTTTAAAAACTTTAAATCTATAAACATTGCAGACTGTGATAACCGTTTCATCACCTACACTAATTTGATCGAAGTCGAGAAACCAGTATGTGTACTTGGTATTTTATAAATATTCGGATATTTTGCAGACATATGCCAATGGCACGCTAGTATGCCCGTCCGATTTGATGCTCAGGTATATATTTTGCTGATTTAAATAATCTCTAAAATTAATTTTGTCCAGTATCAATGGAACCAATACACTGGATGATGCTAAATGTGATAAGATAAAAGGATGGGAAAGAGCTAATAAGCATACGGCTCTTGTTGACTTCAAGAAATATCCCTCTATTCGAATCAATGTTTCCTGTATTTCAAGTATGTTTTTCGAGTCCCTGTTCTAGTACACTTATGCACACAAACAATGGATCTTTTGTATTAATTAATCATCATAATATTATGATAAGTATAGCGTTATTTGTATATTTTATTTTTTCAGGTTGTGAACAATACTTAGTTAACAATGTTTGCAATGGTCGAGCAGGCTGCGTTGAGGTTGCTAGTTTTAATATCGATCATTGATTAAATAAGAAATATAGGCTAAACTGGAAAGCACAAATGAGCTCAAATGTCCATCAACGAATTTCCTCTAGTATGTCATTAATTTTGAATTTAAATTTTTTACGTTAAATATACCGATTTTAGCATTAATGATCAGCCGATGAACAGCGACAAAGTTCAATGTTCCAAGAAAAAATGGGAACGAGGATCGAATATACTTTATAATAGAAATAGTATCAATGATACGATAAATGCTACATGTTACTCAAGTAAGTACTTTTGTAGATATCATGGAAAATGCCTTTGCAACCTTATTATGTCTCTTTGCTTTTATACAATATTAGTATTAGCGTAGCGAAATATCAATCAATTTTTTTACTCGTTTACTCTACAACCTTATTAAGTTCTTCTTCTTTCCTTTGAAAATTGTATAATTGAAAACTGTCCTGTGTGGGTCATCCTACTGATGAGGCCCAGCCCACACGGGTCGGTCCAGTGTCTAGGACCAGGGCCGAAACACTGGATCGTTTTAGATTAATTATGGTTTTTTCTTAAAAGTTTCTAACGCAACCCACTTCTTAGTCCTTTTCTTTCATTCTCTATAATATTTTATCATTTCTTACAGAGAGGTTACTTATGGTGGGATAAAATAGAGAAATTTGAGCGTGAAATAAAATATGAAGAAATGTAGTATGCACTGCAATTACTTGATCACAGCGACATTTTTCGTACGAAAGAACAAAACATAATTGGGTTGGGTTGACTAACAATACTATTTTCGAAAGAATTCCATAAAGGTACAATACGATTACTAATAAATGAGAGATAGTGAGAAGTGGATGATCGATATGTTCTAAGTTTCATATTATGGCCACGAGTACGGGTAATTGTGTTGGAAAAAAGAAACAATGAGCGAGGGTCTAAATCTACAAAGTTGTGGATAATCTTATATGTAATGATGGTGTCGTTTTGGTTTCGTCTACATTCTAATGAGGGGAGGTTGAGCTTGAGTAGACGATCGTTGTAGTCAGCGTACGGTAAGTGGCACTTCCGAAACACGTGTCTGGAATAATTTCGAAGGACGGACTCAATTTTAGACACGTGCATATTTAACTGGGGATTCCATAACTCAGAGCAGAACTCTAAAATGGGTCTAACGTACACTGTAAACAGTCGTGCATATACTTTAGGGTTTTTAGACATAAAAGATCGAAGTATGAAGGCGCACCGAGATTTTGCCTTAGATAACTTATTTTGTTCTTCAGAATGTGATCCAATGTTTATCGATTTGAAGTGCGATCCCGTTAAGGACAAACCATGTGTTGATGTTTGTTAATTGTTTAAAAAAATTTTATTTACTTTATTTATATTTTAGGGAGTTTATTCATTGAATTCCAATTTGACATGTGCTCATCCGGATCATTTATTGATGTATGTTTTCTGAAGCATTTAAAACTGAAATCCGAAATCGTTAAGTCAAACAAAATATATCAATATTTATGTTTTAAAATATTTATATTATATTTTAAACAATATTAAAATAAAATATTTAAATTGACTAATTTCAGTTTCAATGACGACGAGTCTTTCGATGATATTAAATGTGATCCTTCTATTGGATGGAGCAAGATCAATCAAGGAGATAAATTCTCATTCTCTGGAAAAGGAAAAGTTGATGATATTAAAGTCAGGGCACACTGTCATATTAGTAAGTAGATCAGCTTTTAGACAATGATTTTCAGTGAATGGAAAATATTTTCAGGTTGCGATTTGAGCCAAGTCACCGACACTTGCGTCAACAATACGGACGGATGCAATGAGGTTACTATTCAGCATAAATTTTGTAGCTTTCCAATAAGACATCTCTGAAAATTTGGTCATTAATGTTTCTAGATTCTATTTTTTGTTAATTTCAGTTCACGTACAAGATCGGTGATAACTTGAGATGTGATGATGAACACAGGCTGATGTAAGTTTTTTTTTCATTTTGAAAATTTTGAAAATTTTAAAATAAATATAATTCAGATTCAACAATACCGAAACGGATTTCGCAACATGCAATAAAACTGGATGGAGACATGGAACGACTCTTTTATATGATTTCATTGCTAATCCCAGGACGAATGTCGAAGCGATTTGTCTGAGTAGTACGTTTAGTTTTCTACTGCCGGAATATCTTCTTTGGACCAGGGCCGAAACACTGGATCGTTTTTGATTAATTATGGTTTTTTTCTTAAAAGTTTCTAACGCAACCCATTTCTTGGTCCCTTTCTTTCATTCTCTATAATTTAAAAAGTATATAATAATAAATGTGATATTCAGGATGCGATGCAAAGTTCGTACATGATTCGACCAATTCTACTGTGTGTTTAATGAATGATAAAATATAATCAACTCAAAATTTACAGACCGAATACAAATATGGTCAATCAGTAGAGTGTAAGAATCCTGAGGAAGCTCTAGTGTAAGAATTTTTTTTGCTAATGTTTAAATTTTAATTGACTAATTTTTCATTAAAAAAAAATTTAGGATTCACGATCAAGGTCGAACTTTATACTTCGCTCAATGTGATCACTCAAAAGGATGGATTTCGAAGCATGGTCGAACGATTTTTAATATCACGAAGGATTCGGATGTCCATATGAATCTTTCATGCGTTTCGAGTATGCGCTATTATCTATTATTGATTGATATGATCCCGTTGATTTGTTTAGGTTGTCCATCGTCCGAAGTCGTCCCCGATTGCAAGGAGAAATGCTATAAAGTACGACACAAACTTTTGTCGGAAATATGAATAATAATATAATATCCAGTATCGAGAATTGTATCAAAATTAACTAATTAGTGTTGCCACTCCAGATTCAGTATCAACACTGTAATAATAAAAATAAATTAATTTAAAAAACTTTTCAGTACGAGAATGACATCTTGAGTTGTCCTGACATCACGACATCTCTAGTGTAAGTGTAGTACATGTCTAGTTTACATCTCTAGAGTATGCTATTCCCATTCGATCTTTCATGAATATTCTTATATTTATTTTATCAACATGCATACGCACGAAACAAATAACGATAACGAGAGAAAATAGTTGTAAATGTTTTGAATGTTTGGATGATGATAGTGATGCTTGGGATGGAAGAAAGTCTCTAAGTGTAAAATTTTGAAATTTGAATATTCGAGTAGAAAAGGATTTTTTAAACTATTCTTCTTACGGAGATGATTCACATTTTATTTCTCTGAATCGAAAATAGAAATATTTTTCAGGGTCAATGATATCCCTGTACTCGGAGATCTAAAATGTTCGAAACAAGAATGGACTGGAGGAATTTCACGTTTACAGAGAAATAGAACTTCTGATAAGATTACTGCATCATGCAAATCAAGTAAAATAGCCATCCAGATTTTGATATTAATCGAAATTTGTGTATTTAGAATGCGATCCAATCTTCTTGACTTGCCCCGATCCCAATATTTGTCCTCCGGTAAGTGAAATTAAGGCTCAGAAATAGTTTAAGCACAGCGTAACTGCACGAAAAAACAACAAAGACGTTTTTTTTTCAGGCCAATTACACGCTCGGGGGTTCAATGCAGTGTGATAACCCAGAAATGACAATATCGTTGGTTTTAAGTTCTGGAAATGCCGATTATCGATTGATTTCAGATTAAATCACACAAATTCGTATGCTGATCTTAAATGCGATGACACAAAAGGATATATGGGAGACGAAGGCAAAATAATTTACTCACTTGTTGAACCCTTGACGGAGTTTATTCCCGTCGAATGTACACCCAGTAAGTATTTTAACTAGTTTCTTTGAAATTCGGAAAGATACTAATTGTTTCTTTCTTTTCTTTCTTAATATTCTCATTTTTTGTTATCTTAAAACGAATAAAATAAACTTTTACCAGGTTGCGATGGAGCGAACGTCGCTTTGGAAAATATTTGTGAAACGATTGATACTCAAAACGGAATGGAACACGGACACTGTTACGACGTAGGCGATTCTCAATTATACGATTAACCTTATATATTACAAAAAAATCGGCCTTCAAATATGATTATTAAGTATTTCCATTGTATTATTGAATTTCCCTTCCAGGCTAAATACAACGAATCTACAAATACTGCCATTTGCGAAAATCCCACGTCGGAATTGATGTAATAATAAAAATATTTTTATAAGCTATAAGATTAAATATTATAATTCTTTGCAGCGTTGATATGAAACCGGTTAATGAGACACTACAATGTTCCAAATTATCTTGGTTGAAAGGCAGTGATCGATTTTCGGATCGAACGACGGCTGCACAGAAGCTTCAGTCTGCTTGCGTTGATAGTCAGGCTGCCTATTTTATGATTTATTTAAATTGAACATTTTCAGAATGTCATAAAGTATTTTTCAACTACTCCTGCGAAAATGATGCATGCCAAAATGTAATCTATTAGTTTATTTTTAAATGATTTTTTTCACGTAATCTAGCATAAAATTGCACTTTTCAATCTTTTTGTTGTGAAATATTCCAATATTACGTTTTCAGCCAACCTACACAAAGAATCTGGTATTAGAATGTGGTACTCCCGCTGATCGCATGTCTCTTGTGTATGATTTTGATTAAAGCCAGATCTAATTTGCAACTTTTCGCTCTGGTAATGCTCTCTCGTAGTCAGAGAAAGCGAGAGATAATTGCCAGAACGAAGAGTTTCAAATTAGCTCGTGATGTGCATTTAAATATAATGTTTTACTGTTGAAATTATGACTATTCATTTACGAATTCGAGAATCATCATCATAATGTTCTTCTCATTTCTTTCTTGCTAATTAATTAATTAATTAATTTTGGGTACGAATGTTTTATTGCAGATTCAATAACAAACCCGTCGATGGCTTCGCGAGCTGTGATTCTGCCAATCAACAATGGATAAATTCCTACAGCCAATCTCCGATTCACAAATTCGATCAGAATAGAAATCATTACATCGAGGCATACTGCTACAAACGTAAGCCATTTTCCAGCAATTAAAATACTTTAGTAAACGTAGAAGAGTATAATAGACGTATGCCTAATCGTTCTAACAGATTCATTTTGAGGTTGTGATGAATTAAATGTGAATAAGACTGCAGATCCAAATCTATACACAGTTATTGAAGAATCGGTAATATTTTAGGATTGTCTGACCAGAATTTTGAGATTAAACTAGCCATTAATTCACATTGAATGAATTTGGTTGATTTGTTGCTGTTTTGAAATTCTGTAATTCAAATTTCAGTTCACTTTCTCGCCCCAAAGAAGAAATAATCAGGCGAAGGCACAAATAACTTGTTCTGATGCCTCCACAGTTCTAATGTTTGTAATTTACAAAATAATAGTATTGCATTGAATCTTTTTCAGTGCTCAAAACAAAATTAGACAGACTGCTGTTTGTGATGATACGAAATGGGTTGATGGAAATACTGAAATTCTTGATACGAATAACGAAAATCAATTGAAGAAGATTAATGCGTTTTGCGCGTCTAGTAAACTGTTTTAGTGTTTTCAGAACTACTTTAAATCTTTTTTTTTCAGTTTGTTCTAATTTTATGTATGAAAATGGAAGTTGTGTGACCACGGACAAATGTAACCCGGTATGCTTTTAAACTCCGATCTTTGATCTTCATTCGTTCATTTTAGGCTATATTTGATCAAACCAAGCTCACTTGTGGAAATCCTGATGACCTTCTTATGTATAATATCATTATTGATTTGCATATATAAATTGAAAATTTAGATTTTCTGACAAGGAAAAAGTTTCGTTTACTGATCTTCGCTGTGATCGAGAAAAGGGATGGTACAATGATGGAAATGAAAAAGTTTTCGATGTTAGTCACAAAAAATTCCAAGCATACTGTTACAGAAGTAAGTATTTTAAACACTTTCAATTTTTAAAAATATTTTAAGCATGAAAATACAAAAGCGTGGAACCGTTTATTATTCATGCTTTACGCGCCACATGAAACTGTTATATTTAACTTGTATTCTATATAAAAATGTTTAATGGTTCCAGGTTGTAGCGAGTACTATATACAGGAACAATGTAACGTTAACAATTGCACGAATCACAAATACTCGGTTAGTTTTTTTATTTTTTATCATCTTTAATTAATCCATAATTCTATTTACAGAACAACACACTTTCGTGCCCGGACTCATATATGCTAAGGTTTATCCATTAAAACGTTCATTATTGATTAAAATGAGAGATGTTTTCAGACTAAATGATAGAGATGTATTTTCTGGAGCTAAATGCTCGAAAACTGGATGGAAAAGTATAGATAGCGAAGACTTGGTTCATGATTTCGTACAAAAACCCAAGAGTAGCATCAACGTTTCATGCATTTCGAGTATGTTATTAAAACATAGCATAAGGCTTTAAAACGGAAATTACTATATTATGAAAATAATTTTGATAGGATGTTCTGGTCAATTCGTACTTGATGTTTGCCAAGATAGTGAAAAGAGTCCTTGTAACAAGGTAATCAATAAGTGCACGATAAATATTAAATATTGATCATTTAAGGCAGTTTACGATAACAAAACTCTTCTAAAATGTAGTGATCCAAGCGATCTTCTCATGTAGGATTTTCAGTATTTCTAAATGTATTCTAACAATATTTTCAGTTTGAATAATGCTGAATCGTTTACTGATTTGACTTGTAAACATGATATGGGATGGAAAGATACGAATAATAAGCCTCGTTTCATATTCAAAAATGATGCTTATGTTAATGTTTCGTGCCACAAAAGTATGTTCATTTAAACGTATTCTATTAATAATAATATAATATTTGATTTTAAGCATGCAGCAAACATTTGATCAAGGATTTATGTGAGGATAATGATGCAGAATGTACTAAGGTAAAGTTAAAATTTATCTGCATTCTTCGTCCTAGCAAATTCTTTTTTTTCAGTTAAATTACGATGAAGCATATAGAGTACTTTCTTGTCCTGCGAATTTCCAACTTTAGTAAGTCAATTTAAATTCGTTTTATGCTGCATTATGCTGCAAACCGAGATGGAATAGAGTTTTCCAAATTATTTTTTTCATAATTTTTTTGTAAAATTAAATTACTATTATTTTTTACAGTGTTAACGATCGTGAAACCAGCACAGCAACTTGTGGTAAAAATGGATGGATGAATAAGGATAACATATTCGTTCATAATTTCACAAGTAATCCACGATCGGGAATATCGGCGATTTGTAGACACAGTAAGTATTGATTACATTATATGCAATGTTCAGTTTCTATCCCTTACTTTTTTCATAATCACATCAATTAATATTCAGAGTGTCATTCATCTTTCATCATTTCTGGTTGTGATTCTTCTGACCACTCGTGCCACAACGTAGGGATCATTTCAACACAAACGTTACATAACTATGATCGATTTTTTCAGTTCAAATATGAAAACCGTACGCTGAGCTGTGAAGGAAAATCGGAAATTCTTATGTAAGCCATTTTGCCCATGTCTAGACCAGAATACCGGTAATAGTAAAAATTTTCAAATGTGATGGAAAATGACAAACCGCGAATGTAACGAACCACGCATTGCTCGTTTTTTAACTACTACAATGATTACCCCATCAGCCTTTCGAGTTTAGTATAAATCAATATGTTACAATTTTGATTCACGTTTTTCGCATTTGAAGCGCGTTTCAAATCTCCTAGTCTTTGTTTATTTTATTTGATTGTTTAGATTTAAAACGGACAAGAAAGAAAGTTTTGGTGAAATTCAATGTACTGATAATGGTTATGGAAATAATGGTTCAAAGTTATTCGATCGAACCCAAAACAACTTCCACGTAGAAGTACAGTGCAGAGATTGTTAGTGATTTTATTTTTTATAACATTTTTTAAAATATTTAGTTTACTTTAAATTTATTTTAATTCAATTTTCTTTAATTGTTTCATAACGAAATTTCATTTAGTATGTGATGGCAGTTATGTCAAACCAGCTATGACTTGTACTGGAGATTGTGTTCATCAATACAAATCAGATATACTCACTTGTAGTGAAGTACAGAAAATGCTCAAGTAAGAGTTTTTATGAATTAATGTATTATAGTTTTGAATTACTTTTGCAAATTGCTGAAATCGCAAACAATACAACTCTTAAATGCTTTTCAGAATCAATGGAACAGCCAGATATTCCGATTTCACATGCACTAAAGAAGGATGGTTCAATTATAAAGATGAATTGATCTTTGATTTCAAGAACGAAACGGATCGAATTTTGTATACTGAATGCGTTGAGAGTAAGTTGTTTTCTGAGTTTTCTTCCTTTATTTTTGGATAAATATGAAAAGACCTGATCTCCAAAATATTCCTTTTTCCTGTTTTACTATAATAAATAATTGTAGATGATTGTCTATTGAGTGATTTCGCGTGCTCTGCTAGCGAAGGAACATGCAAACATGTTAGTTTTCAATTATATTTTCTACATTTGCCCTGTTTCTGATTTTACTTTTTCACAATTCAGCCAAACAAGATCGCAAAGAAATATCGCTTGTCATGCGACAGCGAGGGCCTAGAGATCAAGTATGAATTTTTATTTTATGTTCTTTATTGGAAGAATACATTACAATTGTGTTGTTAAAAAATCAATATGTTTTAAATTTATCGATTTTATATATTGCATCTTTCATGTATAATATTTGTATTTAAATTTGCAGATTCAAGAATGATACTTATACCAGTAACTCTGATTATCTTGAATGCAGCGAAGGAAATTGGTTTAATGAGAACAACGTTCTTGTATTCAAAAGTGAACGAAACAAGAAAATGCCTCTGACCTGCATTGCGGATAGTTAGTATAATTTATTTATTTATTTTAGTTTTTAGCAAATATTTTCTTGTTTCTTGTTATTTTGAGAAAAATACTTTTATGTTTTGGCTACAGAAAATATACAAATCAATAGTGTATTATTAGGGTGTTCGGAAAGTCTTTGCACTTTTTTCACCATTAATATTTTTTCAAATAACAAACGAAGCAACTGCATTTACATTGTGATATACTACACATGTTCAACAATAACTGTCCTCCATCTCGTAGACAACTGTAGAACATCATACTGCTAGAACTCCTTTAGGAGCGAATCAAATCATAGGCCGATCTCCCATTTCACATCGGTCTGATTACGAAAGGTTTTTCCTCTGAAGCAGTGCCCGAGAGCTCGAAAAGCATGGCAATCACAAGGGTACTAGTCGGTGGAATACGGCGGATGGGGAAGTCAGTCGATATCTAAATTCTCCAGATTTTTCTGCGCCTTGTTAGTGTGATGTGTACTTGCGTTACCCATTAAAAGCCATACTTTTAATCACACAAAGTGTCTGAGAAGGACTCGGCCCTCCATCTCCTCCAGTTGCTCCCAGAAGACATCGATGTTAACAGTCTACCCCTCAGGTAATAGTTCGAGATACACCCCACCAAGACAGCAGAAGAAGAAAAAGAGTGACTCATTTCTTCCGTTCGGATAGCGTATCGGGACGGTTTTAGCATCCTTCCAAGGGGGCAGTAATACCATCATTATATCGGGGTTGTCGTATGACACCCACTTATCATCTTGGCAGACAATATACATCACCCAATCAATGGATCAAGAACGGCCGAGATTTGAAGTGAAGATGTCTACTCGGTTTCTGGGGAGCACAGCGGAGACGACATGGGGAAACACTTGAGGTGGCATGAGGCGAAGAGAAGACCGATTGAGGATGCGTTGGCTGGTGGATCTTGGAGTGCCAGTTGCCTGCTCCATGTATCTCTAACTCTGCTTCGGTTGACTTGTGACAGTGTGAAGAACCAACTCATGATTCGAACTGGGACGACGTCCTGGACTTGGTTTTTCAACCAAACAAAAATAGTTTTTCTTGAACTGACAATACCAGGAGAAGACTGTTACACGACACTACCCCTAGCCTTCACTGATTGGGTAGTTAGTGGTTCTCTTCTAATGCAGTCCGCCCCGTAAGGTACAAATGAAGGAGGACATGTCAAACACTTGGCAACTGTCCCATAGCTTAAAAAATAAAATATTGCCAGGGAAAGAGAGTTGGCAAATGAAACTTATCAAATTTGTTTATCAATATGTCCCCCATATAGGAAAAATACCACAAGGCATAGCGCTCGTTCTCGTCCGAGTAAGAGTGGTCCAAAGTAAGTGTAGAAAAAAGTGCAAAGACTTTCCGAACACCCTAATATTTGTCATTAAAAAAAGGAAAAACTTTCATTTATTGCTTCAGTAAATATAAAGAACATTAATGTATTATGGATGTTTTATGTGCGATAATACGTTATTCAAATTGTGCTTTTAGAATGTCGAAAGTGTCCAACTACTTTGCCGAATGTGCCAAGATTTTGTAGTTCGGGAAATCTATGCAATCGAAACGCGGCTCCGAAGATCGAATCTTTCACTGCAAATGAACAAGATATTGACTCTGCAAAATCAAACGGTGAAACCCCTCCGAATCCAGAGTTTTGTCAGAGATATTTCGTAAGTATCCAAACTTTTATCGTTTTCAACTTCTTTGAAATTTGAAAAAAAAAACATTATAACATTACAGTGTTCATCAAAGTTCTACTACGTTTCGAAGCCTGGCGATAAAGGATTGTACATTAGCGAAGATATCGAAAAGCAAAGATACCAGAAACCATCGATTCATTGTGGTAGAAGTGGACTTTGGAATGATCTTCGAGGAGAACCTTTTGATTCTTTAACGTGTCTCAAACGAAGTATGGTTTATTCCCGATATTAATTGGAACTATTTTCTATTTATGTTTAAGATTTATTCTTAAATTAGTAAATAAAATATTCTAAAATAGTACCAAATAGAGTAAATTTCAGTTCCATGTGGAGAATACAGTACTCTCAGAACTGATTGTCCTATAAGAGATGATTTCAACGCTACTTGCACAAGCACTGTACATCATTTGCAGACTTTTTTTGAATCACAGCTTTTTTCTCATATTTTTTCTTGGTTTTCCTCATGAAATATCTAAAATCGCACAAAAGTTTTTTTTCTATTCGCTATTGATTTAAAATTAAGGAAGAAATGTCAAAACTGGAAAGTGGCTCTGTTCAAAGAAATATGGAAGAAGATCGTCCTCTAACATGTCCTTCAGGAACTAGGATGTTGTAAGTATTACATGAAAATTTACTCTTTTCGTCTACAAAATTATGAGAGATAGAGAAAGAGTGAATATTGTTTGAAAATAAAGAGTGCTGAAACTAAGATTTACGGTAGTTCTCGTATTTATTTTCAATTATTACAAAGTTTTATTTAATTTATTGCAGTTACTATGTTACTGAAGATGATACTTGGATAGAGCAAGATACTTTAAAATGTCAGAAAAATGGACTTTGGCAAGTGATTGTGAACGGCAAATCTGTCACTTTGAAAAGAGGAAGAGAATTGGGAAGTCTCATTGGTGAAGCGAGTTCTGTTGGCGACGAAGACAAAAGTTGGATAATCTGTGCTGATCAAAGACCGGATTATATCAAATATATCACTACTACTGAAGAACCAACCACGACCACACGACCAACGACAACTACTACGCCTTTTTCCAGTATGTTTAATCAGAAATGCAACTTTGCACTTCTAACATAAAAAAAAAACAATTTCAGTCTGCAAGCACTGTAAGGAAAAGGCTACTGAAATGTCGATGAATTGTGAAAATTGTCTGAAGATCGAAGGAAATATCGAATATACCACAGAAGGCAATGGAATCTGTCAACTAAAGGTTCAATTTTTTTCGTAATTTGAGGTGTTTATATGTAAAGCCAAGAAACGGGAGAATAAAATAAGCTAAAAATATTTTAGAGCAAGAGGGGCTTCGCTGTTGGTGGCGAAAAGCAAGAAACCGACTCAGATATTCAATGTCTCATAGAAAATGGCAATACTACCGTCTATAAACTTAAAGATAATGGAAAGCGAATTGATAAATTCGCGCCACTCGGTAAGGAATACGATCATTTATCATGGAATTATAGCAATATTTATGTTTTATTAATATTACAAACTAATATTCATATTAATTATTGTTCTGGTCAAAATCAAATATCTTTTTTTTCCAGATACTCCGCTTGAAAAAGCTGTAAGTTTGAAAAGATTTCGAATGAGAAGAAGTTGTTCAATTCAATTCATGTTAAACGTTCCATGAATATTTTAACCAGGAAATTATAATAATTGTATCATTAAATAATCGATTGATTATTGATTTTCCAGATGAGTAAAGGAATTCTCGCCACAATCATCGTTGTTCCTATCGTTATTCTAATTGGAATCGCCGTTCTGGCAGCAATTCTGGCAAGTTTTTAGGATTATTTTTCTTGATTATTTCCAGTATTAATTATCTATTATTTGCCAGATTCTTCGCAAACGTAAACAAAACGCCGATAAAGTCAAAGCTCAGGAGAAGGGTCTCGAGCAGAAGTAAACTTTTCATTAATTTAATTATTTATCGTACACCACTAGTGTGTTTCATCAAATACAAAATGTTCGAGTGCAAATAAACTGTGTGGAACAGCAAAATATCACAATTATTATAAGTGAGAGGGATGGGGATTTAGTGATTATTTTAGTGTCTCGAAACCACAGAACATTCATTTTCAAATTTCAATGACTCAGGGTTTTTAACAATTATGCGATTAAATATACATTCAAAAATTCAAATTAAACTTAAAAATAACTTCAGGAACGATTCTGTCATGGACCAAGTCTCCGTTATGGATGAGCCCAAGACTATCATCCTCTAATATTGTGACAGGGTCACTGACGAAAAATATCGTCGATCCTGAATAAATCTTGACAACACATCAAGTATATCTCTGATTGAATAAAAAAATTCTATCAGTAATAAAAATATTTAATTATTTCTTAAAGATAGGTTACTTATGGGGCAAATGCATAGAAAGATTATGATGAATTGTTCTATACATACATACATACATACATATTTATCCTATCAGCACATTAAATGTAGAGGGGGCCAAAACAGGGGGAATCTTCTTATCCACAAGATTTATCCTTTCGTCTCTGAGTATGAGAGAAGTCATCTCCATTCATGAAAACGTCAGCATATGAAACTTGATTAGAATAGCCGAATAACCCACGAAAACTTGACGATGCTCGTCCAATCGGCCTGCTTGTAAATGTTCTATACATAGCGATTACTTGATTACAGTCAAAGCTTCCGTACAAAAGAACAAGAATGATATTTATATTATGATATTCTCTTAAACTCACATTTCTACAGAATCATTCCTTTCGTATTTCCATGTAGTTTTATTCAGAGTTGTTTTCGAATGAATCTTATGTTAACGACCTTTTCTACTTTATATAAAAGGCCTCTCATTATTATCCTCTACTACAAAGGACATATTAATGCATTGATGGAAGTAGAGAAAATAGAAGGAGAGGGAAGGGGATAGAGAGTGAAACGATAAGTCGAGGAAAAGAGAGATACATATCTAGATAACTTGTATTTCGGATTTACAAATACTTAAATTCGGAAAGAAAACGTTAGTATGTTTCTATAAGAAGTTATTCTGAAAGATTGAAAAAAACTGTGTGAAGCGTTATTTTTGTAAACGCTGCATACACCAAATCCCGGGGCTTACACCGAGGATTTATCCAACACCGGTTTATCACCTGAAATCTATCTATTAGGTTGGTTAGAAAGTCCGGTACATTTTTTGGTCAAACTTGTTTATCGTGCGTCTCAGTAATAGACAGCGAATTGGCCATCATCAGCGATGACCTTCGTCGATCTCCCCTGCAGGGCCAGGGCCCCACTTGCCTACCACTCCGAGGACTTAGAGCCAAAGTAGTGGACGATGTCGCGATTGAGGTCGGTCTCATTCTGGAAGTCGTGCTCATCGAGATGACGTTGAAGATCGGAGAATAGGTGGTAATCATAAGGAGCCAGGTCCACGCTGTAGGATGGGTGGCATAGGAAGGACTATACAACGAGAGCTCGTTCTTGCTCTTTTTCGTGAATTCTGATCTGGCGTTGTCATGCAGAAATGATATTTGTGATGTACTTCCCCACGCGGAATCGAAATGAAATTTCAGGCTACGTAGTTGATGAATGTAGACATCGGTCTCGATGGTGCTTTAGCAGTTCCCAATACTCAGTGCCACGGAAAGACAACCACAAAAACCACACCTGTTTTTTTGTCAACAATTTCTGCATCAAGGACGGGGTCCGGGGATACTCCGGAACTGAGCCACCCGCCCTTGGGTTCAACGTTAGAATACATCACCCACTTCTCATCGAAAGTCATGATTCGATCGAGTCATTCGAACCGGCGATGGGAGGTGAGGAGTTTCAACAACGTGTCGATCCAACTCTGACGATCGAAATTGGTCAGGGAATGGGGTAACATTCTTCTAAACTTTTTAGTCTTCCCGACTGATTCTAATTCGAGGACAATAGTAGCATGGGAGGCCCCAAGTACCTGCTCCATATCGGTCTGGTACGGGCTCTTCTCCAACGTTCTCCGCAAAAGGCCCACATACGGATAAAGGGGACGACCCGACCTCTGCTGGTCTTCGAGGTCGCACTTCTTCTTCTTGAACAATTCGTACCATTTGCTCAGCATGTGATGGACGAATGTCTTCTCGCCGTACACGGTGTTGATTTGGTTTTTCCCTTTCTGTTCTTTTAGCTTTGAGAATTACGGGAATATGAGGTAAATCAGTAAAAAACTGACGGAATTTAAACAACCGCCATTGCTCGTGGGCAATGATATTGAATTGTTGACCTAGTGAAAAATAATAAAAGATGTTCACACTCTCTAACCCACCTATGGGGAATTAGATCAGATGTTTACACGAACAGCGACATCGCAGCAAAAACACCCTCAAAATGTGCCGGACTTTTTAACCAACCTGATATGATCTTTGATGTTTATCTCTTCGTTTATTTCACCTTATGTAAATGTATTCATTTCAATTGTATTTCACTTGTGGTAACATATTTTTGATGTATAATATTATAGTAAAAATAAATAAATATATAGATCCGGATACAACGCTATTGTATCGTAGGAAGACTTGATGTCCAATGGAGGAGTATCTAAACTTCTTTATCGAATCAAAGAACCATAACCAATAATATAGGGTGATGTAAACAATAAATTTTGGCAAACTTGTGCTTTTTGCAGGTGTGTGACAACGGCAAACGATTGACAACTTTATCGGAGAACTTTGTTGTCAGACTTCAAAAAGTAAAACGATTGTAGTCAAAAGTATGAAATAAATAAATGTGGCAACAGATAGTGACTATTTTGTAGACAGACAAGAAAACTGGGGATGATACATGTCAGAACACTTTAGTTCAGCCTCTGTAATAGCGAGGCAACAATGAATGGCTAATCACGTTTTCCAACTTATAAAGAGGGCGAGGCGGATGCCAGGCGGGTTTGGTGGGCTGCATTAGAGAGGGTGTGCGTGCGAGATGGCATCAAATGATTCTCTCTGTCACACTCTCCGCCGCGTCACCAAACCCGTCTGAGGTGCGCCGCTTTGACTAATGAACTATCGTCTCATTATTATGAGGATGTGAAAATGCACCAAAAAATGGAATGACTAGAGAAATGTGCTTCTTTCTATTCAGACAACAAAAAATATTCGTTTTGATGTCAATGAGAAGGCAAGAATCGATTGACATCAAAAAGAAGATTTTTTGTTGTCTGACTAGAAAGAAGCACATTTCTCTGGTCATGACTTGTATCATCCTCATTTTTCTTGTCTGTCAACAGTTCATTCATTAATTGCAACCACTAATATTTATTAGACACATTGACAACAATCTGTATTAAATTTGATGTCTGACTGCAATTGGGTGCGATAAAGTTGTCAATCCTTGTCACGCACCTGCAAAAAGCACAAGTTTGCCACAATTTATTGTTTACATCACCCTATATTACGTCATGATCTCACATTCAAATTCAGCTTCATCGAATTAGCCTAAAGTATGAAGTTAGTAATAATGATGAGCTGCATCGGAGCAACCTGTATCTGTATATATAATCGGTCAATTTTTGCTTGCGGGGTACGCCGTGGGGAGCACCGCGATGGAAGAGTAAGAAAATACCTGGGTATTTATCTATATGGTATTATCCCCATGTCTTGATCTTGACTTTTTCACGATTTAGATTTTTTTGCACTTGATCTCTTTAGAGACGGAGTGAGCTCTGCAAAACAATGTTAAAATCATGGAATACTTATTCTAAAGTAAATCGAATAATTTGAATTTGATATTATGCTTAAAGCATGATAATTTGGTTCTCCCCTCTGTCCTCTGTCTCTCGCTTTCTTTGTTTGAAGGGATTTGAATATTTACTATGATTTAAATTTTTAGATCATTCAGAACGATTTTTCTTTCATTCAATCTCATTCTCCGTCTTCAGATCGGTTGCCCCATCGTTCGTGTAAGATTTTTTCTAAATTATTTTCAATATTCTATTAACAATAATACTATTAATTTAATAATTACATTAATAATTATATTATTTTAAATATTCAAGGATGATACCGAGATGGATGCTTGGATTACTTCTGATTCCTTGTGTTATGGCTGAATTGGATCCAGAGAAGCATGATCTATCAAAGAGAGGTGGTTTAATTTGTGTGATGAGGTCGACAGAGTAGTATGCCATATTTTACGTCTACCACCGCTTCAAAATCACTCCGATCAAGCGCTCTGAAATGCTCACAGTACGGTGGCGAAAATGAGTCTTTGCTCAGCCGTCCCCATGGCCGTTTTTCCCCAAGTATCTGTATCTCTCGTCGGTCTGCCGCACAGTCTGCTCACTCTAGATCATTTTCTTCGTTGAGCGAGCAACGAGAGAGAACTTAAATATATAAATAGTTTATCGACGCCATGACGATGGCGAAACGGAACCAATAATAATAAAATTGAATCAAATATTCTATATGAAAATTGAGGATATGAGATGAAAGAAGCAGGCAGCTAGCAAGAGAATAAGAATTCAAAGATCGTAGATTATGTTAGTTCATCAGAGAGTTATTATAGAATACACAGTCGTTTGTTTCTTCATTTTAAAAGCCAGAACGACCGCACCACACAAGAAAACTCCCCAAAATTAATACTATAGCATTCATCTGGCTTTCAAAGACATTGAATTTAATGATTTGATAGCATGACAAATGTACAGTGTTAAAACACGGATAGGAATGACGAGATATATCAATCTTACTCAAAAATACCGCCAGATCAATAGAGTAGGGAATTAGAGTAGATCACGATCGATAGATGGAGACACAGAGGAAATCGATACGCGCGCGCTGGAAATACATATGTACGTATATTTATGAACATGCTCAGCATGAAACAATACATGCGTATAAAGCAATAGTAAAACCACAGAAAACTCTCGACAGGGAAGAGGGTACGATAGGGCAGGAATTGGGATTGATTATAGGAGAAAAGAAAATGATAGAATGTGGTGGAAGGAAGGGGATCTGTCTTTGTCTCTCTTTTATAAAGAGATGAGAAACGATCGAAACAAGCGGCTTATCCTTCGAGAGGAACATCTTTGGAAGCCATAAGTGCGCAAGATTGATCTTTTGCTGAAAGCCGCTTACTCCCACCTTTTCCGACGGTGGGCATACACAATGTCACTTGAAAATTGAAACTCAACGCTTTGAAACTGGTAAATTAGAAACATGATAATGGGACTATCTGTTTGTACCCAGCACTTATGCAAACATAATTTTGTAAATGCATGCATTGGAATTGAGAAAGATGAATCATTAGCACTGTTTATGTAAAACTGACTATAGTGAACTAAAAAATTAAACACGACGATTGGGAATCAAATTTGGAACAAAGAATTTATAATTAGAACAAGATTCATTGGAACCCTAGAGGTAAAACCAGTGTTTTGGGAAACAGCAATGGGTTATTCACAGTCTCACTATTTATTGGCACAATTGTAAAATAAGTAGCAAAATACGGAGCAAAATAGTGTATCCTTTTTTCTCTCTTTTTTTTCGACCAAACGGAGCTACGGTCTACGGAAGAGGCGCTCCACATAAAATGTACAATTTTGATTTGCAGAATTGTCTCTATGCGAGAGGCCCGCGAATCGACACCAAGAAATCTACCCAGAGTTCGAACCCCAATACAGTGAAACTTGGGATATTACGCCTGACGGTGAACTAGTATGCACGAATCGAAGCCTCATGGCATTTATGGTGAGTTCGAATTTATATAGATATATTGATTTGAAATAATCGAAATCAATCGGGTCCGTGATTACAAAACTACATACATAGATACAATAGCGTGTTGAGAGCCTTACGAGCTATTCACAAGCTGCAATCGCGATCACAAAAAGCAAAAGAAAATTGTGTGTAAAAATGTGTGCGCGTGAAATGGGGAAAAAGGGGATGAACGATTTTTTATTCACGAAAAAAGGTTTAAAAATGTGTTTAAAAAATGGAAAAATGGGTCATGGATTTTCGAGGTATGAGTCCAAATTCTACAGTAAAGTTATCACGGACCCGATGTTTTCAACATATGATTGATCTCTATTACATTTCATCCATTCATTCACTTGTCGTTTATTACACGTTTGCCTATTATGGTCTATTAAAAAACATAAATTGTACCATGCACACAGTCGCACTGATACATTTTCGAATGTAAGAATGCGATAGTTTTAGGTTTTGGCCGATAACAAACAGAAATATGGTGTTTTTGGCGGTGCTAGCCCATTCAAATGCGATAAATCCGTGACACCTAATAGGTATGTGATATATACAAATATATAAGCAAATAAATAAATACATAAATATGTACAAAAAATAAACGTATATTTATGTCAATCATAATGAATATTCGACAGACTACTTTAGAAATTCAAAAAAAGTAAAAATTGTTTATGTGCTCTTTTCCCGCAGCCCATTAAGCTACCTGTGGTAGAGCAATGCCCCGGATAGGCAGAGGTCGTGGGTTCGACTCCCTCCTTGTGCCAATCATTCGCCAACCTGTATCAAATATTATTTCATTGTTTAACCTATTAAATAACAGATGGATGAATCCCTATGGATGGACGTACAATCCCGACACTGACACGGTAACTTTTGATTTGTTTCCTCATTTATCCTAAAATAGTACACTGAAAATAACATCCAAAATTGTGGCAAAAATAGACCAGAATTATTAATTTGGTTATTTGGATATATGTTGTACCGATTGGGGAACAAGAATTTGGCAAAATGAGGTGTTTCCCAAATGAGGTGGTACATTTGCGAAACGGACGCACGCCGTCATGCGACCTCTTGTTGCATTCGTACATGTGTCCGTCAATTTATGGAGTGTTTTGGAAAAAGTGAAATATCGTGATTGTCATTTGGTTAGAAGTTACAGTAATCATGGATAAATAATTGCCTTTTTTCACAACCTTTTACATAAATTGTATAATCCATGACGGTTTTCCAAAGTTGACCCTCGTCCGTCTCGCAAATGTGATACCGCACAACCGCTTTTTCAACTGTTTCACGCTTAACACGATATATATTTGTAATAATGATTCGAATTTAAATCACGCTGAAGTTCCGCCCCTTCTCGTATGCCCCGCTATTCCCGTCTTTCTTTGCATTGTGAACCAACGTGAAAGGCACACACCCAAGCTAATTTTACTCTCCACATTGGCATTACTCTCTCGCGGATAAAAAGCGAGAGAGTGTGGCCACAGTACAGAGTTTCAAATTAGCTCTGGTGTCACTTTATGTTTTTTTTTATTTGCAGAGTTTCTGCGTTGCCTATAACCCTGATTACAATCGTATGTTTTTTTCAAGTTATCATTTTGCTTTGATAATACTTTTCGGCTCATAAGATGGTCTTATAAATAGGATGACAACATCATCACTAAATTCAGTTCAATATAGATTTTCTGGAAACTCAGGCCGATTAGGTATTCTTGGAAAACAGTTTGGTAATCAGCACAGACAACTGTATATAGTGTTGATATTGTAATTTCAAAAGGCCAGGACGAGAGACCCGTCCGTTGCTAGTTAAAGGAATACAAATTGAAATATGTTTAACTTCTAGTTGAAAGCAATACCCTCTTCAGATTGTTTCCATTACACCGGCACACTTGATAATTTCCAACCATCTACATTCACTGATCCAGAGACTTGTCCAGGAAACGAGCAGTGGCTAGTGACCACTTACGATAAAGGAGCACGATTTGCAGGTTTGAATTACACATTTCATTTAGCACAATTCTATCATGTTTACCATGCAAAATCATCCATAATAACTATTGAAATTCAGGAAAAACCAAGACTTGCGCAAATAGAACAACCTATGTCGATGGTGGTGCTCTGCTTGAATTTCCAATTTTATCATGTCAAGGTGAATTATTTTCCTTTGTGTGAATTATCACCCCATTTCATCCATCGACTTATGTTAAAGCGAGAGTAACATTTGTCAAATATAACTCCCTGGAAAAGGGCAACTCATGGTGGTGCAGACTCTCACCACGACCGACATCCCTCCAGTATTTCTCATTTTGCCAAGAAAACATTGATCTGAAATGAAAGAAAAGCGTATGAGGCGATCAATAAATGTAGGGAAGTGCCTCAAGATGCTCAGAGTCAATGCTCAAAACACACCCGCCCACAAAAGTAGTGTTCCCATGTTCTCTCTTACACACATAGAAATAAGTGTTATCCACGGAGCATGAGACCTAAAAAGTGTTATATTTGAGCTCAAAAAGTGTTAAATATAACACTTTTTAGGTTTTATGCTCCGTGGATAACACTTATTTCTCTGTGTGTATGCCTTCTAAAGATTTCAATCACTTCAAACATGTCCTGGTGGCGCAATCGGTAGATAGTGTTTGTCTCTCTGTCTGGTCCTCAGTTGTTCGGTTTCTTCCCATGTACATACAGTGTAGGCAACAAGTCTCCGGACACTTTTAAATTTTTTTAATAACTTTTGATCCAGGAAAGCAATCAAGCTGATCTTTTGAGTCAATGTACAGAATTTATTGAGGAATACAACCATGATGTGATGGTGATATAACATTAGTTCATTATTGCATAGTGATGACGCAATCGAAATACACTTTTTTGAAAATTGTTATTTCTTTAGTCAAAAGTCCTGTTCTTATGAAACATTGTGAGAGTAGAGAACCCCACTAGGGCTGCACAGTCACACAATCCGGAATGGCTCCGACTCCGATTTCAAGCTGTAGCAGGGTTGAAACTTTGACCTCCAAAATTTATAACTCGGCTTCTAAATGTGATAACGACCCGTTCTAAGTGCTAAAATGATGCAAGAAGCGAGTATTGTTTATCACCAGATTACGGTGGTCTTAGCTCGTCCTTTGCCCTCAGGGACCGATTGAGGACCGATTTTGAGACCATACCGTTCAGAGGGCAGGTCTTCTAAAATTATGGTTCCTGCGCAAGCAGCTTTGCAATATATCATATATTACTTGTGCTTTCTCTCTCACTGCTCTCATCCCTGGGCCTCTATTTATGAAATATCTTATTTGCAAAGCAGCAATGCATGTTAGAGATGTTCACGAAATTTTTTACACTATTGCTGAACTTCGATCTTTGATCTTTGGATTTTGATCTTTGATCGCTGAAACCGAGTAGACCTCATCATAACTTTTTCTAGTGGTCTGAAAGGAATCGGAACCAAACCAAAATAAGGGAAATAAATATATGATACATTGCAAAGCTGCTTGCGCAGGGACCATAATTTTAGAAGACCCGCCCTCTGAACTGTAGGGTCTCAAAATCGGTCCTCCCAACAAAAAATTATTTTATGCCCTGAGGGCAAAGGACGAGCTAAGACCACCGTAATCTGGTGATAAACAATACTCGCTTCTTGCATCATTTTAGCACTTAGAACGGGTCGTTATCACATTTAGAAGCCGAGTTATAAATTTTGGAGGTCAAAGTTTCAACCCTGCTACAGCTTGAAATCGGAGTCGGAGCCATTCCGGATTGTGTGACTGTGCAGCCCTAGTGGGGTTCTCCACTCACAATGTTTCATAAGAACAGGATCTTTCATTAAAGAAATGTAAATTTTCAAAAAAGTGTATTTCGATTGCGTCATCACTATGCAATAATGAACTAATGTAATATCACCAACACATCATGGTTGTATTCCTCAATAAATTCTGTACATTGACTCAAAATATCAGCTTGATTGCTTTCCTGGATCAAAAGTTATAAAAAAATGTAAAAGTGTCCGGAGACGTGTTGCCTACACTGTATCCTCTTTTGTACAGTACTTTCTGACTTTCTCACAATTATTACTACCATTTTAACGTCGTGGTGAGAGTCCCTACGAGTTAAATGAGTATAAGGATATACTCCCTTTAAGTGTGTCCCCATATTTTCGACAAGCTATCGCTATTTCTTAAACTTTACAGATCCAAAAACCTACAGACCGGCTTCGTTCAATCGTAAGTGATTTAAAACTTCTCGCAAAAAAAAACACATTATGTAAACGAAAAGAGAAAAAAACTTAATAAATTTCATCAAAACAGTGAACAACAAATTCCGGCACACGTGAAGAATTGTACTTCTCCGGTATTTTTTTCTCGCGGGGCTCCCCGTTGAGAGGCGAAATCTCGCGGGGTACACCGCGAGGTGCACCACGGTGTGGAAGTGACGGCGTGCCTCGCGGGGTGGACATCAAATCTCGCGGGGCACACCGTCCCTCCTTCCCCGCGAGGCACGCCGTCGTCCACCTCGCGGGGCTCCCCGTCTAGAGGCTGCAGCTCGCGAGGTACCCCGTCTACATAAGTGTTCTACCCCGCGGTGTACCTCGCGTCGTACACCACGGGAATGAACGGTGTGCCCCGCGAGCAAAATGTACCTAGTCGTTTGATTTGTCATTTGGCGTAGTCATTCTTGTCACCCGTACAATCATCATCGATCGGACCACAATTTTGAAGATCGTTAACGGCTTTATCGATATTGACCGCCGTAAAATGTTCAATTTCTCTAATTCACTCGCGGACACCCCCAAAAAACTACTCTTTCAATATAATTTTCAGTCGCAAATTTTGATCTTTCTTGTCTAAACGAGTTGTACATAAACGGAATACGGTTTACTCATCGCCTGCACTTTCTTGTATTAGTATGAATGCTGTGATCTCGATAATACAGTATTTTCGCCGATCTCCATATTAATCAATCTATATTATACCCTGAATATCGTTATTTACTCTTGTCCAAGAACCGATAAAATATAATTGCCCTTTTATTATTATTATTATTAAATTTATTGGCAAACGCGGGTTGGATTTGCAGAAGTTTACCGATGTCATTTGCCCATGCAATCGGGAGGAATTTACTTGCGCGACTTCTCATACAACGGTACACTAACGCTCACGGATTCTGGAAATTTCGTTTGTTCGGATCACAACATTATGCATTTGGTGAGCTATTATTGTTTTATTCTCTCGTTCGCTGTTGCGCCAATTTATGCGAGATGATAGAGAGAGAGAGAGAGAGAGAGAGAGAGAGAGAGAGAGAGAGAGAGAGAGAGAGAGAGAGAACGACAGAGCGAGATTGCTATTTTTCACGTTTTTTTATTCGAATTTTTTTTATAAATCTTCGAAATTATTTCTCGCCATTCGATTACGGTAATTATCATATCTCGCGTTTAAAGGGAGGGTGACCTCTCTCAATGGTCTCTTCATTGCGCACACTATTTCTCTGTTATCTAACAACGAGAGAGCGCAGACCGTTGAAGAGGCCGTTGACAAAGGTTTCGGTCCCTTTAAGATGGAGTCCCTCTAATGTTTATGAAAATGAATGACATATCGGACATGCAAAGGATAAGCGATATGCAAGAAATTAGCGTTTCCATTCATCTATCCCTTGGCGTAGTGGTAAAAGCGCTGCCTAGTTAGTGTAGCGCGTCGCGGGTTCGAAACCTTTTCCTATTTTCAAAATTTCGCTTGATGCATTCATGATTCTAGCGATCTGACTTACAATAATGTTAGCATAAAATAATTTATGTACGGTATGCATAATAAATTTTGCTATCTTTCTCTCTTCACAGTTTGTTCACGTAAATATTCGTGGGACTCCACCTTTAACAAGGCAAAATAAGCGAAGTAAGCGAAGGCAAAATGCAGAACTGTTGAGATTATTTGAGATTAGAACTGTATTTTCAGGCCCATCGTAGAGCAGATGGCGAATGGTCGATCGGCGTTTTTCCTTCAATGGAGTTTGTATGCGATTCTTCCGTAATACCAAACAGGCAAGTTAAAAAAAAAGTTCCACCAGTTTCTGTAGCTAAGGAAATATAAAAAAAGGTATACATAGAAGCGAATAAATAGTGTTAGACATAGGAAGATGTTAATTTTCGTTCACATCTTTTTCGTTGAAGATATACATTCGTGAAAGCTTATGCATCTAACGGGAACCTAATATGAATAATACTTTGAATACTATGAATACCTTGGCAGAGTAGTTAAACTGAGGACTAGTATTCGCGTGGCCAAATATTCGATACGTCTTGCCCACCTTTCCAATTTTCAAAAAAAACGCACCATTCACGATTCTAGCGAACAAACAGCTCAATCAGCAAGTATGCTGTACAGTATGTGAAAATGACGTACATGCACATCGTTTCCCACATTTGGGAAATTGACAACATTTTGGCTGCGTTACCCCCAGATGTGGGCAAACGATTGCCCGCACATCCCACTAATAAAATTGAATCAGTTTTTATAAATTGCGTTGAGAGTGGGTGAAGTGAAGTGTTAAGTGAAGAATATTGCCCTTCTAAAATGCACTTGTGAAATTTTCTTGCCACAAGCCGATCACCCTTTCCCTCGCGTCCCTCGTCGTGCTTTCTCTGATCTCGCTTGGACTCTCCTTCTAAACATAGAAATTCATTGTGGCTACTCTCGTACCAAATAAACAAGTGTATTTTATACGATCAATAATTATAACATCTCAGATGGATAAATCAATTCGGTTTGGAGTTCAAACCTGACCACGACGTGGTACGTTTAGTTTTATTGCATTGGTCTGATTATGACGGTATGTTTTTCACACACTTGAGGAATTGCCCCCACCCCCCTAATTGTAAGAGTTTCTGACCGACCTAATATTTGTAAAAAAATAAATCAACAAAACAGGTAATTTAAAATTTATAAAAACTATTAATTTACAATTATTTCTTTGCAGGTCACATGCGTGACACCGAACCATAAAGAAGACTGTAATTTTTTTAATATATATATATATTTATTTACTAAAAAAAGCAGTACTTTTTCAGACTGCTTTTATCTTCAAGGGACCCTTGAGGGAGAGAGGGGTGCGGTATTGAACCACGCAACTACTTTTTCATGTTTTGGAAATAAGAAGTTGTTTTTGACCACAGTGGATAAAGGAACTCGATTCGCAGGTTTAAATCATCGGCATTACTCTAGAACACCGTCTAGAATAGGCCATATTCCCACACACGAACATTCTTTTCATTACTGTTAACCATAACATTTTTGAGAAACATTCCATAATACAATATTATCTTCAGTATACATTTTTTTTGAATTTCAGGAAATCTTATGCGATGTGAACATAGAAAACTCTACGTAGATGATGAGGTCGTTCAATATCCTGTAGCTTCTTGTCAAGGTTAGTTTGTTCTTTCTTATTTACTAGTTCAATATTTCATGATATTGCAATATGCCTCGAGTTATTTTCGTGACGAAACTCGCCATGCAGACCAATAGATCACATTTCGCTGAATACAAAAAAAAGGTTTTAAAAAAGAACACCATTGCACTATGAAACGGCGCGAATTTTTGAAGTATTAATGCATAGAAAATGATAAACCGAGGTGGAACCCACTTGAAGCGCTGGATACATGAGCAACGTTGTCAAGCTTTCGAATCTAGTTTAGAACATAAAGCCGCATAGTTGTTCCCCACGTTCTTTGTGATAATAGTGCACTCCAAATCTCCTGGATCTCCTTCTTCAAAAAATACACCAAATATGTTTTGTCTGCTCTCAATATTTGCTGAATATTTTAGATCCAGACACATACAACTCTCCTTCGTTCATTCGTAAGTGATTTTATTTATTAATTTATTATTTAAAAGTAATTTTCAACTATATAAAAATTCCAAAACAGACAAAGCTTAAGAGACCGGCTCGGTAAGACTCGGGCATGTTGACCCCCTGCCGGACATTCGCCAAGACTTTCGATCTGGGGCTCAATACTTTCATCATAGACACATACCGGGGGAGACCGATGAAAGTGATAGTGAAAATGCCCTTGGGCTCAAACCCGGCTCACATATGTCACATAAAGTAAAAAATTGAAAAATTCATAACTTTTCAATCGAGATAGCTAGGACCTTTATTTCTTTTTAATGGTGAATAACATGTCATGCACTCTGATAAACACAGCTGAGCAATAATATCATATCGTTCTGAATATGTTTTTCGTGTTTAATTTTCATATTTTTCTTCTTCTATCCTCGTTGAATAGATTCTGCAACTAATGACATAGTGCATATTGTAGCCCTGACTATTGTGTACATGGTGGTCACATTCCCTTGCCCAGCCAACATTTCGCAGGCATCGAGAATTGCAACAGAATGTGAGACATGTGTAAATTGCAAAACTGGAAAATTAATTTTTTGAAATTCGCAAGAGTAAGAGGCAGCTTTATTATGCCATTTTACTCGTAGTGACGCGTGTACACAGAAAAAATATACAAATAGAGTTAGACTACATTTAAAAAAAAATTCTGAAAAATAATTATTTCATTTTTATTTTTGCAACCCGCACATTGAGTAGACCGTCAAGGCGAGTTGATTCATAGGGCGGATGGTGGCTGATGCATGTGCGTTTGTCGAAACGACTGTCACGAGAAACATCGTCGTTTCGCAGAGCTCAAATTTATTTTTTAAATTATCAAACCTGGAAATTAATAGGTTTCTTTCATATAAATCGGTTGAAAAGTGGCGTACGGCAACCAAAGCTGTACCGTTATCAGTACGAGTGTACTGTACTGCACTAGTAGGTAGTACCGTAACCGTTAGGAATCACGAACTAATTTTTTTCATTCGACCAGTGAAAAATTCATGATGATCCCAGGCCAAATACTATATGCTATTATATCAATAGTGAGCTAACTTATATTTTTTCTGGACACAGTAACCCGAATTTCCGTAATCGTAATGCACACACCTGAATTTTCCGAGAACTTCACCATGTTATTATAGGGTACGGTAGCTAGATTACGGTAGTTCGGGTTACGGTATCCAGAAAAACAAAAGTTGGCTCACTATTGATATAATAGCAAATACCTAGTATTTGGCCTGGGATCATCATGCATTTTCCGACCTCTGCCATTCTCTACCATGAACCCTACCATCTACCATGGGTCATGGTTGAGAATCATGGGTCGACTGAAAAAAAATTAATTCGTGATTCCTAACGGTTACGGTACTACCTACTAGTGCAGTACAGTACACTCGTACTGATAACGGTACAACTTTGGTTGCCGTACGCCACTTTTCAACCGATTTATATGAAAGAAACATATTTATTTTCAGGTTTGATAATTAAGAAAAATAAATTTGAGATCTGCGAAACGACGATGTTTCTCGTGACAGTCGTTTCGGCAAACGCACATGCATCAGCCACCATTCGCCCTATGAATCAACTCGCCTTGACGGTCTACTCAATGTGCGGGTTGCAAAAATAAAAACGAAATAATTATTTTCAGAATTTTTTTAAAATGTAGTCTAACTCTATTTGTATATTTTTTCTGTGTACACGCATCACTACGAGTAAAATGGCATAATAAAGCTGCCTCTTTCTCTTGCGAATTTCAAAAAATTTAATTTTCCAGTTTTGCAATTTACACATGTCTCACATTCTGTTGCAATTCTCGATGCCTGAGAAATGTTGGCTGGCCAAGGGAATGTGACCACTATGTAAACAATAGTCAGAGATACAATATGCACTATGTCATTAGTTGCAGAATCTATTCAACGAGGATAGAAGAAGAAAAATATGAAAATTAAACACGAAAAAACATATTCAGAACGATATGATATTATTGCTCAGCTGTGTTTATCAGAGTGCATGACATGTTATTCACGATTAAAAAGAAACAAAAGCCCTAGCTTGAAAAGTCACGATTGAAAAGTTATGAATTTTTCAATTTTTTACTTTATGTGACATATGTGAGCCGGGTTTGAGCCTAAGGGCATTTTCTATGATGAAAGTATTGAGCCCCAGATCGAAAGTCTTGGCGAATGTCCGGACCATGCTCGAGTCTTACCGAGCCGGTCTCTTAATTTGCCTATCTGTATGCCCCATATTTGTACACAAAATGCTGTCATTCATGAATGCAAATTTGCATGGGAGAATAATTTATTTTGCAGGTTGTAACAAGACGAAAATAAAAGAAGAATGTGCAGGAGCACCCAGCTGCCAGAAGGTGAGTTAAATCGTTTGAAAGGCAAGAACGGGGAACTATTGATTATTGACTGACGCAACTGTTGATGATGGAATTCTAGAAGAAAAATATAAATTTAAATAAATATATAAAAGTATTAATTTCAGTCCACATTTGCCAACGAGAAGCTGTTTTGTTCCGAAGGGCACAAGCTTTTGTGAGATGCTACTTTTTAATCTGTGGCCGTATGCAAGCACAAGAATTTTTTTTGGATTTTTGGAAAACGCCTCCGCCTACGCTAATGACGTCACATTTTCCCGGAAAACGGTTCTTGCATACGGCCACTGACGAAAAGTATTCAAAATTATTGATCAATTATTGTTCATATATTCAGCATCAACAATGTGGAAAGTGGAGATTTGTCTTGTACACCGGAAGGCTGGAAGAACTCTACGGGCGTATACACATTCCCCCTCGACATCACCGTTAAATGCCTGAGTTGTACGTATTTTCCTTTTTCACCTATGAGAATTTCTTCAAATTCCTTCCTTTTTAGATTGTGACGAGACGTTTATCCAGAAAAGTGGGCAAAATGTACCGGTAAGCGAAGAGATGATAATTTCAAACGATATAAAATTAATTTTAAAAAAATAATGATAATTATTAACAATAACTAATTCAGAAATACGATTCCGGCAATGTTTTGACCTGCGCACCTGAGGAAAATATTGTGTAAGCGATTCAACATCAAATTTAAATCAGAATTTTTTTCTTTTTGTTATGATCGATAAAGTCTTTTTACTCTCCGCTCTGGCAATGCTCTCTCGAAGATGAAGAAAGTGAGATGACATTGCTAGAGGTGTGCCTCTAATCACCACAAATCATTTAAAAATGATATGGAAACTGAATACATTTCCAGCATTCACAATATCGAAGTGTTTGAATCCTCGATACAATGCAAAGACGAGACAGGATGGGTGAAGATTGCGGATAGCAATTCAATTCCGATTATTGACTTCACCAAAGGAGCCGTCAACGTTGATGTTTCGTGCGTGAACAGTGAGTTCACATTTATATTAAAACGCACTAATCTTTATGAGCATGTTACGGATCTCCTCTAAAAACGTAGGAAAATGAGATCCTTTTCCGACAGTTTTAAATTTTATCTCATTGATTTGGGTGAAACTTGTTTGATTGTTTGATATATAACATTTCAAATTGTTCTCCATCCATAGTATTGAAAAAAATTCTCAAAAAATGTTGATCACCCGCAAACCGTAATCCTACTTGTTTTAAAAGAAATCTAATTGTGAAGGCATTGGAAAATGAGAAACGAGAATGGAATCCGCGTAACGCTTATCTGCGCTTTCTACTAACCGCTGAGCCACACGCATTGCAGCGCGTTTTGCCTCTCGAAAATACTAGAGCTCAGAATGGCAAGTTCTCATATTAAAGAATTAAAACTTTCCGAACAATACAAATTCCGCTATTTGCCGCGCAATACTCTGACTCCGCCCACTTATTCGCGCGACATTTCTTTTTCGCTTATTTTATCGAATTTTATGGCGTTTTCTCGTCATATCATTGGGCTTTCAGCAAAAATAAAATTATAAGCATTAACAAAAAGTTCGGAAAAACCTCCCGAAATTTGGCGAAAATTTTGGAGTGTGTTTTTCTCAACGGTGGAGAAGTTTACTATATTCGGCATTTGGCGCACTGTGTGCAAAACTTTTGTAATTCTATAATATCCGAAATCTCCTGCCCCCCCCCTTCTTTAAATACTTAAATATATTACGATAAAAATAATTTAAATGATAATAATGATGGAATACATATAATATACATAAATAAATAAATCTTTAGAATGTGACAAACGATACGTCGAAACGAATTGTAGTAATGAGAATAATTGTAACGAAGCTGAATATGCGTCAAATACCCTATCTTGCAAAGACCCCGACCATATTCTAGTGTAAGTATTCCGTAAATATGTCGTAAATTTTAAAAATAAATTTTTACTTTAACTCTTAGATTCAACGGAGATACACTGTTTGAAAATGCAAAATGCGATGCTGTCTCTGGTTGGACAGGAGAAAGTGGAAAATCGTTGGCAACGTTCTCGAGTGGACAATTTGTACAGAATGCCTACTGCCACGATAGTAAGTTTTAAATATAAGGAAAAGTGAGGTAAATTGTGCTCTTGCAGGCTGTAGCCCATCGAAAATTAAAACCGTATGCACTTCCGACGGATGTCAGGTGAGAGTTTGTAGCCACATATGGTGGACTAACTATAAGGAGGTGTGCGTGTGAACACGAAGCAGCATGGAGATTAATTATCGTCGAAAAAATTTCCGAAATTTTCAAATTTTCTTCGTAAAATCTCTGAAATATTTCTCTTAAATTTTGGAATACTAATTGCCAGTATCACAACGTATTTTATTTTTTGTACAAAATTGTTAATTTCAGCAGCACACCTATGACAAGAAGAAATTGTTCTGTGGCATAGGATATCGTCTATTGTAAGGATTTCTATATATTCACCAAGGCTGTGTATTTTACACTTTACGATTTTACGAATTTACGAGAAAAAAGTGGTTAAATTACGTTTTACGAAAATTTTATCAAAAACAAGATTTCAGCATGATCGCTTGACGTGATAAATTTATTATTATTATTATTATTACTATTATTACTATTATTATTATTATTATTATTATTATTATTATTATTATTATTATTATTATTATTATTATTATTATTATTATTATTATTATTATTATTATTATTATTATTATTATTATTATTATTATTATTATTATTATTATTATTATTATTATTATTATTATTATTATTATTATTATTATAATTATTATTATCATTATTATTATTATTATTATTATTATTATTACAGCATCGACGACATCGAGACTGGAGATGTTACTTGCTCGAAGGAGGGTTGGAAGAACGTTACGGGCGCCCTTGTGCACTCATTCGCCGCCCAACAAGATCCCACGAAAGACATTTCTGTGGAATGCATTAGTTGTACGTTTTCCCCCTAAACTTTGATGAAAAAGAGGTGAGAGGGTGTGGAAAAGGAGGAGAGCGTATCGCAGGCCTTTAGCTTGATATTTTTGTTCTGAATTTCTTTGTTTTCTGGCCCTTCTTTGTGGGATGATATGGACATGAAATTGGATTAGAATGAGAGAGTATGGGATTGGGAAAGAAAGTACTCTCATGCTGCCAGAAACCGCAGAAGTAACGTTTTTTCTTCATTAATTTTTAAAAAAAAAGTTTTTTCTCAGATTGCAATAAACGTTTCGTCAGTGCATCCGGTTTTCCGGTAAGAATACACTGTATTTATCAAAAATATTTTTCAATTATCAATTCAGAAGTTTGATCGAATATATATCTGCCCATCATTTCAAAATGCGGTGTAAGTGGTGCAAAACATGGTTTATTTATATTTACTTTTACTTATTTAATAATTCATCTACTCCGTTACAAATGCATTCGTAAACATATTATTGGCAAAGGGAAAAGGACATTATCGTGCAACGAAAATTAATTGGATCATGATTAGTCAGAACCGTTCGTCGCTCTGAATGAGGGCTGTTTGGAAAAAAATATTTTCGGAAAATCAGAAATCCCAATTTGAATCACTCTGGCGATTTTGGCGACTCTGGCGGCGATTTTTTTCGATTCACCAGCGATTTTGCCCAAATGAGGAATTTATTTTCCATATTCTTGCTTTATAAAATAGTTTCTGTTTGCCTCCAATATCTAACAATAAGATAAAAAAAATTCAGTCATAAGAATTGAATGGCCAGAATGATTTAAAATTCTTTCTGACGAATCATCCGATGATTTTGGGATGTACGATTACGTAAATATTAGGTTGAGTCATAATTAACCGTGGATTTTTGTGGTTCGACTTTGAACTTTTGCCGTTCTTTTGTGATAACACCTCCTGTCTCGCGATACTGCACACATACAGTATCCCCCTCCCTCTCTCACTCCCCGAGATATCGGTCAGTCCGGTCCTCTGTCAGTTCAGAAATACCGAAAAATTTCCATCTGAATAAACAACATGTTCGGCATGTCATGCTTTTCCTTTTCCTGTCTGGCCTCAAAGTCCCTGATAGTCGACGGCGCATGGCTTAAGTTTACCACTCGGACACCCCTTCTCTAACAACGGTGAAATATTGGTTCCATCGCTTTACATAGAAGAACTACGATATGAAGAAGAGGAAGGTCGATATCATCATCAAAGCTTATATTCGGACCTACTGAAGAATAGTATCGAGGCTGACCCGTATATGACCACCAGGTAAATGGCCTCTACTCTTGGTGTGTCACAGTCCACCGTCGTTCGCGAACTTCGCTCAATCGGCAAGGTGGGAAAGATGGGCCGATGTGGTCCTCACATCTTGAACGAAAAGAACAAGAATAACCATATCGGCATAACCAGGCAATTCCTTAGCTACGAAAGGACCAACGCGTGGCTGGCCAATATCGTCACTGGAGATGATAAGTGGATACTGTACCACAACGTTGTGCACCATGCCCAGTGGGTGAACACGTGGGATCAGGCAGAGGACGTTCCCAAACCCGAGCTACACGAGAAGAATGTCATGCTCAGTGTTTGGTGGGGTGTCAAAGGCGTGTACCACTGGGAGCTGCTACCCCAATGACAGACTATCAACGTCGCCCATTACGCTTCCCAACTACGTACTCTCAAGCCGAAACTCGAATTTTCACGGGCGGCAGGCGATCGAATTTTCTTTCAGCCGCATAGTAAGCGCGCCTACATGGCGAAGGCCTTCAAGAAGGAGCTGATGACGTTTGGCTGGCGAGTCCTCCCCTAGCCCAAGTATACACCGGACCTTGCCCCCTCCGATTATTGGCTGATCGGTGATGTGCCTCGTGCATTGGCGGAGAAACACTTCCAGAATCGAGTCGAGGTCGAATCGCGGCTGTCCTCCTACTTCGCCTCCAAGCCGGCCGCGTGGTTTGAGGAGGGAATCAAGCCCTTGCCCACACTTTGGCGGAAGACCATCGACAATGATGGAGGCTAGTATGATTCACACGCTCATTGATTGACAAAGAAATTTCGGGTCAAAGTTGAAGTTCAAAATCCACGGTTAATTATGACTCAACCTAATATATCTGGGCCGTGCGGCATGAGTACATTTTCGGAGCATAACGGCATATATATACTTGCAGCTTCCAAGATCAAAGAGATAAGAGCAATATCGAAGCGCTGACGTCGCACGTAGAATGCATTGACGGGAAGGGATGGGAAGGCATCTTTAAGAACAATCGAGTCTCCATTATGAACTTCACCAATGATCCTGTCAAACTTTTCCTTTGGTGTACAAAGAGTAAGTTCCATGCAATTTACAAAAAAAAACATCTTCACCTATTAAAATTCAACAATTTGAGAAGCGAGAAATATTCATAATCCACTGAGATAAATGATGTGTCATAAGAAAAATAAGAGAGCGTGCGAAAGTGATAATGAGAGGGAAAATTTGGCATCTCGATCTTTGTCAAGTTCCTTATATATAAAATTGTAATAATAATTAAAAGTTTTTGCGAAAATTCACTCCGCCCACATTTTGTGTGTAAAATGGGAATACAAAAATATTCGAGATTTAAAAAAAAATGTTTATCAAATGGCTAAAAATATTATTTGACTTTCCATTCCAACAATCAGGTTGTACTACAAAACTCATCGTAGATGGCTGTGATAACAATGTTAACTGCGAAAAGGTTAGAAATGTACTCTTTTAAGTATAATTTTACATTCGCTATTCAGGCTATATTGCAAGAAGATATCTTGAAGTGCTCGCCAAAATCCCTACTTTAGTTAGTATTTTCAAGTTATTTAAATTAGTCATTTGATTTAACTTATTTAAAAAAAATATTTCCAGCGTCGAAGATAAACCAGTACAAGATAACTTGAAATGTACGACGGAAGGATGGATTCCAGAGAAAACGAATGTCGTGTTATATGAGAGAAATACAGTCGATGATAAGATTAAAGCCGCATGCATATCAAGTTAGTTTCATACATTTCTGTTAATTTGGTAGTAATCTGCAAATATTGCAGAATGTGATACGAAATACATCGAGAAAAGTTGTGGTTCTACACCTTATTGCAATGAAGTTGAATATACAGCAAATAAACTATCTTGTAAAGATGCCGCTGATATTCTTATGTGAGTACATATTTTATGAATATTAGAACATTTGAAAAAAAATATTTGTAATCTTTTTCGAAATCAAATACTTATGTAGTATGTTCATATTTAAAAGGATACTACATTTAAGATTTTTTCAATATTTTTCATGCATGATTTTTCATTTAAATTTTTGCAAATATTATATTTTAGGTTCAACGGAGATAAACAATTTAAAAATGCGAAGTGTGACGCCGGAGTTGGTTGGACTGATGAAAGTGGAAAATCGTTGGCAAAGTTCCCGATTAACAAATTCGAGACAAAGGACTTCACTCAAAAGGCATACTGCCACGATAGTCAGTTTGAAAGTGGAGAAAACGTTGAGTAACTTGAGTATGTTTAGGTTGTAACGAAAATAAACTAAAGAACGGATGTGGTTCTCTCAAAGGTTGTGAGAAGGTAAGCGTACTAGAAAAGCGTTTCTATTACTGTAAAGATATGTATTCTTTTAATTTCAGTACCATTATACCAATCGGAATCTATCGTGTGACCAAGGGCACAAGTTATTGTGAGAGATTATTTAACAAACAACTTAACGTTAATTTCAATATTCTTCAGCTTTGATAATAAGGAGACTGGAGAACTTTCTTGTTCGAAGGAGGGCTGGAAGAACACAAAAACTGGCGATATTGTCTACTCTTTTGCTAAAGAAGATCCCAACAAAGATTTCATCGTCCAGTGTCGTAGTTGTACGTAAACTAAACGTTTTAAATTTACTTTTTTTCACCAATTTTTTTGAAATTCTAGAAATAAAACAATGGAAAAAACAATAATTATGCCTTCAGATTGCAATGTACCATTCGTCACGAAAAGTTTACAAAATACTCCAGTAAGCGAAATCTACGTTCTTTCTATAGTTATCACGAAAAATTCAGAAATACGATTACGGAGGACCCTTGAGCTGCAAATCTGAGGAAAATATTGTGTAAGACTATCTTCATTGATCTATTTTCGTAATGCAGCAGTATCATATTGCAAATGAAAAATAATTTAAAAGGACATAACATTTCATAATTTATTTATTATTACATAGGCATAATGTAATATTTTTTTCTTTTTTTTCAATGAGAGATATATATTTTTTAAAGTTAATATTTGCTTCCAGCATCAACAAGATAGAAGTGTTTGAACCAACAATATTGTGTAAAGATGCGACTGGATGGGAGAAGATTGTGAACAACAATCGTACTCCGATTATTGATTTCGGCAAAGGAGTATTCAATGTTAATGTTTCTTGCTTAGATAGTGAGTTCCACGTATTATTTAACTGATTGTGTGTCTAAAAATAAAAGTTTTTAAAAAATTGAAATATTTCTGATAGTGAAATATTTCAAAAATCGATGATTGAATTCAGGTTGCACCGCAGGTCTAGTCATTAATGGGTGTGCGGGCGAATTGAATTGTACACAGGTATTCGAGATATATAACTAAATACAGAAAAAATATATAATTAAATAAATAAACCGTTGTGTTGTATTTAGGCAACTTTCGGGCAGGACAAATCTCTGGTCTGCGCGAATAACGCATTGCTCCAGTGAGTTTTTGCCATGCATCAAGCTATATTATAATGTTTAAGACTCTCTGTTGTTTTAATGAGGATGCACAACATCATTTCAGCAACTTATTTGCATAATTAATTATTAAACAATTAAATTGCTATTTTCAGCGTGGACAAGTTGGCAGTGGAAGATAACTTGAAATGTTCCAAGAATGGCTGGCTAAGACTAAATAAAAAAGATATGAAGTACCCCAGAAACAAATTGGATGATAAGATCAAAGCTTCGTGCATATCAAGTATGTTAGGAAAAATTCTAGGATGGAAATTATTTTTGCAAATCTAAATTCGCATTAAAATAGATTAAGATACATTTTTGGTCGATCCTTAAGCACTCATAAGAAGGCTTTACAGGGTGCGCCAAAATTACCCGGACTGATTTCACCATTATGATTCCCATGCCCCCAATGCATATGCGCAAGCCCTATTGTAGCATCATGACTAGTGATCATTGGCCACTCCCTAGTCAAGGTTTCAAATCAGTTAGTCAAGTCTTCTAGTAATGAGGAAGTCATTCCGACAACGACCCATCATTCTCATGCGTACAAGAGCAAAGTGACATCGTTCATCAGGTCGGCGTTCACGAGTCGGATGTATGCGATACCGGTATCAGGTATCATGATCTTGGTACTAACGAGGAACGTCCGGGCAGAGGTAGACCGATCTCAGTTTCCACCGCTATGAACCGAGATCCCATCCGAAAGATGATGTTTCGAAACCACTACTTGAAAATCTGGAGACTCGATATCTCGAACAATTCCTTTCGTCATCTCCTCAAGTGTCAGCTGACTCTTCTCCGTTACAAGTATCGTAAACTGTAAGAACCGAATGAGCGGCAGATCAAGCACCGCTGAGAACGGCACTCTCAACTATTTCTGCGTTGTGCTAGGTCCGCGCACTTCAGCACGATGTTCTGCGACAAGAATATCTTACCTTCGAAAGCAACCTGAATATCAAGAACAGCAGAATCATTGCCTCTGATCCTGAAAAATCCTACAAAAGAGCTGTGGTCATGGGTAATATCAGTCATCCACAATAAGCCAAGGTTTTAGCTGTTGTTTGCCCAATTTGAAAGTCCCTTCTCCTTTTTGCCACTCTATCCATCTAGATCAATAAGACGTATTATACCAAGCACATCCTCGAAGACGCGCTTTTACTCCGATACCATACCCACTTCGGTCAGGACCACTAGACCTTTCGGTAAGATTCTATCGTCAATACAATGACAAAGTTCACCCAGTCGTGGTTTTTCACCCATGCACTCGGCAAAATCCATCACATTGAATTACTTCCGAACTCCCCCAATCTCAACCTCCTCGACTGCAGTGCTTGGAGGTATGGTAGGCCAAGATGTCCTCTACCAAGCACCTGACCCTCGACTCTCTCAAGGCTGGGACGAACTCGATTACATTTACCCGCGGGAATAGGCAGTCGCATATGAGAAGAAACTCAAGGCCTGTGTCAGAGCTAAAAGAGACCACAACGAGAATCGCTAATACATTACTGCTGCCCATATTCTTGATAAGCTCTACCATGAACCATATCACTCAAGTCACATTTCCAAGGGGAGATTCATATGGTGACAACAGTCCGGGTAATTATGGCGCACCCTGTAATATCTAATATAACCGTAGTACACAAATATTGTAGAATGTGACACGAAATACATCGAGAAATCTTGTGGTTCTACACCTTATTGCAATGGAGTTGAATATACAGCAAATACACTTTCGTGTAAAGATGCCAATAATATTCTTGTGTGAGTATTTTTTATTTTAATTGAACAACACTATTTTTTAAAGTGTGTTGAAATTTAAAAGGACTCTAAATTTAAAATTTACCAATTTTATACTAGATTTGTTATTTATAATTTTCTAAATTTTAAATTTTAGGTTCAATGGAGATAAACAATTTAAAAATGCGAAGTGTGACGCCGGAGTTGGTTGGACTGATGAAAGTGGAAAATCGTTGGCAAAGTTCCCGATTAACAAATTCGAGACAAAGGACTTTACTCAAAAAGCATACTGCCACGATAGTGAGTTTGAAATTGGAGTAAAAGTGAAGTAGACTACATATTTGTAGGTTGCAACGAAAAGAAGCTGAAGAATGGATGTGGATCCCTCTCCGGTTGTCTTAATGTAAGTGTATTAAAGAAGAATTTGCCAGAGTGGTTAATGAACCGATTTCCAATTCTGGAAGGATAAAACTATATGATTAATTTCAGTACAATTATACTAACCGGAAGCTGTCGTGTGACCAAGGGCACAAGCTATTGTAAGATGTTCTTTATCAAGCAAATTAGCGTTCATTTCAACATCTTCAGCTTCGATGATAAGGAGACTGGCGAACTTTCTTGTTCGAAGGAGGGTTGGAAGAACACAAAAACTGGCGATATTGTCTACTCTTTTGCTAAAGAAGATCCTAACAAAGATTTCATCGTACAGTGCCGTAGTTGTACGTAAAATATTTAACTTATGAATAGTGTTCATACTTATTGTTAGCCAAGAATTTCTGTCAACATTTCCGTTCCAAATTAAATTTTTTTCTCCGAAAGTCTTTGAAAATCTAGAAATAAAATAATTTCAATCCTTCAGATTGTAATGTACCATACGTCTCGAAAAGTTTACAAAATCCTCCAGTAAGCGAAATCTACGATCTTTGTAATGTAACCATGATAAATTCAGAAGTACGATTACGGAGGTCCTTTGAGCTGCAAATCTGATGAAAATATTGTGTAAGGCTAATTAGATTGATCCCTATTTGTAATACAGAGTTGAAAATGAAAAATAAATAAAAATATTTACTAAATACACCTTAGAATATTCTCGGCGTCTAAAAAACCGGTATATATCTTTCTTACTTTCAGCATCAACCAGATCGAAGTGTTTGAATCTACAATTTACTGTAAAGACGCGACGGGATGGGAGAAGATTGTGAACAACAATCATACTCCGATTATTGATTTCTCCAAAGGAGTATTCAATGTTAACGTTTCTTGTGCAGAAAGTGAGTCACTCTGGTATTTCAAAACTTACTTAAACTACGCCACAGACTTGAAGTAGAATTTAAGTAGACTTTAAGTGAAAGAACATTTGACGAAATGCTTTACAGTATACCACACCACTTTAAGTAGACTTACGTTTTACTTTAAGTAGACTTACAAGTCTACTTTAAGTGCAGACTTTAAGTAGACTTTAAGTGTGGAAATACCAGAGCAATCGTATTATAATATTTATCTGATGTTCTGTCTAAAAATAAAAGAAAAAACAATGATTGAATTCAGGTTGCACCTCAAGTCTGGTCATTAATGGATGTGCGGGTGAATTGAATTGTACTCAGGTATTCGAGATATATATCTAAATAAAGAAAAATCTATTTAAAGAAATATACCTTTTTTTTGTGTTTAGGCAACATTCGGGCTGGACAAATCTCTAGTTTGCGCGAATAACGCATTGCTCCAGTGAGTGTTTGACATCAAGTTATATTATTGTAGTAATCAACCTCGCTATTTTCAGCGTCGACAAATTGGCAGTGGAAGATAACTTGAAATGTTCCAAGAGTGGCTGGCTTCGACTAAATAAAAAAGATATGAAGTACCCCAGAAACAAATTGGACGATAAGATCAACGCTTCGTGCATATCAAGTACGTTTTGAATAATTGAAGGATGACAATTATTTCGTGTACATCCAAAAAATGTTTTAAAATAGATTAAGCTTTAAATTTGTTGGTCGATCTTAAAGATTTCATAAGAATGCTTCACTCTTCAATATAGCAGTAATCTACAAATATTGCAGAATGTGATACGAAATACATCGAGAAAAGTTGTGGTTCTACTCCTTATTGCAAGAAAGTTGAATATACAGCAAATAAACTTTCGTGTATAGATGTCGATGATATTCTTGTGTGAGTATAATTGAACATCACTATTTTTTAGTGTTTTGAAATTTAAAATTACCAATTTTTATACTGGATTTTTTATTTAAAATTTTGTAAATTATAAACTTTAGGTTCAACGGTGATAAACAGTTTAAAAATGCAAAGTGTGATTCTGGAATTGGTTGGACTGATGAAAGTGGAAAATCGTTGACAATGTTCCCGATTAACAAATTCGATACAAAGGACTTCACACAAAAAGCATACTGTCACGATAGTAAGATTGAAATTGGAGTAAAAGGTGTAGTAAATTATGTAATTTAGGTTGTAACGAAAAGAAACTGAAGAACGGATGTGGTTCACTCTCCGGTTGTCTGAATGTAAGGGTATTTTTGGATAGCGTGTTTATTGAACTGATTTCCGACTCTGTTAGGATAAAAATATATGATTAATTTCAGTACAATTATACTAACCGGAAGCTGTCGTGTGGCCAAGGGCACAAGCTATTGTGAGCGGTTCTTTATCACACAAATTAGTTATTATTCATAGTTATTCTTATAATTTATTTTTCAGCTTCGATAATAAGGAGACTGGAGAACTTTCTTGTTCGAAGGAGGGCTGGAAGAACACAAAAACTGGCGATATTGTCTACTCTTTTGCTCAAGAAGATCTCAACAAAGATTTCATCATCCAGTGTCGTAGTTGTACGTATATGCTATATGATCTTCTTTGAAAATCTAGAAATAAAATAATTTCAATCCTTCAGATTGCAATGCACCATTCGTCTCGAAAAGTTTACAAAATCCTCCAGTAAGCGAAAAACAACGATGAAAATGTGATAATCATTTATACTTCAGAAATACGATTACGGAGGACCTTTGAGCTGCAAATCTGAGGAAAATATTGTGTAAGACTATTTTCACTAATCCGTTTTTTGTAATACAGTGTCGAAAATTGTATCTAACTTTCCTACCTTTAGCATCAACAAGATCGAAGTGTTTGAACCAACAATATACTGTAAAGATGCGACGGGATGGGAGAAGATTGCGAACAACAATCATACTCCGATTATTGATTTCGCCAAAGGAATATTCAATGTTAACGTTTCCTGTGTAGAAAGTGAGTTCCACGTTTTTTGGAAAAGATTTTAATAAATTAATACTTATATTGAAATATTTCCAAAATTAAAAATATCGATGATTGAATTCAGGTTGCACTGCAAATCTTGTAATTAATGGATGTGCTGGTGAATTAAATTGTACTCAGGTAGGCGAAATGAATAATTAAACAAATATAAAATATAGTTAAATCAATTGATCACATATTTTTAAATAACGAAAAATATAATTAAATAAATAAACCGTTGTGTTGTTTTTAGGCAACTTTCGGGCAGGACAAATCTCTAGTTTGCGCGAATAACGCATTGCTCCAGTGAGTTTTTGACATGCTGTCAAGCTATATTATTGTAGTAATCAACCTCGCTATTTTCAGCGTCGACAAATTGGCAGTGGAAGATAACTTGAAATGCTCCAAGAGTGGCTGGCTTCGACTAAATAAAAAGGATATGAAGTACCCAAGAACCAAATTGAGTGATAAAATCAACGCTTCGTGCATATCAAGTACGTTTTGAATAATTGAAGGATGACAATTATTTCGTGTACATCCAAAAAATGTTTTAAAATAGATTAAGCTTTAAATTTGTTGGTCGATCTTAAAGATCTCATAAGAATGCTTCACTCTTCAATATACAAATATTGCAGAATGTGAAACGAAATACATCGAGAAATCTTGTGGTTCCACACCTTATTGCAAGAAAGTTGAATATACAGCAAATAAACTATCCTGTATAGATGCCGATGATATTCTTGTGTAAGCAATTCGTGAATAATATTACTTTTGTAAAACTATTTTTAATCTTTGACAAAATAAAATATGTAATATTTTGATATTTATTTTAAAATATTTAGATTTAAGATTTGATATTATATTTTATAATTCAATTTTTTCAAAATTTTCAATTTTAGGTTCAACGGAGATAAACAGTTTAATAATGCGAAGTGTCACGCCGGAGTTGGTTGGACTGATGAAAGTGGAAAATCGTTGGCAACATTCCCGATTAACAAATTCGAAACTAAGGACTTCACTCAAAAAGCATACTGTCACGATAGTCAGTTTGAAATTGGAGTAAAAGGTGTAGTAAATTATGTATTTTTAGGTTGTAACGAAAAGAAACTGAAGAACGGATGTGGTTCACTCTCCGGATGTCTAAATGTAAGTGTATTAAACAAGAAATTGAAAACCTGCGCCAAATTGGTCATTCTATTTTGGCAAAGATATATGACTAATTTCAGTACAATTATACCAATCGGAAACTGTCGTGTGACCAAGGGCACAAGCTATTGTAAGATGTTCTTTATCAAGCAAATTAGCATAAATTTCAATATTCTTCAGCTTCCATAATAAGGAGACTGGAGAACTTTCTTGTTCGAAGGAGGGTTGGAAGAACACAAAAACTGGCGATATTGTCTACTCTTTTGCTAAAGAAGATCCCAACAAAGATTTCATCATCCAGTGTCGTAGTTGTACGTAAACTATTTATCTAATAGTTAACAAAGAATATTTCTCAACATTTCCGATTTAAATTTACTTTTTTTCACCGAAAATCATTTAAAGGGAGAGTAACCCCTTGAAAAAAACAGTCCAGAAATTCAGTTTTGAATTTCGGCGAATCTAAAATTAGCGTCTCACAACGATAACTCTACCACAACATACGATGTGTAGCCTGAAATTGATTGAAAAGTAATTTTGCATACTAGTTTTGCATGTCATACGGATAATATATCTTGCTATATGCAAATCGCCATATACTTATACCAACATCCTCAAATAACACCCATAGTCTAATACTAAGTGTCCGGTTGAAGTAGCGATCGAGCGGGTTCGAGTCCTCACCCCCGCTAATGTTTTTTGTCATTATTTTCTATAGAGTTATCGCGTTGGGGAACAATAACGGGAATTCAAACACCGAAAAGTAAAGGGATTACTGTCCCTTTAAAAGCTAGAAATAAAATAACAATAATGGTGCCTTCAGATTGCAATGTACCATTCGTCACGAAAAGTTTACAAAATCCTCCAGTAAGCGGAAAACAACGATGTAACAATTATAATCACAATAAATTCAGAAATACGATTACGGAGGACCTTTGAGCTGCAACTCCGAGGAAAATATTGTGTAAGACTATATTGAGCGTATAAAACACACTTGTTTATTTAGTACGAGAGTAGCCAATCTCTCCCACAAGAGACTTTCTTGTTTTGCATGGTTCAGAAACTATGCCGATCTCTTTTATATATCACATAGCGCGCGGCGAAGGTCAGCCGGGGTAGAGAGAGGCAGCGGAGAGACAATCGAGAGGCGGGGCGAGATGTAGAAGGCTACATCTCGACCTCCTTCGATTGTGACTTCCGTTCGTTAGCACTGTTAGTCATTTTCTTATGCAAGTACATTTTATACGCACAATATCCATTGATCCTTTTTTTGTAAATCAGAGTTGCAAAGTGAAAAAAAAAACAAATATACACTAGAATATTATCGGAAAACATCTAAAAACGGTATATATACAACTTATTAACTTTCAGCATCAACAAGATCGAAGTGTTTGAACCAACAATATTCTGTAAAGATGTGACGGGATGGGAGAAGATTGTGAACAACAATCATACTCCGATTATTGATTTCGCCAAAGGAGCATTCAACGTTAACGTTTCTTGTGTAGACAGTGAGTTCAATGAATTTTTGATACTTCTTCGTTTTTTTAACCCCCTCCCCCCCAGTTGTTTTTACACCTCCCATCGGGGAGTAGTTCCAGAAACCGAAGATTTCAAAAAAAATCGAATCTATGATTCAGGTTGCACCGCAAGTCTGGTCATCAATGGATGTGCGGGTGAAGCGGATTGCACTCAGGTAAAATATAATTAAATAAATACATAAATAGAATTAAATAAATGAATTCAATATAATAAATCGTCGTGTTGCGTTCAGGCAACATTTGGGCAAGACAAGTCTCTAGTTTGCACGAATAACGCATTGCTCCAGTGAGTTTATTGACATGTTCAATAAGATAAGTTTGAATTAGCACAATCCAGCAAATAATTTATATAATTAATTATAATCTTAAAAATAAAACACTATTTTCAGCGTGGACAAGTTGGCAGTGGAAGATAACTTGAAATGTTCCAAGAATGGCTGGCTTCGACTAAATAAAAAGGATATGAAGTACACCAGAAACAAATTGGGAGATAAAATCAACGCCTCGTGCATATCAAGTACGTTTTGAATAATTGAAGAATGGAAATTATCACCTCAAGACTATTTTTGTAAAAATGTCATCGAAAAATTCATCAAAGTGGATTAGGACATTTTTGGTCCATCGTAACTAAAGCACTCATAATCCAATATTCTTTCAGAATGTGACAAAAAGTATATCGATATGAGTTGTGACAACATTCACAATTGTAATGGAATCCAATATTCTTCAAACACGCTCTCGTGCGCAGCCACTGATATTCTAGTGTAAGCTTTTTAAAATATTAAAATTAATGCACTTTCTTTGTCAAACCTGCAAAATGGAAACAGGGTACGGTCACTGGATTAAATTTTGCTATCATTCATGTCTTTTTCTTCTCGAAAATATACCCAGGAGTCCAGTTTTAATATATAAAATGTATTATATTTTACAAATTCTTTCAGATTCAATCAAAAATGGCACTTTGACAATATCGTTTGTGACAAGGATAATGGATGGACTTTTTTAAATGGAGACGCGTCCAAACAATTTATACCCGCTTTGGATACGCAATCAAATACAGAAAGTGCTTACTGCCACAAAAGTAAGATATTCTATTGTATTTTATAGTGAGAGCTAATTAAACTCTCCGCTCTGGCCTCACTCTCTCGTAGACGAAGAAAGCGAGATCATTGCCAGAGGGGAGAGTTTCTAATTAGCTCGAGGACAAAACGAACAAAACGAAAGCAAACCAAAGCAATTAAAATCTTGCAATAAATAGGTTGCGATGTTTCCCAAATCGAAGACGGATGTCCACCTGGGGCGAACAACTGTAACAAGGTTATTAATCTAAATATCAAAATTATAAATATAAATCAATATCAATATAAATATCAATTTCGTTAATTAGAAAAAACAAAATTCATATTTTTTTCTTTTGACTTAGTATACAGACTTATTGACTTACTTGACTTTGACTTATTGACTGGCACTTGTATTTCATATAATGATGATTTCAGCTGTCATATGACGAATTCAAACTATTTTGCGACAACGGTCATAAACTATTGTGAGTAATAATGGCATAAATTTATTTGGTTCGGAAAGCCAATATTTTATTATCAAAATATTTCAGCTTAAATGATGCTGAGATGCCGGGAACGTTAACTTGCACGAGAAAAGGATGGATACATGAGGATCAATCAATAGCCTTTTCCTTTGTGAAGGAGTTGAAAACTGAGATCAAAGCGGAATGTCGCAGTAGTACGTTTGTGGCAATGCTTTCTTGCAGAAAAAGAAGCCAGGAAGCATTACAAGAGTTGTCAAGAAATTAGAAAAAAAAAATAAAAAAAAGAAAAGAAATTAAGAAATCATTTCAAATTTGCTGTGACTTGTGCAAGCGTACATATATTTTCCCAAATTTTTAGTCGTTTTAAACATTTTAAATTTAAATTAAGCGTAAGGGTGTGTTTTTACATTTTTCATTTCAGAATGCGATAAACACTTTGTCAATCAAACAGCCCGCGTGGTAGGCTATTTTCCTTTAAATATAGGTCTTGAATAAAGTGAAGTAAATTTAATAAATGGAATTTCTAGACTTATAATTTAAATAAATTACATTTTAAGACCCCACATGACATCACCAAAAACCTCACTTGCATCAACAGTGATCATGCTCTAAGGTAATGAAAACAAATTGAACTTTGGTTAGTGTTTATTTAAAAGTAATAATCGTTTGTAGTGTGGGAGGTGTAGTAACCTTGTACGATGCAAAATGCGATGAGAACGTCGGTTGGCTATCGCGAGAGAAGCCAATATTGATTGATTTCAAGAAACGGATCCATGTTGAAACTGACTGTATCGATCGTAAGTATTTAGTATAATATTTATTATATTTAGTGTACGTTTAATAAGTATTTTTGTTTACTATTTAGTGTGAATATACCACAAACGCGATTATAATTATACTGTCGTAAACTATAATGTAGTGGAGGGGGGCAGAGGAGCTATGTTTAAGCGAGAGAGTATGGTCAGAGCGTTGAGTGAAACTATCTTTTTCATCCTTGGACTATTTAGATTGCCCTGAATCAATTATAAAACCTGACTGTGGTGGCAAGAAGAATAATGAATGCTATGCTGTTAGTTTTAAAAACTTTAATCTTTAATCTTTCATCTTTCATCTTTAATTTTTAATCTTTATTCTTCTACCTAAATGTATTAATTTTCAGTTCACACAGCATACGCTCTCGTGTCCGAATGAAAAGACCGGCTTAATGTACGTTTCAAAAATGAGTTATTCGTCGAAATCTGATACTTTTCAGCGTGGATGACAAGCCAGTATACAGTGAATTGAAATGTACGAAAGAAGCCTGGATGAATGGATCTGTATCGTTAATTGGAAGAAAAACCTACGAAGACAAGATTAAAGTCAAGTGCATTTCGAGTAAGTACATCAATCAATCCATAAATCCAATCAATAATAGTGAATACACTCACAGCGAAATGACTTAGATAGTGAATGTCTCACTAGATTGTCTCGGAAAAAATTGGCTCATCATTGCGGTGTGTCTCACATGTGAGACAGTTGATGACTCAAAGCAATTATGAGACAATCAGTGTCTCACGGTGTCTGGCTAATGAGACAAGAGTTGCGCGCCTCCCTCTCGCATAGACATTGAGTTCTGTTCTGTCTGACATCATGTCTAGGTAGCGCAGTGGGTAGTGTGCTTTACTAGTGTGCGGTAGCATGTTCCCGTGCTAATTCGATACCCAATCCGAGCAAAATCTTTTGCCGATATACGTTTACTATTACTCTAGTTAAAAGAGTAGGCGAGTCTCTCAAATATGAGACACCAATTGTGTCATTGCTCTCTATCCTCGCTCACGGCCTTAGCCACTCCAATTGTCTCATATGTGAGTCACTCAGTCGCGAATCAAGCTTACTTCGGCACTGAGTGTCTCATATATGAAACAGTTCGCTGTGAGTGTGATACAAATCGTATATGTGAGAAATCGATTAATTCTTTTTCAGAATGTGATCCTCTATTTGTGTTTACTAATTGTGGCGACACTTCATTCTGTACTGATGTAAGTCATTTTCTTTGGATGTATTTTAATAATATCATTAATAATAATATTATTAATACTTTAATGCGAAATCTGATACACTACCGTTTCTCGGCATGCTTTATATTATGCCACCAGTCAACTTTTAAATTATTGATTACTTCCAGGCTGTTTACGATCACTCCAAGAAATTGCTTCAATGCACCGATCCTGTCCATCAACTATTGTATGCATATTGCTTGTTTTTTGTGTTACTTTAAAAAAATTTTTCATAATATTGATTGATTGCTATCATATTGCTTGACAGACTTGACAATGTGGAGTACGAAAATCTCGTTTGCGATGAGGAAAAGGGATGGATGGAGAATGGAGTTCCTGTTGTACCACATAGTAAACAATTTGTGAACGCACGCTGTCATCAAAGTACATATTTTATATTTCGTTTAAAAAATCGAATTGCTTACTCGATGGTTTGCTTTTTGGCATAGAAAAAAACTGTCTGATGAAATCATATTTCAGCCTGCCACGAATCGTTCTTCCCTAAGCCGAAATTCCTAGACGATTTCTCCATTACAGTTAGTTTTGTTATATGAACATCTTCAATTAAAAAATATTTAATTAATTTATTTTTCTAATTTCAGGCAAAGTACGATTCGAAAATCGATTACAATTTGAAGTGCGACCGTGACTATCATATCCATTGGTATGTTTGATTGTGAATGTCTTTTGTTAGTTATCAAAGAGAAGCTGGATAACAGTATGCTAAAAGAACATTAACTCAATTGCACTATGTTGAACAATGGAAAATTTGTTGACATGTTCTTATATGTTATATTGGGCAATACCCGGGCGGTATTCATGAGCGACGGTAAACCGACAAAAATGACGTCACAATCCTAGGCTTGACCTCCCATGATCTCCCCCCCCTACGTATGTGACGTCACGTTACCGTTTCCCATCGTGCATGTATACCTGTACCGATATCAACTTCATTTCACTACCTTTTTCAGGGTTAACAACATACCCTTCCGAGACGTGCCCACTTGTACGAAAATAGGTTGGAAAGTCAATGGAAGTCTAGAAGTTTCTCGGACTAATAGGAGTGAGACGATGCCTGTTCATTGCAGTAATGGTTGGTTACATTTTACTTCAAATAAAACATAACTTGTTTTTTTTTATTTCAGAATGCACTCAAAATTTAACCACAACAAGTTGTTCGGATAGACAATATTGCACGGAGGTTAACACATTAATATTTTAATATTACATTGGGTGGATAATTTTTTTTTATTTAAAAGCTATTTAGAATATTCGTGTTTCCCTTTACAAAGAACGTAATTTTAATTTTAACAAAACAATTTTTACAGTCGAAATATAATCGAGGTGTAATTGGTTGCAACCAAAATCCAAGCCATCTCCTAGTGTACGTTTTACAGTATTAAATTATTACATCATTTTGCACCACATGAAGAATAATATATAATAATTATTATAATATAAATTTGACACAAAGTTGGCAAATTGTGCACAAGGGGGAGTCGAACCCATGAACTGCTCTGGTACAGCTCTTCTGGTATTTCCAAACTGGTACTTACGTTACGTCGCAGACTAGCAGTTTACTGTGACTTTACTACTATTGAAAGAACTTTTGACAAAATGCATCACCGTATTATACACCACTTCAAGTAAACTTACGTTTAACTAGCCGTAGACTTGCAAGTCTACGGCTAGTGAAAAATATAAGTAAACTTCTAGTTGGAAAATACCAGAGTCCCTCACTCGCTGCATTTGCCAATATTGTGTCGATTTTGTTTCTAGAAGCCATGACCCGGCTATGACTATCACTTAAATCAATTCCATAATCGCACATCTTGCAGAATTCACGAGAACCAAACGTCAGCCACAGATATTACATGTATTTCAAAAGGCTGGGGCAGAGGAGATCATCTATATATTCATACTTATTGTCTTGATGGTAACTTTTTTTCCCTAAAAGAAGTATTACTCTAAATGAACGTTAAAGAATTTTCTCCATTTCAGTATGCAACGGAAACCGTTTGGTCGGAAACAATGTTAGATTTCATTTAAAACTTTATTTTAATTCTTTGTTTTAATATTATATTTCAGTACGACTACACGAATAACGTTCTCACTTGCAATGAAGGCTATAAACTTGTGTAAGTGATATTAAAATATATATTTTTGGTGTGATTAGACTTGGCGATACAATCCCCAAATGTTGTACACCCTGCATACAATTTAATTTCAGTGTCGATGGAAAATATGAACCTGAAAATGTGAAATGCGATTTGAATGGATGGTTTAATGAAAAAGGAGAGAAACTATTTTCATTTGCCAATGAATCAAGGAACACGATCAAATTCAAATGCGAATCGAGTAAGTCATCTTAAAATTTAATTTTTTTCCATTTTTCAGTTTAAAAACTTTAAATCTATAAACATTGCAGACTGTGATACCCGTTTCATCACCTACACTAATTTGATCGAAGCCGAGAAACCAGTATGTGTACTTGGTATTTTATAAATATTCGGATATTTTGCAGACATATGACAATGGCACGCTAGTATGCCCGTCCGATTTGATGCTCAAGTATGTATTTTGTTTAAATAATCTCTAAAATTGATTTCGTTCAGTATCAATGGAACCAATACACTGGATGATGCTAAATGTGATAAGATAAAAGGATGGGAAAGAGCTAATAAGCTTACGGCTCTTGTTGACTTCAAGAAACATCCCTCTATTCGAATCAATGTTTCCTGTATTTCAAGTATGTTTTTTCGAGTCTTTGTTATATTAGATTGCTCGCAAATAATTTGATTTTTGCCTTAATCAATTATCGTTTAATTAAGTAATGAATAATTTTAATTACGTAATTCTATATATTCAGGTTGTGAACAATATTTAGTTAACAATGTTTGTAATGGTCGAGCAGGATGCGTTGAGGTTGCTAGATTTTTTTGTATCGATTTTGATTCACTCAAAATTATAGGCTAAACTGGAGAACACGAAGGAGCTGAAATGTCCCTCAACGAATTTCCTCTAGTATGGGATTAATTTTGAATTTTGAATATTTTAACGTTAAATATACCTATTTTAGCATTAATGATCATCCGATGAACAGCGACAAAATTCAATGTTCCAAGAAAAAATGGGAACGAGGATCGAGTATACTTTATAATAGAAGCAGTATCAATGATAAGATAAATGCTACGTGTTACTCAAGTATGCACTTGTGGGGTTTTCATCGAAAACTCTTTTGTTTATTTTCTATTTTTAGTTTATTTTCTTTTTCAGAATGTGATCCCATGTTTATCGATTTGATGTGCGATCCCGTTAAGGACAAACCATGTGTTGATGTTTGTTAATTGTTTAAAAATATTTTATTTACTTTATTTATATTTTAGGGAGTTTATTTATTCAATTCCAATTTGACATGTGCTCATCCGGATCATTTATTGATGTATGTTTTCTGAAGCATTTAAAACTGAAATTCGAAACCGTTAAGTCAAAGAAAATATATCAATATTTATGGTTTAAAATATTTATATTATATTTTAAGCAATATAAAATAAAATATTTAAATTAAATAATTTTCAAAACTTTCAGTTTCAATGACAAAGAGTCTTTCGATGATATTAAATGTGATCCTTCTATTGGATGGAGTAATATCAATCAAGGAGATAAATTCTCATTTGCCGGAAAAGGAAAAGTTGATGATATTAAAGTCAAGGCACACTGTCATATTAGTAAGTAGATTAGCTTTTAACCTTGGAATTTCAATGAATGGAATAAATATTTGTAGGCTGCGATCTAAGTCAACTCGACGACACTTGCGTCAACAATACGGACGGATGCAATGAGGTTACTATTCAGCATAAATTTTTTTTTGTAGCTTTCCAATAAGACATCTCTGAAAATTTGGTCATTAATGTTTCTAGATTATATTTTTTGTTAATTTCAGTTCACATACAACATCGGTGATAACTTGAGATGTGATGATGAACACAGGCTTATGTAAGTTTTTTTTTTCATTTTGAAAATTTTGAATATTTAAAAATAAATAAAATTCAGATTCAACAATACCGAAACTGATTTTGCTACATGCAATAAAACAGGATGGAGACACGGGACGACTCTTTTATATGATTTCATGGCTAATCCCAGAACGAATGTCGAAGCGATTTGTCTGAGTAGTACGTTTAGTTTTCTACTGCCGGATTATCTTCATTAAAAACTATATAACTAAAATAAATGTGATATTCAGGATGCGATGCAATGTTCGTACATGATTCGACCAATTCTACTGTATGTTTAATGAATGATAAAATATAATCAACTCAATATTTACAGACCGAATACAAATATGGTCAATCAGTAGAGTGTAAGAATCCTGAGGAAGCTCTAGTGTAAGAATTTTTTTTGCTAATGTTTAAATTTTAATTGACTAATTTTACATTTTTTTAAAAAAAATTTAGGATTCACGATCAAGGTCGAACTTTATACTTCGCTCAATGTGATCACTCAAAAGGATGGATTTCGAAGCATGGTCGAACGATTTTTAATATCACGAAGGATACGGTTGTTCACATGAATCTTTCATGCGTTTCAAGTATGAGCCATTATACATTATTGATTGATATGATCCCTTTGATTTGCTTAGGTTGTCCATCGTCCGAAGTCGTCCCCGATTGCAAGGAGAAATGCTATAAAGTACGATTCAAACTTTCGTCGGAAATATGAATAATAATATAATATCCAGTATCGAGAATTCTATCAAAATTAACTAATTAGTGTTGCCACTCCAGATTCAGTATCAACACTGTAATAATAAAAATAAATTAATTTAAAAAAATTTTCAGTACGAGAATGACATCTTGAGTTGTCCTGACATCACGACATCTCTAGTGTAAGTGTAGTACATGTCTAGTTTACATCTCTAGAGTATGCTATTCCCATTCGATCTTTCATGAATATTCTTATATTTATTTTATCAACATGCATACGCACGAAACAAATAACGATAACGAGAGAAAATAGTTGTAAATGTTTTGAATGTTTGGATGATGATAGTGATGCTTGGGATGGAAGAAAGTCTCTAAGTGTAAAATTTTGAAATTTGAATATTCGAGTAGAAAAGGATTTTTTAAACTATTCTTCTTACGGAGATGATTCACATTTTATTTCTCTGAATCGAAAATAGAAATATTTTTCAGGGTCAATGATATCCCTGTACTCGGAGATCTAAAATGTTCGAAACAAGAATGGACTGGAGGAATTTCACGTTTACAGAGAAATAGAACTTCTGATAAGATTACTGCATCATGCAAATCAAGTAAAATTGCCATCCAGATTTTGATATTAATCGAAATTTGTGTATTTAGAATGCGATCCAATCTTCTTGACTTGCCCCGATCCCAATATTTGTCCTCCGGTAAGTGAAATTAAGGCTCTGAAATAGTTTAAGCACAGCGTAACTGCACGAAAAAACAACAAAGACGTTTTTTTTTCAGGCCAATTACACGCTCGGAGGTTCAATGCAGTGTGATAACCCAGAAATGACAATATCGTTGGTTTTAAGTTCTGGAAATGCCGATTATCGATTGATTTCAGATTAAATCACACAAATTCGTATGCTGATCTTAAATGCGATGACACAAAAGGATATATGGGAGACGAAGGCAAAATAATTTACTCACTTGTTGAACCCTTGACGGAGTTTATTCCCGTCGAATGTACACCCAGTAAGTATTTTAACTAGTTTCTTTGAAATTCGGAAAGATACTAATTGTTTCTTTCTTTTCTTTCTTAATATTCTCATTTTTTGTTATCTTAAAACGAATAAAATAAACTTTTACCAGGTTGCGATGGAGCGAACGTCGCTTTGGAAAATATTTGTGAAACGATTGATACTCAAAACGGAATGGAACACGGACACTGTTACGACGTAGGCGATTCTCAATTATACGATTAACCTTATATATTACAAAAAAATCGGCCTTCAAATATGATTATTAAGTATTTCCATTGTATTATTGAATTTCCCTTCCAGGCTAAATACAACGAATCTACAAATACTGCCATTTGCGAAAATCCCACGTCGGAATTGATGTAATAATAAAAATATTTTTATAAGCTATAAGATTAAATATTATAATTCTTTGCAGCGTTGATATGAAACCGGTTAATGAGACACTACAATGTTCCAAATTATCTTGGTTGAAAGGCAGTGATCGATTTTCGGATCGAACGACGGCTGCACAGAAGCTTCAGTCTGCTTGCGTTGATAGTCAGGCTGCCTATTTTATGATTTATTTAAATTGAACATTTTCAGAATGTCATAAAGTATTTTTCAACTACTCCTGCGAAAATGATGCATGCCAAAATGTAATCTATAAGTTTATTTTTAAATGATTTTTTTCACGTAATCTAGCATTAAATTGCACTTTTCAATCTTTTTGTTGTGAAATATTCCAATATTACGTTTTCAGCCAACCTACACAAAGAATCTGGTATTAGAATGTGGTACTCCCGCTGATCGCATGTCTCTTGTGTATGATTTTGATTAAAGCCAGATCTAATTTGCAACTTTTCGCTCTGGTAATGCTCTCTCGTAGTCAGAGAAAGCGAGAGATAATTGCCAGAACGAAGAGTTTCAAATTAGCTCGTGATGTGCATTTAAATATAATGTTTTACTGTTGAAATTATGACTATTCATTTACGAATTCGAGAATCATCATCATAATGTTCTTCTCATTTCTTTCTTGCTAATTAATTAATTAATTAATTTTGGGTACGAATGATTGCAGATTCAATAACATCATAGCTGTGATTCTGCCAATCAACAATGGATAAATTCTACAGCCAATCTCATTCACAAATTCGATTAGAAATCATTACATCGAGGCTACTGCTACAAACGTTTTTCCAGCATTAAAATACTAATTAATTTTGGGTACGAATGTTTTATTGCAGATTCAATAACAAACCCGTCGATGGCTTCGCGAGCTGTGATTCTGCCAATCATGGATAAATTCCTACAGCCAATCTCCGATTCACAAATGATCCTAATCGTTCTACACGTAAGCCATTTTCCAGCAATTAAAATACTTTAGTAAACGTAGAAGAGTATAATAGACGTATGCCTAATCGTTCTAACAGATTCATTTTGAGGTTGTGATGAATTAAATGTGAATAAGACTGCAGATCCAAATCTATACACAGTTATTGAAGAATCGGTAATATTTTAGGATTGTCTGACCAGAATTTTGAGATTAAACTAGCCATTAATTCACATTGAATGAATTTGGTTGATTTGTTGCTGTTTTGAAATTCTGTAATTCAAATTTCAGTTCACTTTCTCGCCCCAAATAAGAAATAATCAGGCGAAGGCACAAATAACTTGTTCTGATGCCTCCACAGTTCTAATGTTTGTAATTTACAAAATAATAGTATTGCATTGAATCTTTTTCAGTGCTCAAAACAAAATTAGACAGACTGCTGTTTGTGATGATACGAAATGGGTTGATGGAAATACTGAAATTCTTGATACGAATAACGAAAATCAATTGAAGAAGATTAATGCGTTTTGCGCGTCAAGTAAACTGTTTTAGTGTTTTCAGAACTACTTTAAATCTTTTTTTTTTCAGTTTGTTCTAATTTTATGTATGAAAATGGAAGTTGTGTGACCACGGACAAATGTAACCCGGTATGCTTTTAAACTCCCATCTTTGATCTTCATTCGTTCATTTTAGGCTATATTTGATCAAACCAAGCTCACTTGTGGAAATCCTGATGACCTTCTTATGTATAATATCATTATTGATTTGCATATATAAATTGAAAATTTAGATTTTCTGACAAGGAAAAAGTTTCGTTTACTGATCTTCGTTGTGATCGAGACAAGGGATGGTACAATGATGGAAATGAAAAAGTTTTCGATGTTAGTCACAAGAAATTCCAATCATACTGTTACAGAAGTAAGTATTTTAAACACTTTTTCAATTTTTTAAAATATTTTAAACATGAAAATACAAAAGCGTGAATCGTTTATTATTCATGCTTTACGGGACCCATGAAAATGTTATACTTAACTTGTATTCTATATAAAATGTTTAATGGTTTCAGGTTGTAGCGAAGACTATATCCAAGAACAATGTAATGTTAACAATTGCACGAATCACAAATACTCGGTTAGTTTTTTTTCCTTTTTTTTAATCCATAATTATATTTACAGAACAACACACTTTCGTGCCCCGATTCATATATGCTAAGGTTTATCGACTAAACTATTTCATTATTGATTAAAATGAGAAATGTGTTCAGACTAAATGATAGAGATGTATTTTCTGGAGCTAAATGCTCGAAAATTGGATGGAAAAGTATAGATAACGAAGAATTGATTCATGATTTCGTGCAAAATCCCAAGAGTACCATCAGTGTTTCATGCATTTCGAGTATGTTATTAAAACATAGCATAAGGCTTTAAAACGGAAATTACTATATTATGAAAATAATTTTGATAGGATGTTCTGGTCAATTCGTACTTGATGTTTGCCAAGATAGTGAAAAGAGTCCTTGTAACAAGGTAATCAATAAGTGCACGATAAATATTAAATATTGATTATTTAAGGCAGTTTACGATAACAAAACTCTTCTAAAATGTAGTGATCCAAGCGATCTTCTCATGTAGGATTTTCAGTATTTCTAAATGTATTTTAACAATATTTTCAGTTTGAATAATGCTGAATCGTTTACTGATTTGACTTGTAAACATGATATGGGATGGAAAGATACGAATAATAAGCCTCGTTTCATATTCAAAAATGATGCTTATGTTAATGTTTCGTGCCACAAAAGTATGTTCATTTAAACGTATTCTATTAATAATAATATAATATTTGATTTTAAGCATGCAGCAAACATTTGATCAAGGATTTATGTGAGGATAATGATGCAGAATGTAGTAAGGTAAAGTTAAAATTTATCTGCATTCTTCGTCCAAGCAAATTCTTTTTTTTTTCAGTTAAATTACGATGAAGCATATAGAGTACTTTCTTGTCCTGCGAATTTCCAACTTTAGTAAGTCATTTTAAATTCGTTTTATGCTACATTATGCTGCAAACCGAGATGGAATAGAGTTTTCCAAATTATTTTTTTCATAATTTTTTTGTAAAATTAAATTACTATTATTTTTTACAGTGTTAACGATCGTGAAACCAGCACAGCAACTTGTGGTAAAAATGGATGGATGAATAAGGATAACATATTCGTTCATAATTTCACAAGTAATCCACGATCGGGAATATCGGCGATTTGTAGACACAGTAAGTATTGATTACATTATATGCAATGTTCAGTTTCTATCCCTTACTTTTTTCATAATCACTTTGTAAAAAAAATAAATATTCAGAGTGTCATTCATCTTTCATCATTTCTGGTTGTGATTCTTCTGACCACTCGTGCCACAACGTAGGGATCATTTCAACACAAACGTTACATAACTATGATCGATTTTTTCAGTTCAAATATGAAAACCGTACGCTGAGCTGTGAAGGAAAATCGGAAATTCTTATGTAAGCTATTTTGCCCATGTCTAGACCAGAATACCGGTAATAGTAAAAATTTTCAAATGTGATGGAAAATAACAAACCGCGAATGTAACGAACCACGCATTGCGCGTTTTATAACTACTACAATGATTACCCCATCAGCCTTTTGAGTTTAGTATAAATCAATATGTTACAATTTTGATTCACGTTTTTCGCATTTGAAGCGCGTTTCAAATCTCCTAGTCTTTGTTTATTTTATTTGATTGTTTAGATTTAAAACGGACAAGAAAGAAAGTTTTGGTGAAATTCTATGTACTGATAATGGTTATGGAAATAATGGTTCAAACTTATTCGATCGAACCCAAAACAACTTCCACGTAGAAGTACAGTGCAGAGATTGTTAGTGATTTTATTTTTTATAACATTTTTTTAAATATTGAATTTACTTTAAATTTATTTTAATTCAATTCAATTTAATCGTTTCATAACGAATGTTCATTTAGTATGTGATGGCAGTTATGTCAAACCCGCTATGGATTGTACTGGAGATTGTGTTCATCAATACAAATCAAATATACTCACTTGTAGTGAAGTACAAAAAATGCTTGTGTAAGAGTTGTTTTTTTATGAATTAATGTATTTTAGTTTTAAATAATTGTGGAAGACCCAAGCAATTCAAAAACTTTTTAAACTATGAATAACTTTTCAGAGTCAATGGAACAGCCAGATATTCCGACTTTAAATGCACTAAAGAAGGATGGTTCAATTCGAAAGATGAATTGATCTTTGATTTCAAGAACGAAGCGGCTCGAATTTTGAATACTGAATGCGTTGAGAGTAAGTTGTTATCTGAGTATTCTTAGAGATTATTGGGTAAATATGAAGATGCATGTTCTAAAAAAATATTCTTTTTTTTTCCTTTTTTCGATTGCCATAATAAATATTTGTAGACGATTGTCTATTGAGTGATTTCGCGTGTTCAGCTAGCGAAGGAACATGCAAGCATGTTAGTTTTCACTTTAATTTTACACTTTTTCCGGCTTTTGGTTTAATTTTCCATAATTCAGCCAAACAAGATAGCAAAGAAGTATCGCATGTCATGCGACAGTGAGGGTCTAGAAATCAAGTATGAATATTTATTTTATGTAATTAATTGGAAAATTACAGTTCATTTATTTTTTTAGCTAATAAATTGTTCTGAATTTATGAATTTTATGTTTTACGTCTTTCATGAATATTATTTTATTCACATTTTTAGGTTCAAGAATGATACTTACACCAGTAACTCTGATTATCTTGAATGCAGAGAAGGAAATTGGTTTAATGAGAACAACGTTCTTGTATTCAAAAGTGAACGAAATAAGAAAATGCCTCTGACCTGCATTGCTGATAGTTAGTATAATTTATTGTTTTATTTTTGTTTTTCGCAAAGATTGTCTTGTTTCTTGTTATTTTGATTAGAGAAATTTTATTTTTCGTCTATAGAAAGCATACAGATCGATAGTGTATTAGGTCTTATATGAGATTAACGTCATTAAAATTGAATTTTTAGAATGTCGAAAGTGCTCAACCACTTTGCCGAATGTGCCAAGATTCTGTAGTTCGGGTAGTCTATGCAATCGAAACGCGGCTCCGAAGATCGAATCTTTCACTGCAAATGAACAAGATATTGACACGGCAAATTCAAATCGTGAAACCCCTCCGAGTCCAGAGATTTGTCACAGATATTTCGTAAGTATCCAAACTTTTCTCGTTTTCAACTTCTTTGAAATTTGAAAAAAAAACATTATAACATTACAGTGTTCATCAAAGTTCTACTACGTTTCGAAGCCTGGCGATAAAGGATTGTATATTAGCGAAGATATCGAAAAGCAAAGATACCAGAAACCATCGATTCATTGTGGTAGAAGTGGACTTTGGAATGATCTTCGAGGAGAACCTTTTGATTCTTTAACGTGTCTCAAACGAAGTATGGTTTATTCCCGATATTAATTGGAACTATTTTCTATTTATGTTTAAGATTTATTCTTAAATTAGTAAATAAAATATTCTAAAATAGTACCAAATAGAGTAAATTTCAGTTCCATGTGGAGAATACAGTACTCTCAGAACTGATTGTCCTATAAGAGATGATTTCAACGCTACTTGCACAAGCACTGTACATCATTTGCAGACTTTTTTTTTAAATCACAGCTTTTTTCTCATGTTTTTTCTTGGTTTTCCTCATGAAATATCTAAAATCGCACAAAAGTTTATTTTCTATTTGTTATTGATTTAAAATTAAGGAAGAAATGTCCAAACTGGAAAGCGGTTCTGTTCAAAGAAATATGGAAGAAGATCGTCCTCTAACATGCCCTTCAGGAACTAGGATGTTGTAAGTATTATATAAAAATTTACTCTTCTCGTCTACAAAAAAATATGAAAGATAGCAAAAGATATAGTGTCTGTTGTCTGAAAAAAAAGTGCTGAAAATAAGATTTACGGTAGTTCACGTATTTGTTTTCAGTTATTATTTTTAAGTTTAAGAGGCCTGTTCCCTAAGACTCGATCATATTCGACCACCCCCGGACACGTGCGCTAGCAATGAGAACTGGGAGTCCATACTTGGGTGTTAGGAGTGTCATCGGCCCTAATTACACAAAACAGCTGAAATTTCCTGTTTGTGCCCTCAGGCTATTAGAAAAATTAATTTCAAAAATAAAATTTTAAAAATCATAATTTCTCAAATTGTTGAGATGAAGTCTAAATACCATTGGCGATGCGTTTAGGGTGCACAGTGCTTGCTAATTCACTAATAGCATCGAATGTGCGTTGATTCCTAAATCACTTTTTTGACTCAAAATTGTGGTTTTTCCGGACAAATCATCGATTGTTGTAGCCGCTGACAAACATTTCCGACCAGGTATTGTAGCCCAAGAAATTCTGTATCGATTTCACTTAAAACTAGGTTCTTCCCGTTAGACCATTTTTGCGAATTTTCCGCTCGAACTTCCGTCATAGATGGTTTTCCCGAACAAATGCAGTATTTTCGAAACGATTGGTGCGGAATTGATGTCTACCCAAAGTTTAGAGGTGAGACGAGTAAAATGACACAAGAAGCGAATCACTTGGATCAATTTGAAAATTTCGATTTTCATGACCCGGGGGTCATGGTCTGAAAATTTCAAAATTTCTCAAGTTTGAAATGTTTTCATTTATGGGGCTTGAAGTACTAATGATGTGAATAATATTCAGAGAATGCTCAATGGTTGATCTCTCCTTCCAACCATTTTTTTTCGAAAATTTTCATTTTGAATTCGTGCGAAAAATCAGAATTGTGTTTGAATCGGTTTCCAACTTGCTTTCTGTAACATTCTGTCATAGTACTTTACAATGTACATAATCAATATGGAAATCGTTTATTTTCGAAAATTCATATTTTTTACCATGACCCCGGGGTCATGGAAATCGATTTTTAAAAAGTGAGCCGAATGCCGGGATTTCTGTTCTACTATGTTTACTCGTCATGAAACTTCACATAATCATTGTCATTTGCTCATTGTCGCAGCATTCGAGTCGACAAACTGCAATATTTCAAAAAATTTCCGAAAAAGTAGGCACTTAAATTGAATTTTTTGAATTTTCATAAATAAACAATTTTCATATTGATTATGTACATTGCAAAGTACTATGACAGAATGTTACAGAAAGCAAGTTGGAAACTGATTCAAACACAATTCTGATTTTTCGCACGCAATCAGAATAAAAATTTTCAAAAAATTGTTGAAAGGAGAGATCAGCCATTGAGCACTGGCTGAATATTATTCACATCATTAATACTTTACAATAAGCCACATAAATGAAAACATTTCAAACTTCAGAAATTTTGAAATTTTCAGACCATGACGGTCATGAAAATCGAAATTTTCAAATTGATCCAAGTGATTCGCTTCTTGTGTCATTTTACTCGTCTCACCTCTAAACTTTGGGTAGACATCAATTCCGCACCAATCGTTTCGAAAATACTGCATTTGTTCGGGAAAACCATCTATGACGGAAGTTCGAGCGGAAAATTCGCAAAAATGGTCTAACGGGAAGAACCTAGTTTTAAGTGAAATCGATACAGAATTTCTTAGGCTACAATACCTGGTCGGAAATGTTTGTCAGCGGCTACAACAATCAATGATTTGTCCGAAAAAACCACAATTTTGAGTCGAAAAAGTGGTTTAGGAATCAACGCACATTCGATGCTAATGGTGAATTAGCATGCACTGTGCACCCTAAACGCATCTCAAATGGTATTTAGACTTCATGTCAACAATTTGAGAAATTATGATTTTTAAAAGTTTATCTTTGAAATTAATTTTTCTAATAGCCTGAGGGCACAAACAGGAAATTTCAGCTGTTTTGTGTAATTAGGGCCGATGACACTCCTAACACCCAAGTATGGACTCCCAGTTCTCATTGCTAGCGCACGTGTCCGGGGGTGGTCGAGTCTTAACGGCCATCTCTCTTAATCAAATTTATTTCAGTTACTATGTTAATGAAGATGATACTTGGATAGAGCAAGATACTTTAAAATGTCAGAAAAATGGACTTTGGCAAGTGATAGTGAATGGCAAATCTGTCACTTTGAAAAGAGGAAGAGAATTGGGAAGTCTCATTGGTGAAGCGAGTTCTGTTGGCGACGAAGACAAAAGTTGGATAATCTGTGCTGATCAACGACCGGATTATATCAAATATATCACTACTACTGAAGAACCAACCACGACCACACGACCAACGACCACTACAACGCCTTTTTCCAGTAATTTTAATCAGAAATGCAACTTTGCACTTCTAAAATAAAAAAAACAATTTCAGTCTGCAAGCACTGTAAGGAAAAGGCTACTGAAATGTCGATGAATTGTGAAAATTGTCTGAAGATCGAAGGAAATATCGAATATACCACAGAAGGCAATGGAATCTGTCAACTAAAGGTTCATTTTTTTTCGTAATTTGAGGTGTTTATATGTAAAGCCAAGAAACGGGAGAATAAAATAAGCTAAAAATATTTTAGAGCAAGAGGGGCTTCGCTGTTGGTGGCGAAAAGCAAGAAACCGACTCAGATATTCAATGTCTCATAGAAAATGGCAATACTACCGTCTATAAACTTAAAGATAATGGAAAGCGAATCGATAAATTCGCGCCTCTCGGTAAGGAATAAGATCATTTATTATGGAATTATAGCAATATTTATGTTTTATTAATATTACAAACTAATATTTATATTAATTATTGTTCATGTCAAAATCAAATATCTTTTTTTTCCAGATACTCCGCTTGAAAAAGCTGTAAGTTTGAAAAGATTTCGAATGAGAAGAAGTTGTTCAATTCAATTCATGTTAAAAGTTCCATGAATATTTTTACCAGGATATTATATTATTTTATGATTAAATAATCGATTGATTATTGATTTTCCAGATGAGTAAAGGAATTCTGGCTACAATCATCGTTGTTCCTATTGTTATTCTAATTGGAATCGCCGTTTTGGCAGCAATTCTGGCAAGTTTTTAGGATTATTTTTCTTGATTATTTCCAGTATTAATTATCTATTATTTGCCAGATTCTTCGCAAACGTAAACAAAACGCCGATAAAGTCAAAGCTCAGGAGAAGGGTCTCGAGCAGAAGTAAACTTTTCATTTACTGATTATTTTAGTGTGTCGTAATAACAATTTTTTTTAATTTCACTGACTTTCACGATTTTCAACTACCTATTTTGTGATTAAAATACATTCAAAATAGCAAATGTTACAAAGAATAAATTAATTTCAGGAACGATTCTGTGATGGACCAAGTCTCCGTAATGGATGAGCCCAAGACTATCGTACTCTAATATTGTGACAGGGTCACTGACGAATATATCGTCGATCCTGAATAAATCTTGACAACACATCAAGTATATCTCTGATTGAATAAAAAAATTCTATCAGTAATAAAAATATTTAAATATTTCTTAAAGATAGGTTACTTATGGGGCAAATGCATAGAAAGATTAGCACGTGATATCAAATATGATGAAATGTTCTATACATACATACATATTTATCCTATCAGCGCATTAAATGCAGAGGGGGCCAAAACAGGTGGGAATCTTCTTATCCACAAGATTTATCCTTTCGTCTCTGAGAGAAGTCATCTCCATTCATGAAAACGTCAGCATATGAAACTTGATTAGAATAGCCGAATAACCCACGAAAACTTGACGATGCTCGTCCAATCGGCCTGCTTGTAAATGTTCTATACATAGCGATTACTTGATTACAGTCAAAGCTTCCGTACAAAAGAACAAGAATGATATTTATATTATGATATTCTCTTAAACTCACATTTCTACAGAATCATTCCTTTCGTATTTCCATGTAGTTTTATTCAGAGATGTTTTCGAGTAAATCTTATGCTAACGACCTTTTCTACTTTATATAAAAGGCCTCTCATTATTATCCTCTTCTACAAATGGCAAATATTAATGCATTGATGGAATCAGAGAAAATAAAGGGAGAGGGAAGGGATAGAGAGTGAAACGATAAGTCGAGGAAAAGAGAGATACATAGATTACTTGTATTTCGAATTTACAAATACTTCAATTCGGGAAGAAAACGTTAGTTTGTTTCTATAAGAGGATATTCTGAGAACTTGGGTGAAGCGTTATTTTGAATACGCAGCATACATCAAATCCCGGGGCGTACGCCGATGGGTCTGTCTATCACAGGTAAACCACCTGAAATCTATCTATTTCCCTATCCAGCAATATCCTCTTTCATTCAAACCCGTTCAGCGCATTTGTCCTTCCTCACATTGTTCTTTCGAATTTTTCCGTCCTTTTCTTCCTTCCTCCTTATCTGAGAGAGGGGAGGAAGAGGAGAGTTCGGGAGATGGAGGGGAGAGAGAGAAAGGGAGAGAGAGAGAGGGGGGAGAGATGGGATAGAGGCGGAGAGAGCTTGAGAAAGGGAAGGCATTCATATCCGATGAAAATTCTCAACTTCCTCATTCGCCGCATATTCAAACCTTTGATCTTTAGTTTCAATCTATTTATTTCATCTGAATCTTCTCTGTACTTTCCCGAATTGAATAGTCAGATAGCGCCTTTTGTCTTATAGTTAGGCCTGTTACTCAATAAGTTCATTCATCCTCGTTTCCATATCCGAAATACTCGAAAGTGCAAGAAAATGCAGTCATATCCTTAGAGATAGATATCGAAAGTACGGCACTACTTCAGAATAGGGTACCAGTCCAAAATAATAGTATAATTGAAATAATATAAACGTCCTTTCGTTTGTCTTAATTTCATTTTTCACGTCCTTTTGTACTTGCCCGGTGTTCTGGTCCCTTGTTCTAAAGTAGTGGCGAAAGTACAGTATCACAGTTAGCAGGAGATTCTGAGAAATCGTTCTGCAAAGTTGCACGATCGACATGTAGCAAATGTTCCTGTTCATTTAGCATAATTTCCAGATTCATTTTCTACGTTCTAAAGAAGTATAGAATCTGTAACCTTGAATATCACAGTATTCTGGTCCAAGCCATTTTTCTTCCAAAGCAAGACAAAGGAGAGACCATTGTATTCGAGAGAGCTTGTATGTTGAGCGGTCGTTCTTGCTTTGAAAGTCATGAGAACGCTGTGATATAAAGGAAGTCATGCGGTTTTCAAAAAAATACCACCTTCGCTGTTTCTCTCTCCAATAATATGAATGCATTCTATTGTCCTTGGTGCCACTGCCGCCAGAAATACAGCCAGTCCTCACCCAATATCTGAGCAATGGTATGCTCTGTTACTTTTATTCCATCCTATATGTGGTCTGCATAAGGACTAACCACTACGGTATACGGCGTTTTCTGCCTACGTTAAAAATACCTTAGATTAGACGATTTAAACGTATGTCTTACCATAATTGTCGGGCATGGACAGAATTCCAAGAAAAAAGATTCTCGTTTTTATGATGTCACTCGAGAACTGAACCATGCAAAGAAAGCCCTGGGGGACAGGGAGAGACATGGAATGGGAGGAAGAAGAGGGAGAGAAGAAGAGGTAGAGAGGGAGAGACAGAGAGAGTGAAAAAAGGAGAGGGAGAGAAATACTTCTAGAGGTAGAGCCCCCCACTCACACACTAAACCCCTTCTATGTCTTCTCTCTCTCTCTTATTTTCTAGTAGTTACTCTCGGACTAAATCAATAACAAAATTGTAAATCAGTCCACTTTGTTGGATCTTTGTTGGACTTGTGCTTCCGAAAATTGGCCGTTTCCATGGTTCCGATGGACAATCGGAATTTGAATTTACCAATTTTCTTTTCAATTTTCTGTTAATTGAACTTCTGTTTAAGACTTCTCGTCGTCAGGATTTCGCTTGAACCTGTGAAACTAGCCGATTTATACTTTCCATCTTGTTTTTTTAGCGCAATACGTATTATTTAACCCTTACCAAATGCTAATTTTAACTCGCAGACAGGGACGGTGAGAGGGTCTGGTCAGAGCAAAGTAGGGTGTTGGTTTAACCAAACCCTACCGGACTCCCTCTAAATCTGTACTTTTCCTCCGCTTTCGTTTATTCTGTTTCCCCTTTTTTCTTTAAGATGTCAACACTCTCCATGAAGGAAAAGAGAGGAGAGAGAGCTACTTTATTTATTGGGACTCTCCCTCTCTCTCTCTCTCTCCATCGTCATTTCTCCTGCTCTCTCTCCACTCCTCCCTCCACTCTCCCTCCACCTCCCTCTCCCTCTTCATCCCTTCTCCCCTCCACTCTCCCTCCACCTCCCTCTCCCTCTTCATCCCTTCTCCCCTCCACTCTCCCTCCACCTCCCTCTCCCTCTTCATCCCTTCTCCCCTCCACTCTCCCTCCACCTCCCTCTCCCTCTTCATCCCTTCTCCCCTCCACTCTCCCTCCACCTCCCTCTCCCTCTTCATCCCTTCTCCCCTCCACTCTCCCTCCACCTCCCTCTCCCTCTTCATCCCTTCTCCCCTCCACTCTCCCTCCACCTCCCTCTCCCTCTTCATCCCTTCTCCCCTCCACTCTCCCTCCACCTCCCTCTCCCTCTTCATCCCTTCTCCCCTCCACTCTCCCTCCACCTCCCTCTCCCTCTTCATCCCTTCTCCCCTCCACTCTCCCTCCACCTCCCTCTCCCTCTTCATCCCTTCTCCCCTCCACTCTCCCTCCACCTCCCTCTCCCTCTTCATCCCTTCTCCCCTCCACTCTCCCTCCACCTCCCTCTCCCTCTTCATCCCTTCTCCCCTCCACTCTCCCTCCACCTCCCTCTCCCTCTTCATCCCTTCTCCCCTCCACTCTCCCTCCACCTCCCTCTCCCTCTTCATCCCTTCTCCCCTCCACTCTCCCTCCACCTCCCTCTCCCTCTTCATCCCTTCTCCCCTCCACTCTCCCTCCACCTCCCTCTCCCTCTTCATCCCTTCTCCCCTCCACTCTCCCTCCACCTCCCTCTCCCTCTTCATCCCTTCTCCCCTCCACTCTCCCTCCACCTCCCTCTCCCTCTTCATCCCTTCTCCCCTCCACTCTCCCTCCACCTCCCTCTCCCTCTTCATCCCTTCTCCCCTCCACTCTCCCTCCACCTCCCTCTCCCTCTTCATCCCTTCTCCCCTCCACTCTCCCTCCACCTCCCTCTCCCTCTTCATCCCTTCTCCCCTCCACTCTCCCTCCACCTCCCTCTCCCTCTTCATCCCTTCTCCCCTCCGCCCCTCTCTCCTCCCCCAATCTGTTCTCTGTTCTCCTCTCTCCCTCCCCTTATATGTACATCTAACTCTCTCCCTCTCCCTCTCCCCTCCCTTTCCTCCTCTCCCTCTCCCTCTCCCCTCCCTTTCCTCCTCTCCCTCTCCCTCTCCCCTCCCTTTCCTCCTCTCCCTCTCCCTCTCCCCTCCCTTTCCTCCTCTCCCTCTCCCTCTCCCCTCCCTTTCCTCCTCTCCCTCTCCCTCTCCCCTCCCTTTCCTCCTCTCCCTCTCCCTCTCCCCTCCCTTTCCTCCTCTCCCTCTCCCTCTCCCCTCCCTTTCCTCCTCTCCCTCTCCCTCTCCCCTCCCTTTCCTCCTCTCCCTCTCCCCTCCCTTTCCTCCTCTCCCTCTCCCTCTCCCCTCCCTTTCCCCCTCTCCCTCTCCCTCTCCCCTCCCTTTCCTCCTCTCCCTCTCCCTCTCCCCTCCCTTTCCTCCTCTCCCTCTCCCTCTCCCCTCCCTTTCCTCCTCTCCCTCTCCCTCTCCCCTCCCTTTCCTCCTCTCCCTCTCCCTCTCCCCTCCCTTTCCTCCTCTCCCTCTCCCTCTCCCTCTCTTACTCCGTCCCCCATCCTTCATCAGCTTTCCGCAGCTTCTTTCATATTTATTTATCCCTAGAACTTTTCATTCTTTGATCCTTAAAAGGAGCGTTATTTCTTCAAATTTTTATGTAGCCTCGCTTGCGAAAAGAAAAGAAAAGAAAAAGAGGCGAGCGAGATAGAGTGAAAAACGAGGAGAGCTTTCTCTGATTTATCGTCTTTTTTGCAACGTTGGAGGGTCGTTTCTATAAGTGATGTAGTTGTAGCTGTATCACACCCCTTCTTGCACGAAAATAAAGGAAAACAGAGCTATCCACGTTCCACATGTTCTATCGTCATTTTTTTATTAGATTCTCAGGACTTTTGACTTTTGAACACAATCTCTCACCTTTTCCACAGCTTGACTTTTTCTTGAATATCGTCATTGAGAAAAAGACGTCAGAGGAATTGTAAATGAGAAGAGTGGAATATGAATGAGGGAGGAACCTCACTGAGGATTGTTGGAGGAGAGAGAGGGAGGGAGGGAGATAGAGAGGGAGAGGGAGAGGGGGGGGGAGGGAGAGAATAAGGGAGAGAGAGAAGTTGGAACTAGAGAGAGAGGAGAAGGATGAATCAAAGTAGAGGAGTACAAACTCGATTGGTTCTAGAAGGTAACATTGTTGAATATTCCGGAAATTTAACATTAAACTAATTTGGTTTGAGAGTCTTATAATGTGTAATCTAATCTTTTTTAATGTTAGAACACAAGATACTGTCATCGCTGACTACTCTCCCTACAGTACCCTCCACTGCCCGGCTTATCGTGGCGGGAGCCTGCCTCACTACAAATTACATTTCCCTTAAATCAAGGGTGACCCTCGTTGAAAGTAGTCCGTTCTCTACAATAACATCGAGTCTCAATCTTTGTTTACGCTAAAAGACCCTCAAAAACACGAGTCTTCTGTAGTGCATAGTGGAGAATACTTGTGTTCAACGGACTAAAGACAAGCGAAAATATTGCATATTCATATATTTATCACATGCGCATGCATGCACGAATAATACTGCCGAAAAGTGTGTGAAATAATAATTCAATAATATACTTTCAAGAACGATAGATAAAAGTAAAGATGATGGATGGGGGAAAGGGGCATTCGGTCGAACGAGAACCGATGAATAATAACCGACTGTATGATAACCATTTGCATACTTTTTCTATTCATTAGTCGTTGTCTCTCATATGCGAATGGTTATCATACAGTCGGTTATTATTCATCGATTCTCATTCGATCTAGTGCCGGCACAGGGGTTGGGCATTCTCATATGAGCTAGCCATCCCTACCTTATCATACCAAATTATTGTAACTTCTAACAACCTTTTCATCATTATCGTTTCTGATGTTATTTTACATATACACTTTAAAGACGTTATCTAAGCCAACGTTAGGTTAGGTCTCCGGATCGGTAGCGACATGAGATGGTTCCATTGATCCTTATCCGTTATCCTTACCATTTCTTTTTTCATAGCAACGGTGGCCATGTGGGATACAGGCCCGGCAAATTCTCTTGCTATTAGAGATAATTTGTCTAATTGGACTACCATAGAGAAAGGTTAGCTTACTGCAAACTCTCCCAAAAGACGTTGGATACTACTCTTCTCGCTCGAGATAGTAACGGGGATTGGAGTAAGCCATGTAAGCAATCTCACACATACATTCTTCGCAGCTCTAAAATACTCTGTCGTGGGAAAAGGAACGATGAAAGGAATATTGAAATAGTAGACTATCGGCTCATGAATGAGTCTATTCTCACCAACATCAGCGTCGTATGATGCCCCCCCCCCTTAAAGGCATCCTAGCTAATTTGAAACCATCCGCTCTGGCAATGCTCTCTCGTTTTCTCTCTCTACGAGAGAGAACTGCCAGAGCGAAGAGTTTCATATCATCTCGAGGTGTGACTTTAAAGTTACCAGGATAATTTGAAACTCTCCGCTCTGGCTGTGCTCTCTCGTAGACAAAGAATGCGAGAAAGTACGGGCAGAGTTTCAAATTATGACCTCAAATAAAGAAAAATCAAATGAATATTTTGATTTCTTGAAATATTTTCACATTTCATCCTTGTTTCATTCCCATTATCGATTCTGCCCTCATTCACATCACCTGGAATTGGTGTCCACGACATCCAAGCCCTCTCTTACCTCCCTTCTCCCTCTCCCTCTGCTCTCTCGCTCCATCTCTCCCTCTGTCTCTCTGTCTCCCCCTCTCTCTCTCGCCCCCTCTCTCTCCCTCCCTCTCTCTCTCTCTCTCTCTCTCTCTCCCCTTCTCTATCCCTCATATTCCTCTTTCTCTATCTCCATCCACTTTCCTCGATTATGTAGCATGCCCCCTTCCTCCCCTAACCGAGAGTGCGCGAGTGACAGAATAAATTAGCATTCATCTCTCTCTCTCTCTCTCTCTCTCTCTCTCTCTCTCTCTCTCTCTCTCTCTCTCTCTCTCTCTCTCTCTCGCTTTCTCTATCCACTTCCGCTCTCCCTCTCCCTCTAGCTCTGCTCGTTCAATCCGCTTGCTCTCACAAGAGTAAGCAGAGGGAGAGATGAAGGGGTTGGGGGAGAGGGAGAGTTAGAGAGGGGGGAGGGAAGCGGGCCTAAAGGCCCTCAACGCCCGATTCATCGAATGTTATCCGTGTTTGCTCTCTCTCTCTCTCTCCCTTGAGGGCCTAGTGCTTTCATCCCCTTCAATAGTATGTTCGTTATTATCCAATATCATTATTATAATAGGACAAAGGGGAAATGGTGGTGAATACTCACACAGAAAATGTACTTAAATTTATAATTTCTTACTTTTCGTTTTCTTAATTAAAAGATATATCAGCCAAAACTGCTCTTGAAAAGTAAGAAATTCAATTTCTGATATTCTGTTATAAGAAGTCAATTTCTTAAAACAGAACATCTCGTAAGAGAATTATTTTCTATGTGAGTAGATCAATCGGTAGTGTGGATCCGTTGAAGAGATTAGGTCCTCCGAACAGAACTGGCCTTCAATTATCACTGTCTTACCAGTGATCTCCCGCAGTATTTTATGTGCCTTGAATAAGTGGATAGCTTTATCTTTGAATTTTTGATATGATAGCAGTATAATCAGGCTTCGTTATTCATAATTGCCCACCCCCATGACCACTTCACCGCTGCCATCAATCAACCACGCTAATTATCTATCCACTCCAATTTGTTATGATGGAAATAAAGAAAAAATATATATGAAAAAATATATTGAAGGAATCTGTTCAACCAACTATTATTATAATAGCAACTATTATTTCTCAAAAAATCGTTGAGATATAGTAATCGCACTGGTTTCCGCATGGTCCCATTGGTATGAGATACGTGCACACCTTTACGTTTCCTGTTATTTCAAATATCTATGATAATAATTGTATGCGTTTACAAGAAACATAGTACAGAATAGAATTATAGTATTCCCTCTCTCTATTCCCTTACCTTACCTACCTCTATTGATTAATTTTTACTTCTTCGATTCTTCAAAGCATAGTTCTTGTTATACAAAATATATTTAATAAGGTTCATTATTATCGCTCCTTTCTTTATTATTATTTTTATTATTATTATTATGAGGGACAGTTCTTCCGGTCTTTATTTTCGTTTACTGTCTTGTCTCCATTATAATATGTATCTTCTGCATATTCATTCACTTTCACTAAAAGTATAGGAAAATAAAGTATGTAAAATAAACAGCATCATTTATTTATTCGTTCTTCAAATATATTTTACAAACATATTACTGGAAAGGAGAAAGGAGGAATCTTCTTGTCATAGCTTATCTTCTCTTTTCTCGCTACTTTTGAACAGAAATCTAAAGAAAAAAACTGCTTCAAAAGTAACGAAAAATGAGATAATGCATGAAAAAAGAGAGTTTCTCTAATTTTCATTTATTTTCTCGACGTTTAACAGTATTTGCTACATTTCCACCCGCTGTCAATCCTACCTCTTTCCTACATCTTCTAGTGAATAGGCACAAAAACGTAAACAGAGCATGAGGCGAAACGATAATTGTAGTTCCCAGAACCTGCCATCTGTGAAGCTTTAACTGACGCTCTCTGTTCAGAAATCATGAAAATATAGAGAACATCTTCAACTTTTCACACGCTTTCTCGTATTTTTTTTATTTTTCTTTTATCACCAGAGACACGCAACTACGACGAATAGAAAATAGTTTAGAAAAATAAAGATGATTTATGTGCGAATAGGCCATTGTGGGATGTCTCAAGGGAAAAGTTCTGCCGAATATGTATATTGTAGTGCCCTAATACTAGACACTCGTCATCAACTATACAATTTCTCAATCAATCTCTGTTCTCTGCCCCTATTCCTTTGTTGTTGCCTTGTTAGCGGGAGTATGTCGAACGTCGCTCTCTAAGACCTCTAACGAACCCTATCACATTCAATGAATAGATTCGTTTTCACTTGACTTTGATGGTCTGCACTCTCTCAATTCCTCACACTCTCTCGCTCCATTTTTTTATTTTCTTACTTAAAACCACACCCCGAACAAGTTTGAAAATCTATGCTCTGGCCACACTCTCTCGATTTGTTTGTCTGCGAGGGAGCGTCGCCAGAGCGGTGAGTTTGAAATTAGTCAAAAAATTGTAGCGTACTAATACATCGTCAATTTCAGTTCTTTTGGAATTTCTTTATATGTCAAATTCCGGGCTGTCGAGGAGTTCATAATGACGTCGAATTTCCATTGCATTTTGTTTTCCATTATATAATAAGCTTTGAAGTGGGCTTAAAACGTTTTGCGTGATTCGCAAAGCTTCGAAAAGCCTACAAGTTATGAGTGAACCTCGGAGGTTCTCTATTCCTTTTCACAATCATTTTAAAGTATCTAGCACCTTTTCATCTTTATTTTTGCATCGAACGTCGAGCAAAATGAGACAACGAATACAGGGCGCGCGGTTATATTATAAATTATATTGATATGCTAATATTCAGCATGCGATGCAAACAGACGATTTTAGGTAAATATATAGATCGTCGAGCAAATACTAGGACGATGGTAGCAAAGTTGATTGTAAAAATTGCAAAAAAAAACGTTGATAAGCGATGGATTTGCTAGCTAATTGAATGATTAGCAGTGATCACCCGCAGGACTTCGTGAACAGCAGGATTTACATTTACCTTTGCTCTTTTTGAGTGTGAGTTCAACATGACAACATACCATCATCTCGTCTTCAATTTCCCAATCAAATCTACAAGTCTTCCATCCATCCTATCCTCTTCTATCTATCGAAAGCGCAATGAAGCATGCTCACAGCTACATAGGCATCTTCTTTTTTTTCGTTCCTTCTAACAATAAGTCTCCTCCCCCTCCCTCTTTATCTCCTCCTTCTTTCCTCCTTCCTTCCCTCCTATCCTCCTCCTCTCTCATTCACATTCCCTCTCTCCTCTACCCCTCCTACTCCTCCTTTCCAAGTTGAAGTGTTCATTCGATTTGCCTTCTTCTTCAATGAGGTTTCAAGGCTTTCCTCGAGTTGGGAAAAGTGTCCTTCTCACGGATATATGTAGGAGATAGGGAATGGCTACAGTAACCGCCAGTCTATGTTAGCGTCACACCTACGGTAGTACTGGTCACAGCGTTCTCATGACTTTCAAAGCAAGAACGACCGCTCAACATACAAACTCTCTCGAATACAATGGTCTCTCCTTTGTCTTGCTTTGGAAGAAAAATGGCTTGGACCAGAATACTGTGTGGTATAGCGCAAGCATAATTTAGTGATTCTTACCACGGTAATTGTTGCTGGAAGATGCTTTGAAATCGTTCACTTTTGCCCATCCTCTATCGATATTCCCATGGCCTGGCAGTGATCACCAGCAGTACTTCGTGTATCTTGAGTAACGGATTGTACCTTTTCCTCTTACCTTTATCTATATCAATATCGCCTTCTTTACCAATCACGCATAAATCACCTATTTTATATTTGAAACTGTCTTTCACCCGCCATAACTTGCGTTTCTAGCAATGTTCATAATACCAGGTCCAATTCTCTAAGGGGCACTTTTATCTTTAATAATTCTTCATCGTTCATTTACTTCTGATCAATATAAAACTACACACATAAATCATCCATATATCTACAATCCTCAAATTATCTTCTCCCCTTCCATTCCATCCTCCATTCCCATCCGTATCCGTCAATTAGACACAGATCCGGAGTCCGTCAATTATGAAGGCTTTCAGCGACTTCCCGGCTCTATCTCTCTCTATATGAAAAGTGTCGGGTTTCCATGCTTTAGCTGTTTATTTGCGAAGTTTGAGGAGCGAGCTAGTATCTTTTTTATTAGGTGAGAGTGGCAGTAAAAATAGGGACGGGGTGTGACCTGTAATTTCATTTTTAATGTATTTTTAAAATTATACCTTAGACATCGATTTATACAACTTCCTGGTGTCTGCCTTTCCCAGAATCCTCATCGGTTTATTTTCATCTAAATCTCTGTTTTCTTAGCTGCTCTCGATTCCGAGTATGCACCACTACGATTATTATTATTATTATTACTCTTTTGATCTACCATCTCTAAATGTACACACCGAGCTACTTTGATCACCGCTCTCGCAACACTCTCTGGTATACAAATAAGCGAGACAGTATGGCCAGGGCGGAGTTTACAATTGGCTCTTGATGTGCTTTGATCTAAAGACGTGACTTTATCGTCGTTCGCAATATCGATTATCCCCTCGTGGTTCATGACCGTTATTTTTTTTAATTTAAAAAAACAATAATTAACTAATGAAATGACATTTGAGATGGAAACCTTCTCGGCCGGGTCCACCTTCGTTGCCGCGGGTAAGCAATTGTTAATTGATAATTTAATTTTATTTATCATATTGTGAGTATAAAATGTACTTGCATAAGAAAATGTCAAACGGGGCTTTAAGGAACGGAAGTCGCTCAAAGGCTAGATCTCATATTTTCTGAACCATGCAAAACAAGAAATAGTCTCTTCTACAATTAAAACAAGTGATTTTTATACGCTCAATACATCCAAAGATATGGCAACATTAGAAAAAATAATTAATTTAATGAATAAGTGAATGGGAAACGTGGGTAGTGGTAAATGGGGAAGGAGATGAGGGAGTGTAGGTCTTAAAGGGACTGAAACCTTTGTCAACGGTCTCTTCAACGCTCTACGCTCTCTCGTTGTTAGAGAACAGAGAAATAGCGTGCGCAATGAAGAGACCATTGAGTGAGGTAACGATCCCTTTAATATATAGACTAATTGTAAGTATAAATCAAAGATTAAGCGTGATCTGTTAGCATTTCACAGAAATGTTAAATGAGAACAGGACACTGATGTTTTTGGACAAGCTCTGTTAGATGTATCTCATAAATATGTGTGTCTACGATAGATCATCATGAAGAAATTACAGAAGCAATATTAAAGCATATTTTTCTTATTCTTATTTTTTATTCTTATTTAACATTTAAGATCTACACAGAATTGAACTTAAAAATTTTTTGTATTGATATGCGCCATTTGAAACCTACTTCACAGGCACTGGTCAGCAGTTTCGTCGAAAAGGCAATCAGAGAAAACTCTCCTCATTTACACGCTCTCTCACATGTTTTCGGGAAATTCCTTTTATTTTTTCTTTAATTTTCTCATCTCGCAAGGTTCAAATGTGGGGTTGCAGCGACACTGGAAAATGCAACGGCACGCTCCGATCGTGCAAGCAACCAATAAAATCTGAAACTACGATAAAACTACATATAATAAATAAATAAATAAAAAATAGCCCTTCGATTTGTGAATCCTTTTATGAAAATTTATGTAGCCGTGAGATTGAGTTGCACATCTCATTTTCTCTCTGTGCTTTTTTTACTCTCCTCCTATCTCTCTCTCTCTCTCTCTCTCTCTCTCTCTCTCTCTCTGTCTCTCTCTCTCACTATCTCCTCTCTCCCTCTCTCTCTCTCTCCCCCACTCTCTCCCTCTCTCTCTCTCCTCTTTCCCCCATTTCAGGCATATCATCCGCTCTCGCACACACATTATCGACCTTAGGGATGGAGAGAAATAGGGAGAAGGGAGAGAGAAGGAGAAAGAGGGGGATATAGAGAGAGAGGTAGAGGGAGAGAGGTGGAGGAAATTGAGATGAAGCTCTTGGCAGATTGCCAAACGCGATGCAATCCAAAACACCCCGCACAAAAACAAGAATAACTTGGCGCTCCACGAGCACATTGTACTCTCTGGTCTGGCCACACTCTCTCGTCGACAAAGAAGGCGAGAGAGCATTGCCAGAGCGGAGAATTTCGAATTAGCTCCGGAATACCTTTGACTGAAGAGCATCAATATATGCCATGTTGACTGATACTCTGCTCTATTCATTGGAAAAGAAAAGAAAAGAAAAACAGTAGCTAATACACTCCACTTTTCCACTTTTCCTTTTTTTCACTCTCCACTTTTCGCACGTTCTCTCGCTTGCGGGCAATTCACTAATCCTATATCGAAAAAAGAAAAAGAAAACGTAAATTGGAAAAAAATTGTAAACTGAATCCGAATATGTGCATATTATTGTTTTTTTTTCATGCGCCTAATGGACAATAACAACATTTTCATGGGTTTCATACATTTCATTCACCAATTTCGATTTCGACTGTTTTCTTGAACGGATAAAAACTCCCAGAGATCGAAGAACAAGAAAATGAAAGTAATTTCCCCCAGCCCCTGATTTACTCTTCTGCACTCAGTGATGATAACTTAATTTAATCTATCAGACATCCAAAGATGCGAAAACATTTGACAAGACGATTGAATAAATAAAATAAGATAAATGTATTGTATGTATTTGTTTTTGTATGAATCGAGGATGGTCACGAAAATCGAACAAAGAAACAAAACCCGACTAATAAGTGCCATATGAAACATATTCGAAAGATGGAGAGAAGATGAAAGAAGACATAGAGAACTGCCCACTCTTCGCACATTCTTCCACCTTTTCCTCTTTTCTTTATTTATTTTGGTCTATTTATTTGATACACCCGTGACAGGTTCGACAGCAAATACAGTGTAGGCAACAAGTCTCCAGCCACTTTTTTCATTTTTTTATAACTTTTGATCCAGGAAAGCAATCAAGCTGATCTTTTCAGTCAATGTACAGAATTTATTAAGGAATACAACCATGATGTGTTGGTGATATTACATTAGTTCATTATTGCGTAGTGATGACGCAATCGAATTACACTTTTTTGAAAAATTTTATTTCTTTAGTCGAAAATCCTGTTCTTGTGAAACATTGTGAGAGTGTAGAACCCCACTATGGCTGCACAGTCAAACAATCCGGAATGGCTCCGACTCAGATTTCAAGCAGTAGCCGGGTTGCAACTTTGACCCCCAAAATTTATAACTCAGCTTCTAGATGTGCTAACGACCCGTTCAAAGTGCTAAAATGATGCTAGTGGAGGGTAATGTTTATCCCCAGATTACGGTAGTCATAGCTCGTCATTTGCCCTCAGGGCATAAAATAATTTTTTGTTGGGATGACCGATTTTGAGACCCTACCGTTCAGAGGGCAGGTTTTCTAAAATTATGGTTCCTGCGCAAGCAGCTTTGCAATGTATCATATATTTATTTCCCTCATTTTGGTTTATGTGGAGTTAAAATCTTGGAAAAGTAGATGGAAAAGTGAAAAGTAGTGTTAATTTTGTGATTGTAAAAGTAGTTGGAAAAGTAGTAATCCAACACTCGCGTAAAGGGTTTTTGTTGTAAAAGTTGGTCAATTAGGAAGCTATGCTACTTTTCCAACTACTTTTACAATCACAAAATTAACACTACTTTTCACTTTTCCATCTACTTTTCCAAGATTTTAACATCGCATTAGTTCCGATTCCTTTCAGATCCGTAGCAAAAGTTATGCTGAGGTCTACTCGGTGCGCGCTCTTGTGCTTTCTCTCTCACTGCTCTCATCCCTGGGCCTCTATTGATGAAATCTCTTATTTGCAAAGCACCAATGCATGTTAGAGATGTTCACAAAAGTTTTTACACTATTGCTGAACTTCGATCTTTGATCTTTGGATTTTGATCTTTGATCGCTGAAACCGAGTAGACCACAGAATAACTTTTGATACGGGTCTGAAAGGAATAGGAACTAAACCCAAATAAGGGAAATAAATATATGATACATAGCAAAGCTGCTTGCGCAGGAACCATAATTTTAGAAAACCTGCCCTCTCAAAATCGGTCATCCCAACAAAAAAATTATTTTATGCCCTGAGGGCAAATGACGAGCTATGACTACCGTAATCTGAGGATAAGCATTACTCGCCACTAGCATCATTTTAGCACTTTGAACGGGTCGTTAG